>MNCI01028452.1:852689-887295 GCA_015680685.1 Gnetum montanum | reverse complement strand
TTCTTGTGGCGTTAAGGCATTTAGTCTACGGAGTTCGACCGGATCGCGCGTGCACGCTCGTATTCGTATGGTGGAGTGTAGGGGTACCTCGCCACTCATCACCAAGTAAGATGGATTTTGTGGCTGGAATCGCAGAAGAAGTTGCTGAACGAATTCAATAGGTCCACCCCGAAATAGGTATAATGTTTTTAAATGGTTTGTCATTTTAGAGTGTCACACCCTGTTTCTGTTATCTTAACGTTTGATCTTTTCATATGCATAGGTGCCAAGTTGAGGTGGGATCCCTCCAAGAGCATCAGTATAGAGAGTTTACCTTTANGGTGGGATCCCTCCAAGAGCATCAGTATAGAGAGTTTACCTTTACTATCCCCAGAGGTTGAGCAGGTGCCAAGGCCTGTTTATGATGAGGTGGCGGAAGGCCTAGTACGCAACGCTAAGTCACGATGGACTTGTAGGCATTCTGTCGAACAGTTGTGGCTGCATATCTAGGTAAAAGAAAAGGAAGTCTCCGAGTTGTCGGTTGAACGTGATGATCTTAAGGCTCGATACGAGTTCGCTGTTGCCAAAGTAAGCGGTGATCGCTCTTGGTAAACGTCCGAGGTTACGTATACGCGATATCGGAATCTACTAAATTGTCATGCATCACTGACTCGGAGAATGGCAGAGCGTAAAGCCCAAATTGATCTCCTGAACCTCAAATGTCAAGATTGGAAAGCCTTCGCTTCCAAGGTTCGCAAGTGGGGTCAGGATGAGAAGAATCACAAACATCACTACAAGAAGTCATTAAAAGAAGTGTCCGTTGAAAAGCGGCAACTAGAAATGTTTGTGGAGGGTTTGGGTTTGCGCTCTGCTTTTGATACTTTTGCCGAAAACACAACTGTTGAGATGGAGTCGCCTACCAGGGTGATTACAACTACCTCTGGGGAAGTGTTTGTGGGTGAATTTCCTCTGAAACGTCCTACCTGGTCGGCTGTTGACAAGGGAAATGCCTTGGCAGACGTTGACCTAGGCCTTGGTGAGACAGATTGGACTAGTGTCTCGGAAGAGAAAATCCTTCGTTGGCTAGAATTTGGCTTAGGGGGATCTCCTATGGTAAGCATTTTGTCATTATGAAATCGATTTGCTGAATAATGTTTGAAATTTTGGCGTTCTCTTATTTTTATATTGGTTGTCTCCTTTTGTATTTTCAGGATGAAGGCGGTGACGATGCCCAAGAAGCTGGCCCCAGTGGAGCAGGGGCCCCTGACGCTGGTGGATCTAAAGGGGACGATCCTTCCGTCCCAGATGCTTAGTTTTTTAGTTTTGTTTTCGGTTTTGTCTTTGGAACTATGCTAACTCAAATTGATATGGGAATTGTAAATTGAAAACTTTGAGATGGACGGAAACAGTTGACACTTATAATTGTACAACATTGCATGTAAAAAAAATTTTTTTGTTGATTTTGAGCTTGATTGCACACACGACACGGCAATGTAAAATATTTTGGTTTATATATTTTTTTTGTTTTGTGTTTTAAGTGTAATGTGCAGATGTAATTATAAATCGTAATGATAAATGAAAGAGGAAAACAAAGTACAAGTGTGTCATCTAGTTTAAGGCCATTGTGGGCCACATGCGTAAAAAAGCAAAATTTTGGCTAGTTTANCAAGTGTGTCATCTAGTTTAAGGCCATTGTGGGCCACATGCGTAAACAAGCAAAATTTTGGCTAGTTTGATGTCATTGTGGACATGATAGTTTAACGTCGTTCTGGACAGGGAGTGTAGTTTAATGTTTTTTTTGTTATTGTTGTTGTAGTTTAACGTCATTTCGGACGAGCTGTAGTTTAACGTCGTTTCGAACATGTTGTGATGGTATTATTTTAGGGATTTTTTAATTTTTTTCTTTTTAATGTTAGGCGATGTGTCAACGGGTATGATTCTGTATTCAGCATCCCCTTTGCTGATTACGTTGAATGGTAATTCAACCCAAGGGATGTCTGATGGAATGGCTTCTGCGTCAGTGTTTTTAGATGTTTCAGTATTTGTGGCGAGTTCTGTGTTAGTTTCTAATTGAGAAGGAGTATGTACAATGTCAGGTGCAGGTGTTTCTATTTTAGGTGGATCACGTTCTGTGTTTAAAGGATTGATGCCTACCGGTTGTTGTTCGTTTATGTCATTCCGACCAGGCTCTTCAAGCTTAACTTCTGAGCCCTGGTCCGTATCTATGTGTGATGAAATAATAGGTGTAGCCGCTTCCCTGTGTATGATGATTTCACCGCCTTCATAAGGCAGGTGAATCTCTTGGTGTCTAGGGGATGAAACTGCTTTCAGTTGGGCCAACCAGGGTCTTCCTAATATTAGGTTGAATCCTGGCATTTCATCAACCACCACGAAATCGGCGGACGTGGGAAACTGGTCCCCCACTATGAAGTCTAAGGTCACTATGCCTTTGACCATCACACGTGACCCGCTGAATGATTTTCAACATGTAGTTGCGGTTGGTTTGATTAACTCGGTCAGCCCTAGTTATTCCACGATGGAGTATGGTACCACGTTCGTAGCAGCTCCATCGTCTACGTGGACCCTATGTATCTTGAACTGATTTATGCGTATCGTTATGAACATGGGGGCTATTGTCACCTCCCCTATTTTCTTATCCACTTTAATGTTATCATTATGGAAGCTTAGTGGTTTGGACGTTATCCCTTGGGGCGAGTACATTACCGCATGAATGGATGGTTCGTTCAGGGGCAAGTTCTCGCTCATTGGGATGGACGTTAGCATGTGTACCAAAGCTTCACGATGTGTTTGGGATGTAAGAACCACATCATACAAGCTTAGCGAAGTGTTCTTTTGCTTGAGTGCTTGTGTGACTTGCGTTAAAGCCGTTGCCAAGTCTCTACTGCTGGGGGCATTTGCATCAGCAGTGACTAGGTCCATTGGCCCCAATAGTTTTATTTCATGCTTTGTTGGTCTGTCATTTTTGTTTGAAGCCATTGTTTTAGACGTATCATGTTTTTTGGATGGTTCGCCCTCGTTGCCTACGTTTGGTTGACTATTAGGTGGCGTCATGGGTACGGCGTTGAGTGGAGCGGGTTTAGGTGGCCCTACGGCTAACCGTTGATGCTCCTTCTCCAAGCGTTCACGCGTAAGCTTATCTGCTAAGCGTTTTCATGCGTGGCATGGAGGTGGAGCTGGTCTTGGAGCTTCGGGTTGCCCTGGGATTTGTACCACATATGGAGGCGGGCGGGGTTGTGGTTGTACAGTCAGATGTGGTTGGGCAGAAGATTGGCTGGACACCCTAATGACGTAAGGACTAGGTTTACTTTGCGTATGTGAGGTGGAGGCTTGATAAATATTAGGACTTGTGGATGTCTTAACAATGTATGGGGTTTGTCTAGGCGGAGGTTGGACCTTTGCTGTTGCAACTGCGGGCGGCACTCGGACTACGAAAGGGGTAGGCCGAGTAGGAGGGGTTAATAGATTCGGGGTAGTGATAGTGGGAGGTACGCGTACTACGTATGGTTTTTGCGGGGCGAATGATGGTTGAGGCATGGATGCGGATGGAATGGGAGAAACATGGACTACAAACGGCTTGTTAGGTGTTTTTTGTTTATATTCAGGGGAGACGGTGTTAATGTTGGGTGTCTCGGGTTCATCATCAAAGTAGATCGTGTTGATAACGTACGACACCTCTTTGGTGTTCAGATGGTCTTTATACACCCCCATAGCCTGGTTTTGTGGTTGGATCGGGTTGGCCTCATCAAAGGTGATTTGGCCTTCGTCGATCATTCACTGTATGTCCTGCTTCAGGGTGAAACAGTAATCCGTGTCGTGCCCGTTGCGTTGGTGATAATCGCAGAAGCGATCCATTCTAAAACCTTTGGGCACTGGAGGCTCATTCGGAGTGGCTAGGCTTGGGTTCTGGACAAGTTGACAGAACCGATCATGTCTCTAGATGGCCGCGGGGGATAACTGTTTATGTTTCATTAATCTAGCTTTTAGTAGTTGGTCGAATAGCTGGGATGGCTTCATAGGCAACGACGTATATTGAGAGGGTTCTTTCCTCTCAAAATTTCTCGTACGGTTTGGTGTTGGGTTCTGCGATGATGATGATTCTGGTGCAGTGGCGGGAGTAGGTCTAGTATAGTTAGTAGGGGCTACTGGCGGTTTGTTTGGTTGTTGTGTTTTCGCTATTGCCGCTACGGTTGCTTTAGCCTTCTCTTTATCCTTTTTACTATGTTGATTTTTGAAGGCTAAGTATGCAGGGTCATGGCTATTTTGAGCCGCCTCTTCTATATTTTTGATTTGTACAAAGGCTTGGTTAAGATTACGCACATTAAGATAGTATAATTTAGATTTGAAGAAGTCATTAACAGCCCCCTTTAGAATTGTGAGCAGATATGTCTGGGGGATTGGCTCATGTAGCTCATTGAGAGCGGCACTCCACCTCTGAATGAATTTTTGTACAGGTTCAAGCGGTGCTTGTTTAACCTGTATGAGGCTGTCCAATGTCGCTTCATGTTTCAAGTTATATTTGAACTTGGTCACGAACTGATGTAACAACTCTTCCAAGGAAAATATAGAATTCCTCGGCAAGGCCTGGTACCAATCGAGTGCTCTCCCTGCGAGAGACATAGGGAACACTCGTAAAATGGCATGGGGCCATGCCTAGAGCAATGCGCATTCTAACCTAAACGTTATAAGATGTGCATTGGGGTCCATCTCCCCGTTATATTTAGTTAGTGTTGGCAATGATATGCCTTTGGGCAAGGTTAGAGGCAGGACGGAAGGGCTGATGGGGTCATCGTGGTAGAAGTCCACTACTTTCAGCTCTCCGTCGGCAACCGTTTTGAGGCGCCTTACCTTGTCAGTTAGTTCTTGCATTAATTTTTTGGCATCTGCCCAGTCTTGGGCACTAGGTGACATGGCAACTTGGGGGTGTGGCACATTGTATAGGTTGGACTGTTGGATGGTAGGTTGAAAGGCTGAAAGCTGTGCGGTCAGCAGTTGTGCTTGCGGGATGTTCATAGTGGGTGGCACTAGGGATGGCACATTGTAGGTGAGAGGTTGTTGTTGCGGCAGTTGCGGTTGTACTTGGGGAATGTTGGCTGGTGGAATCGTATGGGGTGGCACGTTGTGGTGAGAGGGTTGATGTGATGGCATACCCATCGCTGCCCATTGCCCAACCATGTTTTGTGAGGGAACCCCCTGTTGGGTTACAGTGGTGGAAGGGGCCCCATGCGTTTGGATGTGGGGAATGTAGTGGACGGACGTGGATGCTGGTATCACATGTGGCATCCCTATCACTCGAGGCGAGAAGGTTGCTCCCATGTTATTGTGTGGGGGTGGTGCTTGTGAGGATAGGCCTGCTGCTGCAGCGGGGATGATAGCGAAAGGGAGTGTACTGAATTGCGGGTCGGTTACCGGAGGAACATGAACCAGTGCAGATGTTTCTGGTGGAGGTGCTTGCGCCTGGGTGAACCTGAGGGGTTGGAGGGATGTGGCTTCCCCTGTGCCCGGGTAGAACATGGGGTTGATGTGTGTTTGTGGGCTGAGGGTGTGATAGGAGTCTTCATGTTCGGATTGGGCAGTGAACTCATCCTCCTCTTCCTGTTGGAGATCTACTGCAGGCTGATCCAACGACTGGCTCCTTTGCAGGAGAAGTCGTGTGATGAGCTTTGAGTACTGCTCCGGAACAAGGATTATATCGTACAAGGAAGGGATGAACTCGCATCCCCCCTGTAGATTATATCTACGGCCAGGCCAGCTTGTATCTTCACACATATGAAGTTGTACTGGTCTTGGGTTATAATGTTAGAGGTTGGGTTTCTCCCTTGCAACCTTAGGGACCTGCGGGGCCCCGCTGTGGGTTGTACAGTCGGCTGTTGAAAGACGGGCTGTTGGACAGCCATGGTGCCTACAATGTCGGTGACTTGAGCAGTTGTAGTGGTGGTGTTTACGGGGTTCATGATGACCTGTTGAGGGTATGACACGGTATAGGGATGTGAAATTAATGTGTTGAGTGCAGCGTACAGCATATACGCTTCAACAATCGGCGTATAACAACAGCGTATACAACGTATATATGTGCAGCGTATGGAGTCAGTGTAGACAAGTTTATAGCGTAAATCGTACAGTGTATACGCTAGGCAGCGTATACAGTGTCAGGGTACAGCGTAAAACAGGGTTGCAGTGTATAGTATGCAATATAAACTGGGCAGCAGCGTAGATGAAGTCTAGGGCGTAAGTAGTACAGCGTATATGCTAAGCAACGTATACAGCGTCAGGGTGCAACGTAAACAAGCTTTATAGTAGTGGTATATATGAACAGTAGCGTAAGCGAGTTCGCAACGTAAAGGGAGTAGCGTAAACAGAATAGCAAGGGCAAAAATCAGTGTTCAGCGTAAATGGACGGCAGTATCTACGGCGTAAAATGTGCAGCGTAAGCAATCTTGTGTTCGGCGTAGGCAAAATTTGCAGTGTAAGGCGTATAACGTATGGTTTACAGCGTGAATGCTGGGGATCTTGTAAGGTGAGGTTTATCAGGAGCAGCGTAGACGCTGGACAGCGTAGACGCTGGATAGTTTGTAGGTTGGGTTTTAAACTAAGCAGTGTAAACGCTGGGAAGCTTGCAGGTAAGGTTTTAGGTGGAGGCCCTCCTTCTAGCACCAATTTCTGTACTGTCTGAAATCGTCAATCTCCGGCTGGAAGGAAACAAAGACCATGGGATCACAGGACGCGCATAGAAGACCCTACCTTCGCTTGAGAGCGAGCTGGAATGAATGAAGGTAGAGTACCTTGGGTGGTCCGCACGCAGATCAGACAAGGATTTCCCCGAACGTACACCAAAGTGCTATACGCTGGGTTATACGTAAACGGCGTAGCGGGCATAAATCAGAGCATAAAGAGTGTAACCAATGCAAACAGAGCGTAACGTAAATGAGCGAAAATAGAATACATGTAACAATTAATGGAAACTGTAAACGATTTTGGGAAGAAAATGTAATAATGGCATTACAGAATGAAAGTACAATGCACCGGTCTAACGTAGTTGTGACTGGAACACAAGGCGGACGAAAAGCCCTGGTGGATGCAGGGATGATTGTGGCTGGTTCACACTGTAAGCACAGCGTAGAGGTTGTATGCTCAGTGTACAGGGTTGTCCAGCGTAAAAGGTTTTGTGCTCTGGTTCGCAGCGTCTCTGCTCTCTGGTGTGCTCTGGGAATTTTTCCAACCGCCTGGATCTTGTGAAAAATTGGGGTTTTATATAGGGTTTTGACGGTGGACTCGGGTTGGGAGACATGTGGCACGTTGACCAGGTGCAAAAGCGTAAAATTTACAAGTGTACAATATGTTACATTTGGCGGGCGTATACGCTGTGTCTAGCGAGAGTAGATTGTGGGCATATACGCTGGGGCGTATACGCTAGATGTGCTGAGCGTATGCGAACTTAGGCGTAGATATCATGGACATTGGCGTATACGCTAGGTGCATACACTGGTGGATGTTGGGCGTATACGCTGAGGCGTAGACGCTGATGTGCTGGGCGTATACGCTGGGACGTACACGCTGATGTGCTGGGCGTATACGCTGGGATGTACACGCTGATGGTTGCTGCCTTGTGTCAAATCTTACCCTGCAGTGCTGTTTCCATGCCGTCTTTGGAGATTTCATGCTGGGCGTATACATTTGTGGTACTTTGCTGAGCATACATGTGAGGCGTGTACGCTGGGCGTATACACTGTGAACCTGAGCGTACACACTGGGCGTATACGCTGAGAATGTACACTTGGGCATATACGCTGGGACTGCATACTTAGTGAAAATTAAGCATCTGGTCTCCGAAGTTGCCAAGTGTGATACCAGATGTAGCTGTGGTCATCTGTGGGTCGCAGGGACCTGCTTGGTGTTGGACAAGTACTAAGCTCAAAATTTTTGTGGTGTTTCAGAACTTTTTTCTTCTCAATTTTTCCAAATTCATTTTCCTTGGAAATTTTCAAGGAAAGGTCTTGAATCCCCAACCTGACATTGATGGTGTTTAGCCATGTTCTCCCCATGATAATAATAGGGAATTCCCCTTTACAATTCTATACATGGATCACTAGGAAATTGACAAGATAGGACCATACACAAATAGTGGTCACAGTGTCTTCCACCAATCCCAAAGGAATAATGATGGATGGATCTACCAACTCCAATTTGATGTTGCTATTTTTAGTTCCAGGCTTTATACATTTCCTGTGAAATCAAGTTAACTCCAAAACCTAAATTCAAAAGAGCCTTACATGGTTCATTTTCGGTGATTTGTAAGTAAATAAGAGGATTATCGACATCAGATTTCTTCCTAGGAAGAGGGTCGACCTTAATCCAATCTATGACGACATGGTTCAACATGACAGTGTGCAATTGGTGAGTACTTTGGTTTGAAGGTTGCTTGATAGGACTTTCATAGGTTGACATAGTAAGGTTAACAACCATAGGTATTTGTAAGGGCTTCATGGAACTATTGGTTCTAAAAAATGACCTCTTTTAAGGCTTGGATTCAAGACCACTTAGCTAAGGAGCCAGTTGTAGGTTTACTACCCTAGTAGCATTTCTTTGCTATGGCTGGGTAGGTACTTCACCCTGCATGGATGGAGTAGGTGGTAGAGGAGTTGATGATGATGTGTGCAGGAGTGGATGGATGTTGAGGAGGATAGAAAGAGAATGGAGACTCCTCCCTTAGAGAAGGTTCTTTGTAGTGCTCTAAAGGGTAGTAGTGGTGTGGAAAGAAAGCATGATTGGAAGAGTCATGTGGAGAGACTGGTTGTTAAATGTAGTACCTATAGAGATTAGGTTGGTGATAAGGGTATAGCTACCTTAAAGATGGCATCCCCCATGATTGTGGGTGTTACCATTACTGGTACTACTCTTGAGGTTGAGTTAGCACTCCACTAGGATAGTAAGCTTGTTGGTGGAATTGCTACCAATAGTTGCCTTGTGGATAAGGCAATAGCCTAGATGCTTATCATTTTTCCAATCTAGGATTTAGGGGCTACATCATAGATTCTTATAAGTGTGAAAATATAGGGAAACATTCCTTGGGATGTTCGTATTGGTAGATGTCACATCCATCATCATCACTTTCTAAATTTGCAACCTCCTCAACTGTTGCAACTTTACCCTTATTTTTATGATATCCCTATTTAGCATTCTTCTTCTTCCTTCTTTCATGACTACTATCTCCTTGATATCTATGTTCTTCTACAATCTTTAGAATAGTTTGAAACTTCTCATCTAAGGAGTCCCACATCTTATCAACCTTAGCTGATATTTCAATATAGATTTTTGGATTGACAAGGTTTTTCTTTGCACCACTTCATCAAATGTTGCCTCCTCCTCATTCTCACAAAAATGAAACTCCCTATTGTAGATGGAGGGGTCTTTGTTGTATTCTTCTATACTTTTTCATTTTTTAGCTCTCTTTTTTGCCACTTGCTTAATGAGCCTTTGAATTTGATAGGTCCTTAGCTCAAAAAGTATTCCTTGGGCATAGACCCTAAGGGTTCTCCTTATTTCAGTTCTAAGCCCATCTATGATATGGCACAACTAATCCCATTGAGAGTATCCATGGCCTAGGCATCAATGAAACAAAGAGTAGTACCTACCCATGGTCACATCCAAGGACTCATGAGTGCCTTGTTTCCACCTTTGGATTTGCCTCCTTAGATTGGACACTTTAGAGTAGATTTGGTATTTGTCATTGAACAAACCCACCATTATACTCCATTGTCAAATAGATTCTAGTTCCAAGAACTAGTACTAGCTTTCTTCTTCCTTTATGAGTGTCCTTGGGAATAGTTTCAACTTTTGTCAATTGTTCTCCACATTTTGCAAGGCACAGGCATCATGGAAGGCTTGCAAATGATTCTGTGGATTTGAATTATGTTCCCCCTTAAACTTGGGGATATTGTTCATATCTAGTCATTTAATGCTACTATCCTTCAAGTGCCTAGTGGGAATTCTAATAGCCTCTAAAATATTCAACATATTTCTGGTAGTTAGTAGGGGATCATTGTAGTCATAATGGTCTCTGTGGTCCTTGTCACAACCATGATGCCTATGATGAGTCTTGCTATGCCTTCAATCTTTATGATGCTCCTCCCCTTGTTTGTGTTTGTGCCCTTGGTACTTATTATCCCAACAAGATCTATGATCATCCCTATCCCATCATTCATCTTCATCATAATCTTTTTTGCTTCTTCCATGATCTCAACCTTTGCTTCTTCTATCAGAGTTGGAGGAGGAAGCACCTGAACAATGCTTACTACCCATCTTTTTTGGTCCCTACGTCAATAATCATGTTTATCTTTATCCTAGTTCTTGTCATTGTTCCTGCATCTAGATGAATTTCTATGGTTACCATCTTTTGAAAGCCCTTGAAGTTGTGACTCATTCTTCTCATCACTAAGGTTATCCATAGTTGACTACAACCATTCGTTAAGGGTCTTCCCATCAAAGAGAGGAGAAGAATCTATGTATTGGGAGGCACCCGAAAAGAAGTCCTTACTTTCTTTATGTGTTTGTAGGAACAAGTGATTAGGAAACCTTTTGCCTTTTGAAGCCTCATATTGAGCTTCCATTTACCAATATTTCTTTCATTGGGGCCCTGTGGGATGATAATCTAGGTAAGCATGATCTTGAACCTTGTACTCTACATTAAGTCTAGTAGTGCCCAACTTGATGAGATTGTTCAACAACATTACAAGATTAGATTGGTCGAGAGGTAACATGATGTTGCCTTTCATGTCCCTCCATCATAGTTGCTTGTCCTGATGCAAGATGAAGGTGAAATCCAGAGTGTAAGAATCCAAACAAGTATAGACAACTTTCAACTGTTGGGGCACTTGTGTCTTTTGGCCTTCTTGCCTTTGATTAGATCTACTTATAAATGCTGGTGGAGAATCTTCCATATGAGAAGAAATCATATTAGTGATTGTTCAAAAATAATGTGCATTTGTTATTAATATTTATCTTAATGATTTAGCATTAGTTTCCCATAAAATGTCATTAGATTTTTTCACTATCTTTTATATGTAGTGCACTTAGCTAACTAAATCCCTAGCAATGATGCTAATGATGAGTAGCAAGTAGTCCTTACGTCCAACCATACGAATCACAAGCATTCCACTAGCGATCTAGTCAAATTTCGTGGACTTAGCTCCTAAATGTACTCATGGACAAAGATAATAACTTAGTGATAAAGTCATTTTTTTAGGACTATGATATTGGATATACAATATTGTAGCTCCAATATTATAGCACTAACTACATCATTGTATATGTGATATCGTAGGATGCATGTTAGTTTTTAAATACAATACTTAGTCAGATGGATTCGCAATAGATTTCATTTCATAGTAGTGAAAGTCTTTCAGTTTATTTTCATGAATTTAGTCTTTAGCACTTAGAAGTGTATGCTCACAGTGCGGTGTTATGTGATTGTATAGAGTCTCTATTTGAGTGAATAGTACTTGGACATAGTTCATGACCAACAATAAAGATCAAGATTACTTATCATCATTGCAACATACACTTAATTTTCTTTCTGTTTACTTAGAATAATTGTTCCTTTTTTCCTTAGTTAATCATTTACTTTACAAGCACTTTATTTTACATGTTGAAAGAAAGTGATATGGATATGACTAGTTTCGAGCACTAAGTGTAGTTATCTGGTAATCTAGTAGTGTTATTCCTTGGTATACCCAGTAATGGTATACTTGGTATGCCTAGTAGTGGTATACTTGGTAATCCCAATGATGATTGCATGATTCCAAGGCATGTATGGTAGACCAGGACTAGATATCCATCGCCTTAGGATAGAATAGATTTGTTTACTATTGTACTTAGACTTAGAAACTATGTTCACTAAGAGTAGCAATGGCCCAAAAACATCAATTATCATATGCCTCACTATGAGCTAAACCATACACATAGACTTCACTAGCTCCACATGGAAAGACAATAGTCTCAAACTTAAACCAATTGCTAGCATATTCACATTGCCTTGTTCACAGATTATGATCTAGTTATGCGTGAATGCTTGTAACTTGTATGGTTGGGTGTTTGATTACTTTGCCACTCATCATTGACACCATTGCCGAGAACTAGTCAATGTATGGTGAGTAATTAATTTCACAAAGTTCGTTGTATCAAAATTCAAAGTTAAAACTCATAACCCAAATAAGTAAGCACACTTAATCAAACATCTTAAACCACAACATGACTTCAAACAAGGATACATCATCACCTACCAAGGAGACAAGAAGAGTCAATGATATAATCAGTGATGAAGAATAACTAGGGATGTCAATGCAAACAAGAATTACATATGATCATGCTGATCCTTATCATCTAGATTTTACTTTCATCTTTCATTAGGATAATCAAATGAGGTGGAGAGATGTACAAGGCAACATAGTCCTACCTCCAAATTGTGCAGGACTTAATATGCTCCAAACTGCCTTAATGGGAATGAATTTGAATCAAATCTAGGAAGGGTACCATGTGACTAATCTCATGACAAGGCCCTATGAATCCACAAAGGAGCAGATGAGGAGAAATGATGCCAAAGAAATAAAACATGTACAGAACAAAGGGAAGTAGGTTAACACTTCTATTATCTTGGAATAACTCAATGCTGATGCATTTATTATAGAACAACTCCACTAGAATCATGAAGAGCCTTCAAAAACACCTATCATCAGACTTGAATAATCTATCAAATTTTAACTACATTCCACCCTAGCAAAGGCACATAGGAGAAAGGCTATTGACTCAAAGCATAAGTAGGATTCAAGGCTAAGAGTTTCTACCAACTCCTACAGAGAAAAACATCAGAGTCATGAAAGGAGAACAAGCTAGCATTATTCTCCTATTGCCTCATCCTCATCCACAAACATTAGTGAAATTTAATAGGAAGAAGCTAAGGCATTAAGACCATGACAAGAATGAGAGAAGGACTCATGAGCATCATGACTATTGCTTGAGGTATTTAGATGAGGAAGATGAAGGTTATGAACAAAGAAGATGTAGTAGGGATCGAAGAGAGGATTACGAACGGGATGAGCATAGAAGGAGGTACTACTAGAACAGAGCACACAAACCCAATCATGATGATGAACCCTTGATGGAAACCCAAAGTATGATTAACATCTAGGAAGCTGTTTACATTCCAACTAGGCATGTGAGGGATAGAGCCATATCAAATGGTTTGATATGAATAAGATATCAAGATTTGAGGAAAGTTATAATGTTGATCCACAACACCACCTCCAAGCATTCCATGATGCCTGTGTCCTACAAAAAATTAAAAGTGATTAGTAGAAGTTGAATTTGTTCCCATGAACACTTGTGAAAAAGGCTAATAACTAGTATGGATCACTTGAACCTAAATCAATTAGAAGATGAAGTACCATGCTAGAGATCTTCAATGATAAATACCAAATCTACTCAAGGGTGTCTAATTAAGGAAAAAAATCCAAGGATGGAAGCAAGGGACTCATGAAACCTTTGATGCGATAATGGGTAGGTACTATTCACTACTACATAGATGCCCAAGCCATGGATTCTCACAATGGGACCAACTAAGGCACATTGTAGATGGGTTAAGGAATAAGACTAGAGAGACCCTTGGGGTTTATGCCCAAGGCCAATTATATGAAATGATCACTGATTAAATTCAAAGACTGATTGACCAAGTGGCGAAGTAAGAAGGTGAGTTAAGAAAGAGAGAATCAATAGAAGAGTATAATAGGGATCCATCCATCAAGAAAAGAGATGGATGAGTTTGTGACACTTAAGAGAAAGAAACCTTGGAATAGGAAATTCAAAAGAAGACTCTACCAATTCAAAAAATTGTAACTGATATCATAGAAAAGGTAGAGAAAATGTGGGACTCAATAGATGAAAAATTTGCAACAACATTGAAGATTGTGAAGGAGAGAATAGAGCAAGCCTCTGGGAAAGGCAAGGATAAGAAAAACAAGAAATATTTTGGATGAAATGGAAAAGTGGATTTAGTGGCTAAGTGTTTAGACACAAGCTTCACCAATGAGAAAAGATGTGTTGTGTGTCAATACAAACATCCCAAGGGATGTTGTCCAGTAATGGCACATTTACAGGAAATGGGGGCATATGTAGTTAATCCTAAATTTGTTTAGAAAAAAATTCCTAGAAGGTTACCTTATCATCAAGGTAACTACAAGCAGAACTTCTAACGAACATACTATCCTAGTGGAGCTTTGCCATAGCCACAAGAGTAGTACTACTAACAGTTGCAACAACCCCAATTGTGGGACATGTGACCACCTCACCAATAATATCCATATAGGTAGCTAGATCCATATGGATATTTTGTACAACATCAAATCTCTCCTAGTAATGCTATTGTCCTTACTCCATGGTACTACTCCACTGAGTACCACAAACCAACATTGTCAAGAATAGATCCAAACTCATACATGCATCTATTAGTAGGTAGTTCAAACCAATACTTGAATCCTTTACGACTAGTGCCACCTCCTATCATGCAGGGGACTACCATCATAACCATAGTAGAAGAGTACAACAAGGATGGTTAGTATGCAAGAGAAGGTGATTACATCCAAGTCAAAATCTAGAAAACAACCATTCTTCCAAATGAGTCTTGAAAAGATTTGATGGATGGGAAACACATCTACTTCCACCCCATCCACATCTGATCCTTCTCAACACAATAAGCTTCCATCTTCATCAAATATAAATGTCACAACTATCTTGCTTACTCGAACAATCACACATTGGATCAAGGCAGGAGCCCTTCCATAAAAACAAACTAATCCAGGAAGCTCCTTAGTTTACCTCCAAATAGTAGGGAAAAAACCATGCAAAGCTCTACTTGATTCTGGGTTAGGAGTGAACCTAATCTCACAAGACATGTATTAGGCTTGGAATCTACCATTGCTAAAGAAGAGTAACATTTGGTTAGAGCTTGTAGACCAGTCAATCATAGTTCCACTAGGACAAGTGGATGATGTGATTACAACCATCAGTGAATGGTCTTATCCTATAGATTTTCTAGTCATTCATGTGGAGAAAAATAAAGGAGAATTTTCAATTATTATGGAAAAAGCTTGGCTTAACACTATTGATGATAAGATTGGAATTCGTGACTTGTCCTTGCAGATTTTCAAGAAATTTGAAGTCAATATCATACAAAGACAGAGATTTCCATGTATCGCATATAGTAATAATGGATGCAATTGTGTGCAAAGAATATGAACTATTAAATGAGAGGATACAAAGGCATGCAACAGATGTGTAGAATATATATGTGTGTAGAAATATCTATGTGCAGTAGCCACACAATAGGAAGGCACCCAATGGTTGATTAAAAATGAAGAAACTAAACTAATAAATACATGGAACTAGTAGAACAAATTGTTAGTGCCTACATTGAAGAAATTGATAAGTTAGAACAATTAAAGAAAAGACACTTCTATCCATGAATAAATAAAGAAGAAAAGATAGACTGGGGATGACTAAAAATCCCAGACATTATGGAACTAGAACCATTAAAATTGAAGGCCCCACTGGCCACATTGGAATATGCATTTTTGAACAACAAGAAGCTAGTAATAATCAATGCCACTTTAATAGACAAGAAAAGAAAGTTGCTACAAGTGATTAACAAATGGCCCATAGCCTTTACATGGTCTTATGATGCGATCAAGGGAATTGATCTGTGAATTTGTCAACATCGGATATATACTAATCCTATAGTCAAACGATGACATCAACCTAAATGAAGACTTAATCTGAAATTAAAAGAAGTAGTCAAGTAAGAGTTGGAGAAGTTGCTAAAGGTAGGATTCATCTATCCCATTGCAAATAGTGAATATATCAGTTCCTTGGTAATTGTTCCAAAGAAGGGGGATAAATGGTAAGTTTGCATTGACTTCTAGATGTTCAACACTGTTACATTTAAGGATCACTTTTCTCTTTCATTTGTTGATCAAGTCCTAGACATCATTTTAGGACATGAATATTATAGTTTTCTATATGGATAAAGTGGGTACAATCAAATTTGCATTACACTTGAAGATTAGGAGAAAACAACATTTACTAGTCCATGGGGAACATTTGCCTACAAGCAAATGCCCTTTGATCTTTGCAATGTGCCAACCACCTTCCAAAGATTGGTATTAAGCATCTTCTAGAAGCAAATTAGAAATGGTGTTGAGTTGTTTATGGATGATTTTTCAACATATAAACTAGATTTCCAACAAGCATTAAATTGGTTAGAGTAGGTTTTGAAAAGATGTATCGAAATCAATCTCAATCTCAACTGGAAAAAGAGCCATCTTATGGTGTAGGATGGTATAGGGTTGGAACATAAAATCTCCTAGAAAGGTATAGAGGTAGATCCTAAAAAGATAAGATTCATAAAAAATATTACTAAGAGGCCATAGACAATGAAAGATGTGACATTATTCTTAGGCCACATAGGATATTATAGAAGATTCATAGAAAATTTTTCAAAGATAGTAAAACCACTCATGGAACTCACAAAGAAGGATGCATCCTTTGAATAAATAGAGTCATGCAAAAAGGCATTTGAAACTCTAAAGTAGAAATTAGTGAAGTTACTAATCCTTCAAGCTCCAAATTACTCTAGACCTTTTCACATCATGATCGATGATTCCAACTAATTAGATGATCAAAAGAGACCTTACTATATACACTATGCTAGCAAGAGCATCACTGGAGCACAATTAAACTACACCAAAAAAGAAAAGGAGTTGATGGTTGTGGTGTATATGCTTGAGAAGTTCAAACATTATGTGCTTAGGTATCAGATCTATGTCCATACCAATCATAGTGCTATTTGATTTCTCATGAACTAATCAATGGTCAGTCCTAGAGTAATAAGATGGCTCATTATCTTATAAGAATTTGACATCATGATGATAGACAAAAAGGAAATAGAAAATATGGTAGTTGATCATCTATTAAGATTGAAATGGAATTCTGAAGATCAAATAGAACCTTTATCATACCATTTCCCTAATGAATAGATATTTACCAAAATAGTACAAGCTGTAAGTTCAACAAGGAAGTCATGGACATTAGAATATTTGACATATGTATCAATATAAGAGCTTCCTACTGAATGAACTAAGAAAAAATGAGACTAATTCCTTCACAGAGCAAAAAGATATATGGAAATAAATGAAAATATATACAAGATTTGTGCAAATGGGCTCTTCAGATGGTGTGTACTAGAATGTGACCAATAGAAAGTCTTACAAGATGTCCATGAATGGCCATGTGGTTGCCACTATGCAAGGTGTAGAATGACATACAAGTTGATGATGGTAGGATACTTTTGGCCTACCTTGTTCAAAGATTCCCATACTTTTGCATAATCTTGTGAGTGATGTCAAAGAGATGGAGGAGTTACAGGTAGATACAAAGGGCCAAAACACTAGATACAACCACTTAAACCTTTTGAAATCTAGAAAATTGAGTTTATGGGGCCCATAACACTAATTTCAAATGGACAAGGATACATAATTGTGACTATGGATTACTATACAAAGTGGGCAGAGGCAGTAGCAGTAAAAGACTGTATAATAAAGATGGCTACCAAATTTTTCCAACATGTGGTGAATAGATTTTGAGTACCACAAATGCTCATATTAGATAATGGGACTCAATTCACTAGTGCTACATTCGAAAAGTTCATGCAACAATTTGGGTTGAACCATAAGCTAACAACGCCATATCATCCCCAAGCAAATGATCAAGTTGAAGTTACTAACCAGGAAATTACTAGGATACTAACTAGGATGGTTAGTAAGTTTAGAAAGGACTAGCACACTAAACTAAATGATGCTCTATGGGTTTATAGAACATCCTGGAAACTACCTATAGGGTACTCACCATATGAGTTAGTTTATGGCAAGTTGCCAATGCTCCCAATCCAAGCAGAGCTCCACACTCTAGCTATTGCTAGTGAACTTGACCTTAATCTAAGCTTAGCACAAAAAGAACATCTCATGAATCTAAACCTTTTAGTTAAGAACAGGCTTGTAGAACTCATGAGTAATGAAGTCTACAAACATTACTCCAAACTTAGGCATGACACATGGATAAGGCAAGTAACTATACAACTAGGTGATAAGGTCCTTTACTATAACCCTAATCATGTACCCCAAAAAGCCAAATTCTAGATACTTTGGGAGGAACATACATTGTTCAAGACACTTATCCATTTGGTGCCTTACATATCTACCACCCATCCTATCCATATAAGCTCATTCTTTTCAATATCCAACATGTCAAACTCTATTACAAATATTCTAAGGAATCTACCCGATCTACCCAATAGTATTCTACTTGCTTTATCTTCCATTTATCTAATCCTAATGATAGTTGTGGGGGTGTCAATTTGGAACCATAGGTACTTGACTGAATTTTTCATTTTCTTTTCATTTTTTACAGTCTTTGATATTTTCTCATTCTTTTATACTTTTTCATTTTTAAAAATNTTTCATTTTCTTTTCATTTTTTACAGTCTTTGATATTTTCTCATTCTTTTATACTTTTTCATTTTTAAAAAATTTTTGATATTCTTTGACTTTTTTTATTTTTTAATGATTTTTCATTCTTTGACATTTTTCATTCTTTCATATTTTTCCAATTCTTACTATCTTTTTCATACTTTGCTTTCATGTTTGTAAATAATTTTCATTGTTAATGAAACACATTAAGAATAAGGCAAGATGTAGTCCAATAAGGTGAAAATTTTGCTATGTTATCAAGTCATAAGGGACTGATTAATTGAACAGTACAACCACAACATTCATCCATTCATTCCATTAATAAGAGGTTCTATCATGGCCATAATGATATTCTTTCCATCATACAACTAAGAATAAACTTGTGATCACTATGCCTGGCCTAAAAAGTGAAGAACCAAGTGGGAATGTAAAGGGTGTGACATCAAGGGGACTTTTGGATTCTCTTGGATTACTTTTGTTAAGTTCTATGAGGCTTAGGATGTATTATATCCTTGTAGATCTAATGAAAAATGGAAGTAAGAGTCAAATAAGTGCTGCCTTACCATGTCACTGGAAAGAAATGTTACCCTTGCTTGAAGGTAATCCTGTAGTAAGGTTGACATAGATAAAAATAAATTCCATGCATGAAATAAATTTCCGGGGGTCCCATTGGAAAGACATGTTATCCATACCTGAAAGTAATTATCTAGTAAAATTAACACAAATAAAAATAAAGTCCATGCACTAAATAAATTTCTGGGGATGCCATTGGAAAGACATGTTATCCATGCCTAAAGGTAAGCGGCTTCTTAGGAATTTCAAAAAAATAAAACATGCAATGAATAAACTCCTCCCTTGGACAATATGTGAAGTGATAGTACTCCTTGCAATAATGGTATTCTTATAGTTGTAATTCCAAGAGATGAGACAATGTGATGTCATTAAAATGTGGTCTGAACTTGGTTTGAATCTTATACAGAAAGACTAGTAATTACTTTAACCACTAATAAAATGCAAGAATTCATTATGCCTATGGTAAGATACCTCACATCCCAATTTTTGCAATTCCTTTTAAGTGAATTTCATCTTATTGTATGAATAATCATAACTTGTGGTCTTGTGTAACATAGCATAATTTTTCCAACTTGGTGATACTAACATGTGTGTTTTGCTAAACTAGTATGCATTACATTCAACTCCTTAGGTGTATAAGAACACTTTTAAGTGTGATTATACAAGGGCTTAAGGGCTAAAGCCTACTTTGGGGAGGATCCACTTGTATAATTATTGTATCTTATACCTACCAAGTGATTGCACATCATCTTGAGCCTTCCAACAATAATAAACATCACTAAAAACTTCCCTTAACATTCAAACTATCAATTCCAACAACATGAACTCATTACCCATCTTATCAATAGTTCATGAACCTTCATAGCTTGAGATTCCTTCTTCATACACTTTCTATGTCAAGTTTTTGAGAAATATGCATCATTCCTAGTCCAAGACCCTTAGAACATGTTCCATACCTTCCAAACATTCAAAAAGACCCATTTTTTATGATCAAAAATCAATGAAAAATGTGAAATTGTTGCCTCTTTGATATTGAAGCCCACAAAAACTATATATATCTAAGGACTGATTGAAATTTTCTCATTTCTCACTTTTGATCCAAGGGAGTTTTTATCATTTTTCTTCTACAACTTGAGCTCTAACCTCCCAACTTCCAACCCTCATAACTCCACACTCGTAGCCCTGATTTTTGTGATTCTTGAACTAGGTTAATCATGGAGCTCTCAACTTAATTGTGGGGGTGTGCTTAGCATGATATAACAAAAATTAGAGTCAGAATTTTCTAATGCCTAGAAGATATTATAAGGGTAAGTATGAAGGGAGAATTGAAAATTTTTAACACAAAATAATCACATTAACACCAAAAACACTTAAATAATCCTCTTAATAAGCCATACCAACCATTATGAGCCATAAACAAGAACAAAATGAACATTTGTGAAGGGTTATATGTAAATTAATGCCAATGGGGATTATTTTTAAAAAAATTTCTAACTTTACAATCATAATAAGCTAAGAATTTGATCTAACTAAAGATATGAAAAAGGAAAGAAGTTATCAAAATTAGAGAACACATCTAATAATTCCTAAATCCTTGATGATTGTGGATGGTCCTAAAGAGAGGAGAAATAAGAGGACCCTCATAGCCATCAAGCAAATGACTAAGAGGTAATGGAAGAGGCTAAACATGAGAATAAGAGTCACAAGCAGAACATGCGAAGTAGGAGGCTATATCCTTCAACATCCATTAGGAAACTCCTACTACCAAACATTCAACTCAAGGGGAGGTAGTAGAACCAAAATCATGAGGACAACACCTCATGCTATCACCAAAATGCCTCTAGATCATCCAAGAGAAAGCACTCCTGACTGCAGTAATTGTGGAGATGAACTTTGGTTCATTCATGAAATTTTTTCTAGAAGCAGTAAGGATGCAACTCCAAGAATCATTGATATGTCCCATACTTTCCAATAGTGGCAAATGGTATTTAGGGGAGACCTATCAATTATGGTATAATAAAGAAGAAGATGCAATAGTCAACATCAAGGAAGTCTTTGTTTCATATTTAGTCAAGGTGATAGTTGAAGCTCTAAATGTATCCAATGAAGGGGGAAAAGGTAGCACATTTGTCCACAAGATTAAACACAAAAACTAGAAAATTGTGGTTAAAAAGGACATATGAGAAAGAAGACAAGGAATATAATGAGCTAACTTTGAAGGAGAGAATCTATTTTAAAATTGGCACATCACCTATTTCCCACAAAAAGATTGAATAAGCTATCCACATATGAGGCTAGAGGAAGTGTGGTTGTGATGGGAAAGTATAAGGAAAATCTTGCATAACTTTGTTTCATGAAGATCCAAAGGTAGTTTGAAGAAAAGAAGGCAGGGGAGTTGATACTTCTATTTCCTTTCCTAATCAAAAAACTGTGCAAACATGTTAGAATCCTAGGGTACACTAATGACATCCTCAGGAAGGCTCAAAATGCCTCACATGCTGAAATGCTCAAGCCAATTCCACTAAAGAAAGATTAGGTGGAAAATTAAATGAACACTAGGGAAACCTCACAAACTACTAAACAAAAACAATAAGAAAAACCCAATGGTTAGCAGTAGTAGCAATAGAAAAAGCAACAAGAAAAATAGTAGCAACAAGTTCCACCACCGCTGTTGTAGGATTACAAGCCATTCATGAGCCATCTGCAACAAATCGCAGAGACTATCAATTGGGGAACGTGTGAGGAGGCTAACCTCTATAGAGTTATAGATAGTGCCATTCAGCCCACAATTTCCATAGATCCTATCAGTGGATAGATATCACTATAGTCAGGAGGAGAGGCACAATGGTGACAACAGATTTTTAGGAATGCTGCATCATTCTAAGTGGTGCTTGAAATAGAAGAAGGAGCCACGATTGTGGTTATGTAGCACCAAGATGCAACGAGAGCCACAGAAGTGATCACGAATCACATTAAGGAATCATTTAAAATACCTATTGTACCACCAGTAGATCTAACAAGAGCTAAAGATGCTCATATGTTAGTTGGTACCTCGATGACTCTTATTGATCATAAGGATGTGCTAGATCAACTGCTATAGATTGGATAGGTGATGACAACTCTTTTCAACATCCCAAGTGATGTCACAACAATGCAATCATAACTGACTACAACCAAGGGTAAGCTGGTCATGGTAGAAACCAAGGCAGAGCATGCAAAGAATGAACTTCTTAGACTACAAGAAGAGCTTGTCACCTTGAGGGTTGAATGCAAAGATCTAATGCAATATGTTATGCCTAACTAGCTCGAGCAATTCAGAAAAAAATAGATGAATCTCCTAATAAAGCAAAATAAGTAGATCAAAAATGACAAGGAGAAAGCAGTGTGGAATGCCTCTATAGTAGAAGCATAGACATATGAAATGCTAAGGCACTCACCACAACACAAGAGGAAATAAAAAACTCATTGCAAATAACACTAGGTTGATTTTTGTATAGAAGAAAAAGAATTTTTGAGGAAGCATCCATCAATTGAGAGAATAAGTAATGAGAGTCAACCAAGATATGAGCCACTTAGCAAGAGAAAAAAAAATCCTCTCAATGAAGGAGGTATGTGTAATTAGATAGAAATCAGCCATTGAAATCAACGCATGGTAGAATGAAGCTAAGAAGCATGAAAGGCTCAAGGAACATTTCCATGATCAGGTGGGCATGTATAAAAAAATCAATAAGAAGGAAATCCAAATGGCAAAATCCTAGATCAATTCCATATCAATGCAAAATACCAACTGGTAATCCATCTTGGATAGTTTTGCTCATGTCCACCAAATAGAGATTAAAAACAAAGACCTATAGATAGAAGATCTAAAAGAATACATGGGGTTAGCCAACCTTCGCTATGCTAACCTGGTGATGCTAACAATAGGAAGGCCCAGAAATGAGCTTGAAGAACAAGTAGTAGTCACATACGTATTGTATGAAAAAGAGTTTGCATATTGGAAAGATGCTCTGCAGAAACTTCAAGTGGTAAACTTTGAACTAGAAGCAATTAAGGGTAGCTACCAAGGATAGAAAGATGTTGCAGTGAACCTAGCCTAAAGATTATCTTATTATCATGAGATATGAGCCAAGGCTAGAGCATTTGAAGAAGAGAGGAGATAGTTTGTGGCATGATATGTTAAAGTTAATAAGATGTTTCTACAACTACCATGTCCATGGGATGTATGAGCTCCATCAGACATTGCACAACAAGCATAGATAATACATGACCTAAGAATGGAGGAGGAGAAACTTCAAGCACTTCTAAACAAATACAAATTTTAGAAGCCTGATGATAAGGGGAAGCAACCGATGGAGGAGCCACTACCAGCAC
The DNA here is from genome assembly GCA_015680685.1 of Gnetum montanum. Lineage (NCBI taxonomy): Eukaryota > Viridiplantae > Streptophyta > Gnetopsida > Gnetales > Gnetaceae > Gnetum > Gnetum montanum. The sequence goes on along the minus strand of MNCI01028452.1, from coordinate 863,785 downwards.
AAACTATATAGGCTCCATGGATCTTCATCAAGTTGTTTTGTTTATCTTGTCTTATCTTCTGCCAATTTTGTAAAATACCACAGTGACATTTAGTGTTATGTAAATTGTATCTACCTCCCCAATTTTGTAAGGGACTCTATCCTCATATTGTTTTAACTCAAGAATGAGTTTTCAATTAGTTGTGGGGGTATGATAAAGTCATTTTTTGTAGGATTACGATATCATAGTTCTGATATCATAGCTCAGATATCATAGCAATAGCTACATCATCATATGTGCGATATCATAGGATGCGTGCTAGCCTATAAATACAGTACTTAGGCATACGAGTTTGTAATAGATTTCATTCCATAGTAGTAAAATTCTTTCAGTTTATTTCTGTGAATTTAATCTTTAACACTTAGAAGTGTATGTTCGTCGTGTGGTGTTAAGTGATTATACAAAGTCTTTATTCGAGTGAATCGCACTTGGACACAATTCATGACCAACAATAAAGATTGAAATTACTTATCATCATTACAACATCCAGTTAGTTTTCTTTCTATTTACTTAGAATAATTGTTCCTTTTTTCCTTAGTTAATCATGTACTTTACAAGCACTTTATTTTACATGTTGAAAGTAAGCGATATGGATACGACTAGTTTCGAGCACTAAGTGTAGTTATCTAGTAACCCAGTAGTGTTATTTCTTAGTACACCTAGTAGTGGTATACTTGGTAATTCCAATGATGATTGCATGAGTCCAAGGCCTGTACAGTAGACTAGGACTGAATATCCATTGCCTTAGGATAGAATAGATTTGTTTATTGTTGTACTTAGAATTAGAAAATATTTTCATTTCATCATGTTCGTTAAGAGTAGTAATGGCCCAACAACATCAGTTATCATATGCCTCACTGTGAGCTAAACCATACACATAGACTTTACTAGCTCCATGTGGGAAGACAACGGTCTTGAACTTAAACCAATTGCTAGCATATTCACATTGCCTCGTCCACGAAGTAGAATCTAGTTGCGCATGAACACCTATGACTTATATGGTTGGGTGTTTGATTACTCCACCACTCATCACTTAGAGATACAATCGTTGTCTTCTTGGCTTTACTTATGGAAGTTCACTTGTATGATTAGGTATAAGCCAAGGCACATGATTGTATGTATATTTTATATTTTATTTGATTAAGTATATGTGTAAAACAAAGGCAATTAATTATGAATTAACTAATTAACCGTCTAATTCCTTAATCTAACTACCCTAACATAAGCATTCAGGCCCACCTTTCATGCACATCTTGAACTTGTTATAAATGCTACTAGGTTACCAAGTGTTAGGCTACTAGGCAAACTAAGTAGTAGCACTACTAGGATTACCAAGCATTAATGGTATGTTCGAGGCATTCATACTTATGTGTGATTATTAAGTAGATTAATTAACTAAGAACATAAAGGTAAAATGCAAAGTAATAAAGTGCATAAATGGAAACATTAAAATATTCCTAAGTGCTACAAGGAGTTCTAAGAATCTTGTCTTTATTGCTTGTACATCAAAGTGTTCAGATACATGGATATTCAAATAAGGATCTATACAATTCTTAAATTCCTACTGTGGGCACTCAAAAAATATTCTAACTTTGACGGAAGAAAACTGCAAGAGCTTGGCTACTCTATCAACTTAATGTGTCATAATGTGGTGGGTACATGCATTTATATAGGTAAGACTAGACACTGCATTGATGCATCTAACGATGCATCGATGGGGCTACATTAATGCATGCCCATCGATGTAGCTTATCAAATGATCCATTAAGCATCTAGAATAGAAACTGTCGATTTGCAAGATGAATATCTTTGTGATCCAAGAGAGTTATGGTGTTAGTGAATACTTGATATAAAGTTGTTTCAACGATCTATCTGTCTACAAAATTTAGAATTGATTTAATGCTTGAAATATGTAACATAAAAGTGGCCCTGAATGTAATTTTTCAACTTCTTTGATTAATGAGAATTGGTGAATATGATGAATTGAGAATGAATGAACTTGTAATGAGATAAATTGTGAGATTGAGAATGGGATTGTATATGATAAATAGGATATGGGATTATGGGATAAATTGTGTAATTGCTTCAATGACATCAATTGGTTACAAATATGATTTGCCCACATATTTATAGCCAAATGATGAGGCCATAATAGAATATGATGGAAAAATATAAATTAATCCACATCGGTTCATGGGTCATTTCATATAACCCATCCATGTACATTCCATGACCATCTAGACTATGGTTATGTGTGTCCTTGGGTTCCACCCTTGCCTACTAGTGGGTGCCCATTGGCAAGCAGGGGTGGGACCTAGAGACACATGTTTAAATAATACAAAAAGTATTTTATGTATCAAACTTGTGTAGAACAATGATATGTAATTGTAGTAATAAGTGCAAGGTTGAGTGTTTAATTCCTTACTTTTACAAATTTCGTATCTATCATCACATATACTTAGAATTTTTTTCACACATGCACACATTGAAGAACTTCATATGGGCATGTATGTATGCCATGCATACCCTCATTTACCATGCATCTGCCACATAATAGATGTGGATAGGTTTATGGTTTGCTGAATATGATGGGATAAGCCTATTTTATGGGAAATTAGGCTAGAAATTCAAGAGACATGAGAGATTGGGGCCATTGTCTAATTACATCCACCCATCAATCTTTTAATAAAGGTAAAAATAATAGAATTTCCTATATTGTCTTATATGGCATAATAATTCAAATATAAATTAGATGACTTTGGTTCCTATTTTACAAAAAAACTATTTTGGTTTCACTTCATCTTTGTCTTTTATTAAAATTTGAACTTTGTCTTCATGCTTTCACTTGTATTTGTTGTATTTCCATATGTAAATATGACCTTCTATCACTTTGAATTATGGTTTATTAAATTTGTTTCTTTGTCTTGCTTCTAAATCATAACATGGGCACTTTGAATTTGGGTTTATTAAATTCATTTATTTGCCTTGTTTTTAAAGTACAACATGGACATTTAAAATGAGTGGAGTAAGAATTTCCAAAGTACATACTAGAACCAACAATCCCTCCTTTAGGATGCACTTTGGAGTTATTGTAGCTTGTCTTTGAATTTAACTAATCTTCAATTGTTTTGAAAACTTGCTCAATGTTTTTGATTATTATTCTCCTTGATTGAACTTCTATTTGCTAATTTTGAACTTAAGTACTTGTTTCTTGTTTTGAATTATCTTCTTCCTCTTTTGATTGCTTTGGTAAAATGGTTGGAGCTTATTTACCTTTTTAAAAAATTGACAAAGGCAAGTGAACATCTTTCCTTTCTTCATGTATTTCTTCAATCCCTAATTTTTCGATAAGGACAACTTGTTTTTTTTTTCTTTGAATAAATTGTGTAGGCAATGTTCTAGGTCTTTAATTTCTTCATTTTTTTAATTTTTTGGTGGCATCTTTTGATTTTTTATATTTCTTGAATTTCTTGTTTTTAGTACTAATTTTAAATAGTAGATTTGGTCATGAAGCTTTTTAAACTTTGCTTTTGTATTGTTTTGATTAGAAATAATGCAGAAGTCATTTTGAATACCAGGTTGTAATTATCATATGTTAATTGACTGATGGTAATGATTTTTGAAGATCAAGCACATAATGGACATCTTTGATTTTAAATTGATGATAATGTTTCCAACTCTTAATGTGTCCAAGTTTCTTCCATCTTCAAGCTGAACTTTGCCAATATCATTTGTAAATTCGATTTCATTAAAGTCATCTATCCTTGATGTCATATGATTAGTTCACCCACTTTCTAACAACCACAAGTTTGAAGGGATTCTCTTGTTTTGATGATAAAAAGCAAAGTAAGTTGATACTTATTTATCTTTAGAAATATTGTTAGCCCCTTCTTTATTTTTAAAGACATTACATTGTCTTTTTACTTCTTTAATTTGGTGGTGCTCTTCTTTGTTTTTAAATTTTTGCAATTTCTTCTTACCATCGTTTTTCTATCTCTTCCATGAATAATTACAGCTTTGCTTTTGTAGTTTTTTTATCTTTTCATAGTATTTCCATCTCTTTTTCTAAACCTTTTCTAAGAGTGATATTCCGTCTCTATCATGAATAATTACATCTTTAGTTTTGTAGCTTTCTATCATCTCATGGTTTTCCCATCTCTTTTCTAAACTTTTTAAAGAATGATAGTGATGGTAAGATTGTGATTTCTCAAGTAAAAAACAGAAATTAAAACCTAAATATAGCCACTCAAAAAAACTAAACTTTCACTCATCTAAAGTAAAAACATCAGAGTCAATGCTACTCAAACTGTCACTATTTGTGGAAAACAATGTAATTAACAGGTATTTAGAAATTTTGAAAGCATTTTACGTAAAAATAGAACGAAAAGCCTACGAGCATCAATTCTCAGCGTTGCTTACGTCGGTCATGACAAGTGCAAAATACGTCAATGTTTAGCCTATCACGAATTTGACTTGACCTTTGGTACCTGAAATTAATGCGGAAAGAAACAAAATTTGTCTGCAACATCTACACGCCAAGCAGCAACAACCAACCACAGAAGAAATTAAGTCGAAATTAAGATTTGTTCATTAACCGACAACTGAAGACCTCGCTAAAGTAAATGAACAGTAAACCTTTGGACTCGCTTGTTACTAAAGTAGCACCTGCGAATTTGGCCACTGCACAAATCCGCATATTTCGGTGGTGGTGACAATTTTCAACGGACCTAAGCACCAATTTCTCCCATGCTTGCATCCGTGCTTCTCGCTTTATTTATGTTCGTTCATGCGTATCAAACAGGCAAAGCCCGCGTGAATTTGTTTGAATGTCTGCGATGGAACGACAAACTGCGTCGCTGTCTACGTTCTGTAAATTGTCTCAATCAGTGGATCTTGACAAGATTTTCTTCGGAAACAAAAAAAAGAACATGTCTACTATGAGTCTACGGCTAAAACAGTGGCTGAAAACAGGAAGTAACTTCGTTTTTGAATATATTTAAATGGCATGTAACTGCTTAATGTTTTTTTTGTCGGGTGGGTAGAAGCAGTCTGTAAATATGAGATTTTTACAATGATTAGAAAATTTGGAATTTTTAAATTTTTAAATTTTCTCTCTCAAATAGGTCAGAATTTACTTTTTCTCAAAATTTTTTTAGCTATTTTACTTTGTAGAAGTCTCATTGAAAATTTTTTATAGTAAAAGTAAAACATTCTTAAAAATTTTCCATCATTAGTAAAGGGCATCATTGTTTCTACCATAGCATAAGAAGGGCAATAATAATAATAATAAACATATACAGATGAAATGTTGTGTTGATATATTTGGAGATAAAATTTAGTACATAATGCTAGTTATGTTAGTGAAGTTTAGCCATGGTGTCTCTACAAAGGATCACAATGATGTGTGTTTCATATGATAATAATAATAATGATAGTCAAAAATTTTTATTGGTAATTTTGTTGTTGGGTTTGTGTTAAATTTTATGGGGGTACATTTGACATAGCATCCTTATCATTTATAGTTTTTGTATGAAGATAATGCCAAATCCATACACTCCTCTACAATATACGTCAAGTGTATATTGTACAAAGGGTTTATTACTACCTCCATACCTAACTTGCATTGATGATATCTTATGCATTTATTGAGCTATGATTATTCTAAGCCTATATCAAGTGCATTTTACGTTCTCTGCTTAACCACCTCCATAATATAACAAAAACATAGTTAAAAAATAAAGTGCCAATAGTTATTGCTTTCAATTATGATTTTTTAATGTTTTACTACTATTTCTTTTCATTTTGAATTTTTGTTGTTTGTTTGCTTTGTATTTGCTTCGAAAATTCTCGTAATTGTTTATTTTATTTTACTTAATTATTTTCTATATTGGTTTCCTTTTTGTTTTATCCCTTTCTACTTTTGCTTTATTATGATCTTGTTACCTAATGATGCTTTTAAGAACCTTCCATTAGGTTATCTACATTTTTTTGTGCTTTTTTTTTGCCTTAAAAAATAAAACAATGTATTCATTGCTTACTTTATGCTTTCAATCCTAATTATCATAATTAGTTGCCATTACACTTTTCACTTTATTATAAAAGGGTAGGTTTAAAATTTTCCCTACATAGTTGAAGGGTAGAGTTAAAATTTGTCCTTAGAAAAATGAGTAGTGTTTGTGTAAAATTAAATTTTCCTAACCTCACAAGAACACCTCCTTGAATTAAGTGTAAAATATCTAATTCACAATCACAAATAATGTACCTTTGAGAAGTCAATGATTATGACAAGATGGGGCATGAATTTCTAATCGAATATGGACTCAAAGTACCAGCCATAAACTAGGAACCACAAGGGAAGTGAAGAAAAATGATGAATCTTAGTGATAAAATTGAAAAAGGCCTAGTTGATGCCAACAAAAACTCAGTATAGAAGTAGAAATATGAGTAGTATAAAATAAAATCTAAAGTATGGAAAAATGAATAAAATGACATAGAATCATAGAATACTTGATATTTAGGAAAGGATCTTGGATTCCTTCCCTAGTAATGGAAATGCTTGATTAAATGAATAAGAAGTGTTTACCTTCTAAGGAGTGTTATAAGTGTTAATAAAAAATATAAAGGAGATGAAACTAATAATAAAAGGTCCATTTATGATTAGAATGATAGTTTCAACATTGAAATTAAACATTTAAATGATGGATATGTGGGTAGGAAAGCCTTAGGCATAGTCTAGAATCAAATCAAAGTCAAAATGGGGTTGTTTTGACTAAGTGTCCTACAAGTAATGGTAGAGTTGAAAAAATTACAACTTTGGAACCAATGACACTAATGCTAAAAATTTCTAGCTATGGGACAATGATGTAAGAGTTGCCAAACTAATGTTGATGCTAGACCAAGCTCATGGACTATCAAATAGATCTGTGGTGGTTGTGGAGCATGTAGGGGATGTAGGAATTATAAATGCTTATGCTCTTGGTATCTCAAAATCCAAAATGTGCTCTAGATCTTAAGAAACCAACCCCAAATTTGGGTTTTAGTCTCATATTTATAGGATTACGGTTTTCAAATTTGACCCCAAAGTTAAAATGAAGTTAACCTAAAGTTCATTTTTGAAAACTTTGACATCAAGGATTAATTGATGCATGTCATGTAAGTGGAGATGTTGTCAACATTATTCTCACCAAGGACATTAAAGAATTTCTTAATATTTGCCAAATTATAATTCCCAGCCTATAGGATCCTTTTTGATGCTAAATTATGTCATGAGGATGCCAAAGAGTTCATGGACCTAGGGAATGTTGTTGAATATTGAACTTGGTAACTTAGTGTGCTATTGATGTAGGTAGGATGATGTTGGCATTAACACTGATGCTAGCATTAGCATTAGTTACCACACTTTGAAAAAGTTTTAGCCATGACCCTCAAGAATGCCTCTAAACTTGTTGAAATTGATATTTGTTGCCTTGGAAATGAAGTTGATTGATTGCTAGAGAGTTGATAAGCCAAGATTGAAGCTAGAATGTTAGTTTTTGTAAGTGAGAAGTGTTAGGCTAATGTTGATAAAGATGATATATGCACTAATGATGAGCATAACCACCATACTTACAAACATTTTGCTTCATGGGTCTTGAGATTAACTAGTTGAACTATCAAAAATTAGTGTCTTCCATCTTGAAACTATTGTAGATTAGTCATTTGGAAACATGTAGGGTCAAAATGGAGACTAAGAAGTAGCTTTTTTACAAGTGATGCAAGTAGGAAAGTCTAAGGATGGCATTGACGCTACTACATCAGTGTCATCTCCAATGCTATAACACGCCTATTAATTATCTATAAAAATTCTATAAATAACTAATAGATATACTACAAAATCCTTGGATTTGGATTTAACCTTGATTTAGTAATTCAAAAGAAAGCTATAAAATAGACAAAAATGTTATACAAAATAACAATTTCAATGACACTTGTTTCACCTTCATTGAACAAATAAAAATAAAGATATTCATATTTGAAATTTACAAAATTAAGTGATGAAATAAATAATAATAATTACAAAAAATATTAATATAGAATAAATAATATTAGTTTTTCCTAAACATGCAATGCATGCCAAAATGAAAAATGATCCTTGTAATGCCATGGTCAAAATAGCACAAAAGACAATTTCATATCTATCATTATTATTTATCCACAAAAATATGTACATGGCTAAAGTATTCACAAAGTGTACTAGCTTGCTATTCTACAAAATGCAAATTATTCAAAATTTATTTTTAAATTTTAGAGGGTCCTTTTTGTATAGAATTGATCCACCTTTTATTTCATATTCTTCTGCGTGTGTTTCCATGGATACTCTAGGATTTCTATATTGAAATATAAGAGGAGTCAAAACTCCTCCAATAAGAAAGGTTATTTTATTTCCTTCTTCATTGAGTATAAAGGTTTTCAGCTAAAGTCTTAGTATACAAGCTAGACAAATGTTTCTAATAAAATATCCAAAATGTTTCGAAGTCCAAAAGTGCCACAAATTTTTCAAAAAAATCCAAAAATCCAAAGAATGTATATTTATCCCTGAAGGCTAGCTCTTGGTTACCAAAGGAATATATTGATATGTCTTGGAATAACCTAGTACTATCATTGGAATATCCTTTTAATTATTTAATATCCAAAGATGTTATAAATTTATGTAGAAATAATCCAAAGAATATATATTTTATTCAAGTAGCTTTGAAGGCTAGCTCTTGGTTATTGTCACTACCAAAGGGATATACCAACAAGTCTTGGAATAATCTCACTACTATCATTAGATTATTCTCGTGACCCCAAATGAACAACTTATGGCTTGGTCTTAACAATAACATCACTAGTAACATCCTCAATGGCCAAGGCACACATATCATCAAAAAGATAGGTCTTGATTATGCCTCACCACATTACACTAGACTCTTTAGCTCAATGCCATGGTCTTGGCTAGTTTCCTATCCTCACATGGACTTACGAATTAAAATCAAAGGTAGAAAATTTATCCAAACCCTTGTTTCCATGGGGTGGATCACACTAAGAAACACTCCACTATTGTATGTAAATGGAGACATCTAAAAGGCTCACAACTCCCACTACCAATTAAGTAAAATCAATAATATAAATATTATTATTTTATTTCAAAATTCAAGAAGATTTCCAAAATACTTGAAAATCTATTTTTGCCAAAATTTCTAAAAAATTCACATAAATTCATGTTTATATTAAGAGCTAACATAAATTAATCATAAGATGAGTGATCTTATGGATTCTATAATCCACAAGAAAAGAATTAATTTATGATTAATTTTATTTGAAGTAAGAGTCTATAAGATGAGTGATCTTCTACCACATGCAATAAGACATATTCTATATTCCCCTTTCCACTCAAAGATGAGTGATCTTTGCTAATTAGTGTTCTTATAGATATTAGAATTGTTACATGTATCATCATGTTTGCCACCTCTAATTTGGTTAGTAAAATTGAAGAGATATGTGTGTGCGTGCGTGCTTGCGTGCCTCATTTTGTGATTTTCTAAAACTTTATTTGTAACAAGTTTCTAAGGTTTTTTTGAATTATAACTATTAAATGTAAACCATTTACACGTTATGGAAAACAAATGATTTCAATATAATTATTTATTTATTGTTCACAATTGTGATAATTTAGGGAATTTTTGTCCGGTTCGGTTACAATACGCTAATGAAATCCTAGGGTTCATTTGCATTTATGCTCTTTGTAACCTAATTGAACATATATATATATGTGCCTTATTTTGTGATTTTCTAAAAACTTTCTTTGTAATAGGTTTCCAAGGTTGTTTTGAATTATCACTATTAAATGTAAACCATTTACACATTATGGCAAACAAATGGTTTCAATATAATCATTTACACATGATTGAAAGTTTCAATGTAATTATGTACACATTATGAAAAGTTTTAATATAACTATTTAATAATGCATATAACTATTTATGCATTATTAAAAGTTTCAATGTAACTATTTACATGCTCTAAAAAGTTTTAATATAACCCTTTATGCATTATGGAAAACAAATGGTTTCAAATTTGAAACCAACTAAATTTGTTGTAACGTTTTTTATAAAAATGATCTCATATTTTCCATTTAAACTAGAAGTTAATCCTTGGTAATTGATTTTCTAACCTATAAAATGTTCTTGATGAGAAAAAAAACAAGCGCCAGAAGCTATCAAACTCATGACCGTGTTACAACTTATGGGTCCCTATCATAGACACTTAGAGTCTGCATACATCATTGTTGTTGTTGAGCGTTAGTGTGATAGAAGAATCCAAAACACTCTTTGAAACATGTTCATACAATCCAAATGAGAGCATCAATGGCTAAAGGTTGGTTTTATGTTTATTTTTGCATTTTGGTGATTTTTTGTAATTTGGTTAAATGCATGTTTTGATTAATGTTTTACAGCAAAATTTTCTTACATTTGGTATCAGAGTCAATTAGGTCTCTGTCTTGATGCTTAGAACTTGTTCAGATGAGGTTTTTATTAACAAAGTTTTCGATGATGGTTTGAATCAGTAGAATTTATTTTTTAATGATTATTTGTGAAAAATAATGTTAGAAATCATTAAGGGATTAAATTTCTAATAATTCAATGATTTGAAACATCAAAAATGATGCTAGATTTTGCATTTAAGGAAGCTTTAAAACAACACCACTTTTACTGTAGCTAAACGACATGTCATTTTGAAGTTATGAAACGCGCAGTTCTTTCCAAAAACAACACCATTTTTTGAAATCATGTTAAATAATTTTTTTTTTGAAATTTTGTGAAATTCAAAATTTTGTCATTTAGATTAGATAAAATTTTGAAATTTAATTTATGCTAAATTTTATTCAATTCCTTCAAAATAAGATGTTTTGGCATTTCTAAAATATTTTTGGGATTAAAATTACCAAATTTTTTATGAATTTTAAAATTTTGGTAATTCATTTAGAAATGCATAAAGTTTCTTATTGATTAATATTTCTAAAATAAAATTATGTTTAT
>MNCI01028452.1:819043-852650 GCA_015680685.1 Gnetum montanum | reverse complement strand
AATTATTTTTCTTAATTTACCCACAAGGATTAAGAAAAGGGATATAATTTAATAGTTTCATCATAAGGATATATGAATCTTTTTGAATTAAGAATTTAGCCCATGATCAAGTTTTTTGTCATTTGATTCATATTTTATGCATGATTTACATTGGTAAACATGTCATATAGTATTTTAACCCAAATTTCGTGGCATAAGCATGTTTTAATTTATGCAATAATACAACCTGTGAACTAAGATTTTAAATGTGACATTCCTAAATTAAAGGGTGATAATTATAAGATGTGGAAGGAGAGAATTCTCCTTCATTTAGGCTAGATGGACATTGACTATGCTATCCGTAAGGATGAACCACCTGCCATTATGAAAACCAACCAATTGGATGATGTTGGTTGTTATGAAAAATGGTAGTGATCTAATTACGTCTATGTCATGCTCATAAAGACCAAGATCTCGGTTGGTATGCATGATTCATTGGAACAATATGACAATGCGCGAGCTTTTATGAAGGTAATTGATGAATGATTTGAATCATCAAACAAAGCTTTCACTAGCACCTTAACATTGAAATTTTCATCCATGAAGCTCACCAAAATTTATGGTGTGCATGAGCACATCATGCCAATGAAGGAGATAGCGGCTTAGCTGAAAACACTTGAGGTTGAGATGTTACAGTCTTTCCTTATGCACTACATCTTGAACATGCTCCCATAGCAATATGGACCCTTTAAGATTTCTCATAACACACATAGGGAAAAAATGGTCAATCAATGAACTAATGACCATGTGTGTACAAGAAGAAGGTAGACTTGCTATGGAAGCAAAAGAGAGTATTCATTTGGCTACACAAGAAAAGAATAAGGGGCAGGCAAAGAATAAGGGAAAGGAAAAACTGCCTACACAAGTTGATATTAAGAAGGAATCTAGATGCTTTTTTTTGCAAGAAGAAAGGGCATGTAAAGAAGGATTGTCCTAAATATCAAAATTGTCTCAAAAGAAAGGTACTCAATTCTCACTTGTTTGTTTTAAATATAATATGATTGGTGTTGGCCATAACAAATGGTATATTGACTCCAGTTCTACAATCCATGTTAGTAATTCCTTACAAGGGTGCAAAACCTAAGGAAGCCTGTGGAAAGTGAGTTGTGCAGCTATTCAAGGAACAAGATGTGCTTACATATGGAGGTAGTAGAAACATGAAAATTAGTTTTAAGTAGTGGTTTTGTTTTAGAGTTGGAAAAGACACTTTATATTCCAAGTTTTTTGAGGAATTTAATTTCTGTTTCAAGGCTTGTATCAATGGGATTTTCCTTTAATTTTTCAAATAATATATTTAGTTTATATTATAGATTTAAACTTATTGGAAATGGTACATTGAAAGATAGTCTTTTTAAACTTAGTTTACAAAATGAAACTCCTTATACTTTTATGCATGTTCATGATAGTGTTGGCATTAAGAGATGTGTTATGAATAAAGAATCCTCTATGTTATGGCATTGTAGATTAGTACATATCTCTATTGAGAGAATAAAGAGATTAGTTAATGATGAAGTACTTAGTACTCTAGATTTTACTAACTTTGACGCTTGTGTGGACTGCATAAAGGGAAAGTAGACCAATATGTCAAAGAAAGATGCCAAGAGGAGTTTAGACATATTAGAGATCATACATACAAATATTTGGAGTCTAGATATGGATGCGTATGGTCAAAAGTATTTCATTACTTTTATTGATGATTACTTATGATATATGTATCTCTACCTGCTTCATAACAAGAACGAAGCTTTATATGTCTTTAAGGTGTTTAAGGTTGAAGTAGAGAAACAATGCAGTAAGTAAATAAAGATAGTGAGGTTTGATACAAGTGGTGAATACTATGGTAGATACATTGATGATGGACAACCTTCTATTCCATTTGCTAAGTTTTTTCAAGAGCATCAAATTGTTTTCCAATACACTATGCCTAGTTCTCCAAACCATAATGGTGTGGTAGAGAGAAAAAATCGAACATTATTGGACATGGTGCAAAGTATGCTCAACAGCACCAAGCTTCCTAAGTCCTTATGGGCTAAAGCTCTCAAGAACGTTATGTATATATTAAACCGAGTTTCAACCAGGGCTATCTCATAGACACCATCTAAATCATGCAAAGGTTGGAAACTGAGATTGCAACATATAAGCATTTGGGAACGCTTGTCTAAAGTAAGAGTCTATAATCCACAAGAAAAGAAGCTAAATCCAAGGACCATAAGTGGGTATTTTGTTGGATAGGTTGAAAGATCTAAGGGATATAGATTTTATTGCCCATCATATACTACTAGGTTTGTGAAATTAAGGAATGCTAAATTTCTTAAAAAAAGATTTGATTAGTGACAGTAATCAATACTAGAATACTATTCTCGAGAAAGATCATGTAGACATTCAACCTCTACTTCAAGTAATAAACTGATTGTTGTACACAACACGCCTAGAGCACAAACACATGATGAACAACAATCAATCATTGAAGTTCCACAAACTACTAATCAAGAAGTAATAGATCTAGCTAGACAACAGATACTAGAACTTGTTGAATAGGTTGTTGAACAACATGCTCCTTAGGAGAATGATGAAACAACATTAAGGAGATCTACTAGAGTAAGGTGTTCAGTGATTCCTAGTGACTATATAGTGTATCTATAGGAGTTTGACTACAACATAGGAGCTGAAAATGATCCCAAAACATTTCCATAAGACATGAGTTGTAAGGAATATGACTTGTGATATGCCATGAAAGATGAGATGAACTCTATGTCATCTAATGCAGTTTGGAATCCTCTTAAGTTACCTGATGGTGTAAAAGCCATTGGATACAAATGGGTCTTCAAGAGAAAGAAAAACTCATTAGGCAACAATGAAAGATATAAGGTAAGACTTGTTGCTAAAGGGTTCACTTAGAGAGAGGGAATAGATTACATGGAAACCTTTTCTTCTGAATCTAAGAAGGACTTCCTTTGTGTAATTATGATATTGGTTGCTCATTTTGATTTTGAATTACATTAGATGAATGTGTAAATGACATTCCTTAATGGTGATCTAAAGGAGGAGGTTTATGTGAAATAACTTAAAGGATTTTTCTCTAGTGGTGGTGAGCAATTGGCATGCAAGCATAAGAGATCAATATATGGATTAAAACAAGCCTCTTGTCAATGGTATTTAAAATTCCATGATGTCATCACTTCATTTAATTTTGAAGAGAACATCATGGATCAATGTATATACTAGAAGATTAGTGGGAGCAAAATATATTTCCTTGACTTATATGTGGATGATATCCTTCTTGCAACCAATGATAATGGATTTCTATATGAGGTGAAACAAATTTTCTCTAAGAACTTTGACATGAAGGATATGGATAAGGCATCTTATGTCATTGGCATTAAGATCCATAGGGATATATCTAGATGTATCCTAGGATTGTCACAGGAAACCTATATCAATAAAGCTTTAGAGATGTTTCAAATGAAAGATTGTTCATTGAGTATAGCATCCATTATGAAGGGTAACAAGTTTAATTTGAACTAGTGCCCTAGGAATGATTTAGAGAAAAGGTAGAGGAGTAACATTCCATATGCTTTAGTTGTTGTAAGCCTAATGTATGCTCAAGTATGTACAAGACCTTACATTACATTTGCTATAGGAATGTTGGGAAAATATCAAAGTAATCCAAGCACTGACCATTGGAGGGCTACAAAGAAGATGATGATGTACCTTCAAGCTACAAAAGATTACATACTTATGTATAGATGAAGTGATAATATGAAGGTGATTGGCTACTTTGATTTATACTTTGTTGGTTACATTAATTTAAGGAAATCAAAATTTGGTCATGTTTTTATGTTGGCTATAGAAGTTGTATCCTAGAGGAGTGGAAAGAAAACTTTGGTTCCTACCTCCATAGTGGATGCAAAGTTCATTTCTTGTTTTGAGGCTACTTCACATGGTGTATGGTTGAAGAGTTTCATATTAGGCCTTAGAATTGTAGATTCTATATCTAGGCCATTAAGAGTATTTTACAATTTAGCTATTGTCTTTATGCCTAACAATAATAAGAGTAGCAGTCAAAGTAAATACATTGACATAAAGTACTTAGCCATAAGGGAACATATTAAGAAAAAGAAAGTGGCCATTGAGCATATAAGCACTGAATTGATGATAGCTAATCCTTTGATAAAAGGAATGCCGTTGAAGTCATTTAAGGATCATGTCGTTCATATGGGACTTGGTTTCATAAAGTAATTTCTTTGTACGTATAATTTTATACTTTTAATGAAACTCTTATTTAGTTGTGATGTTTTCTCACATCTAGTTTGCACATACAGTTATTAAAGAAAATTGACATATGGCAGGACCTAGAATAAACATTAGGTTTATTCTTAAAGTTTAGTTATCATATAAGAAATTAAGCTTGAGAAATAATACATTGTAATACATGGAAGATAATACTCACATTTAGAGAAACTATTGCCATGATTCATGTATTTATTTCTTGAAAGTTGGGTTTGATGAATGTTAGGTTAAATATGAAGACCAAGTGGGAGAATGTAAACCATTTACACGTTATGGAAAATTGATGAGCTGCGATATCGCGTCTGCCCTCGCAATATCGCGTACGCGATATAGCGGCCCGCCATAATGTCTATAAATAAGAGGAAACTTTCCTTGTTTTAGGCACTTAGACTTAGAACCTTAGCCAAACTATAGCAGTTTTACCATTCTAGAGTTAGAATAATTTCCATGTGCCCGCAGTAGGAGTCTTAAAGTGAACGGATCTTTATTCAAGCAAATTGTACCTGAGCACACATTTGTGTACGGCAATAAAGACGAAATTTCTGATAAACCTTGCAGCATGTGGACTAAGATAAATAGGTATTAATTATTGTTAAATGTTTAAATGCTTTCCTAGATAAGTAATCTCTCTCAACCCTTTACTCTCCTAGTTAAGTGCATTCAGTACGACTGCTTCGAGCACGTGTGCAACACTTGGTAACCTAGTAACAAGTAGCATTTGGTAATCCTAGCAGCGTTGCACTAGTTCAGGGTGTGTGCGGCAAGTCGTAACGGATACTGGTGCTAGGACAATTAGAACTTAGTTAGTGAATAGTTAATGAAAGTTAGTTACTTAGTTCTCTTCACCTTCCCCTATTAGCATAAGATATTAAAAAAAAAGATATAAAAATCATACACCTCAAGCTTACTTAACCATACAACCGTGACAATACAAGTAAGTTTGGGAAGACGACAATTAATTAACCTTAAGTGTTCCATTAAGGCACGTAAGCACTTAGTCCTTGGAGTTTGACCGGATCGTGTGTGAGACACTCGTATTCGTATGGTTGAGTGTAGGGGTACCTTGCCACTCATCATTGACACCGTTGCTAGGGACTTAGTTGTTTGTGTGCTACGTAGAACATAGGAGATCATTCATATCATTGGGATGCTAGAACAAACCCCTAGGATAGATCAAAAGAAAAAAATAAGATAATGGTAAACAACACACTGAACAAGACTAAAATGTCTTCTTCTTCACACAAAAGCACTTCACCGCCTAGGACCAACACAAGAGACAGTCGGTGGCACAACACACGTAACCAAGATTCACCAGTTCATCAACAATTCTGTGTGGTACATATTCATCACGATGAATATGTACCCAACTTTACCTTTATTCTCCATCAAGATGAACAACTGCATTGGAGAGACTTGGAGGGTAACATAGTGTTGCCTCTAGACCGAGCAGTCCCCAACATGCTCCTTCGTGCTCTTGCACGAATAGGCATGTCACAGTTGTATGCAAAGTACATTGCATGCAACCATGACACAAGGGACTACCATCCTACAGAAGCACAACGTCAAAGGAACTTGCAACAAGAGAGATACTACACATTGTTGAAGGGCAAAGGACCCAATGATGCTCCACCCTTCTTAAGAAAAATTGAGGGTGGTGAACCTATTTTCATAGGTTCTCCACAAAATTATGTTCCCCCTCCTAATGATGGTTAGGAGGTGGTGTATCAGAACCTCCACTCCACGATTCACAACCCTGGTTCTGATCCCCACGAACACCAAGTGTTCAACGAGGGAACACAAACACATGATAAGGGTGGACAGTCTGATCGTAATTATGATCAACTGAAGAGAAGGTAGGAAACATTGTCATGGTGATGGTTCTCCTTCTTCTTCACCTTCATCATCACATTCACCCTCTCCTTTAGTATCAGGATGCAGTCATAAGGAAACTAACCATGAGGATAAAGGTAAACAGGGTGAGAAACCTCAACAAGAGGGTCAAGAGCGAGGACAAGGGCACTCTAGAGAATCATGGCATGGAAGAAGGGAGAGTAGGGAACCACATAGACATCACAGATGCTATGAGAGAAATGACTATGAAGAACTCCTACTCACAACCCGAAGCATGTTAGATATCACGGAGGCCGTAAGAATTCCCACAAGGCATCAAAAAGATAGCAGGATCACGAGGTTAGATATGAATAACATCTCACGATTTGAGGGGGGATACAACGCTGATCCTCAGAACCACTTACAGGCATTTCACGATGCATGTGCCTTGTAGAACATCGAGAATGAATAGCAAAAGCTAAAGTTGTTCCCAAGGACACTAGTAAAAGAAGCGGAAAGCTGGTACCGATCCTTAGCAGCAGAATCCATTCAAAGATGGAGTACGATGCTAAAATTATTTAATGATAAGTATCAAACGTACTCCTGAGTGTCCAACCTACAAAAGAAAATCCAAGGATGGAAGCAAGGAAGTCATGAACCCGTGGATGCTGCCATGGGCCGATATTATGCACTGTTACATCGTTGCCTGGGCCATGGTTACTCGTAGCAAGATCAACTATGCCATCTTGTAGATGGACTTAGGAATGAAACAAGGAGAACCCTTGGAATGTATGCCCAAGGGAGATTATTAGAGCTTAGGTCCCATCAGGTTCATAGATTGCTAGAGTAAGTAGCTAAGGAAGAAGGAGAGCTACGTAAGAGAGAAAGTGCGGAAGAGTACAACCATGATCCTTCCCTCCAAAAAAGGGGAGTGAGATTCTGTGAGGAGGAGGAAGAGTCATCACTAGGAGAGATGGTGAATAGAAAAACCTTGCTACTCCAAAAATTAACAATAGAAGTGTCAGCAAAGGTAGACTAAATGTGGGACTCCCTAGATAGTAGATTTAAAACCATTCTTAAAATTTTAGAGGAGTCTAAGAAGCGAGGTAGTGACTATGACAAAAAGAAAAAGAGGGATTTGGACCATGCATGTAACAAAGGTAAGGGTAAAATGGCCATCATCGAAGAGGTTGTGGATATCGATACGGACAATGACGGTGGATGTGAGATATGCCAATACGACCATCCTAAGGGATGTTGCCCAGTAATCTCACACCTACAAGAGTCTGGGGTGTATGCACTCAACCCACGACTTAATAAACGGCAAGCACCCTGATGGTTACCTTATCCCCAAGGTAACCCAAGGCAGTTCCACCAACCTCTAACGTATTACCCAAGTGGAACTCTGCCACAACCTATTGAGCAACACCAATAGTGGCAATACCCATAGTCATGGGGGATGCCACCACCAAGGAAAAAATACCCTTACCAGCAACCGGATCCATATGACTATTACGTGCAACAGCCAATCTCTCCACGTAACTCTGTTGGTCACATGACACCACAACATCACTACCAAGCTCAGGAGTATTATAGGAATCCTTTTCCTAGGAGAGATAGCCCATAGACATATCATCCTCCAAACCCATCTACAACGCTCACACCGATAGCTCCATTACCACCTACTCCAACAATGCAAGGGGAACTCCCCACTCAACCGCAACAACACAATGCTACGAGAGTTGTAAACCTTTAACCCATTGTTGGTTTTGACAACCGTACAAAGAGAAGACCTTTCTTCAAAGCAACAATCAAACCAAGCTCTCACAACCACAAGCAGTTGAGCCTCTGAACGCTTCTCCATAAAATAAGGCTTTAGAGCTCCCTTCAAACCAAAAACAGAGCTCAACGCACACGGTTATGTTAACACATGCCATCATTGATTGGATTAAGGAGGACCACCTTCCCAGGAAATTCTCTGATCTTGGAAGTCCTCTAATCTATCTCCAAGTCGCTGGGAATGAACCATGTAAAGCTCTTCTAGACTCAAGTTTCGGAGTTAACTTAATATCACAAGAGATGTATAAAGCCTGGAACCTGCCTCCACTAAAGAAGAGCAATATTTGACTAGAGCTAGCCGACCAGTTCATCACTGTTCCCTTGGAACTGGTGGAGGACATCGTTAGCACTGTGTGTGGATGGTCATACCTAGCTGATTTCCTAGTGATACAAGTGAAAAAATGACAAAGGGGACTTCCCAATAATAATGGGAAGGGCATGGCTAAGTACCATAAATGCATGCCTAGGAATCCATGATCTTTCTCTAGAAATATCTAAGGAAAACACTTTTGGAAAGATCAAGAAGAAGAAAGTTCCATGCATCACATACAGTGATATAGGGTGTGATTAAGTACAGGAATGTTCCACATTGTCTGCATGCAACTGGTATGCCCAAGAAACTAACATACAAAAGTGCCTGTATGTAGCAACCACACAACAAGAAAACACCCAGTGGTTGATAGCTAATCAAGAGAGTAGCTCACCAATGTGCATGGAACTAACTGAGGGAACAACTTGTGCCTACGTCCAAAGCATAGATGCACTAGAGCAAGAGTGTCACCAACTTCCAACCCTTAACCTAAAAACATCAATAGGGGGAAGCTGGAAATTCCTAAAAACTCCAAAAAAGCACTCCGATAAAATATTACTAGTCAATGTGCAATAGACTAAGCCTTACCATGAATCTAGAACGGTCAATGCACATAACACATCAGAGAAAGGACAACCTCACTCATTATTTCGGATCTCTCCCTTCCAACTTAGTCATGGGGGAGATGGCCATCTATGCTAATCAATCAAGGCCCTCAGTTCATTTTTAAGTTTTTGTTTTACAAATTTTGTTTTACAAATTTCTTTAACCTTTCTTATTTTTGTTTTGCAACATCGTTCATACTCTTTCGTTTATTTGTGTGTTTATTTATTTTGTTGGGTTTGTCACCTAATAAGTGCTCCTAATGATGGTATGGACTATGTTCCATTGATTGCTAATGTTTGGTTTTTACCTTTGAGTTATGATGTTGATACTAAGGTATGGTTCTTTTGATATAATAGAAAATGAGTCCACGTCATCCATGCATCCATGAATCTCTATGGTCTCTCTTGGCTTGGAAGTGTATAGTCCCTTTCTTTACATAATAAGAACTATCAATGAATTGGTGACTAGGAATTTCTCAAACTAAGGAAGGACTTAAGGACTGAAAATGGTGTGACTTCAAGGGAACTTGATGCATTTGTGCTGGCCATTCTCTTGGGTGCTTGGATGTTTTCTTCTTGAGTTTTTCTTACCATTCTAATGATTGCTCCATTATCGAGAAGCTGAACTAATAAAAATAACAAGTCTTTGCCTGGTGTGGTTCTCAAGCAAAAACACAAAAAAAGGGTGAAAAGTGAGAATTCAAAGCACACCTCTTAGACGAAATAATCATCTGGGCTACAAGCACTGGTTATGGAACTAAACAAACATGTTCCCTCTAACTAAGGCCCTTTCTTGCTTCCTAGTTTCTCCTTTCTCGTTTCGTTAGAATGGTGGTGAATTTTTGGTGGAAGCATTCTTGTCACTTCAGGTGGATGGATTAGCCAAATGTGTTAATGTGAAGTCACTGCATGTGGATTGTTTGAGGCTGGATTTGGAATGAGATCTACTAAGTCACATTAACCATTAATACATAAGGGGCTGTACACCACCTTGTTCTTGAGACTCCATTCCATTCTCTTCTTACCATCATTCTTTCTCCATTTTACACCTCATTGCTGGTTCTATCAATACTCCATATTTTGGTTGATGTATTGTTTTCTTTTTGGTAAATTCTTGTGGTTAAGACTTTAAATCTTGCTTCCAAATGATATTTCTAGATCTTATGGACTCTTTGAATGTGGGATTGTCAGGGCATTAAGGGCATGAGCCTGCTTTGGGGAGGACCCACTGGCATTCCTATTTAGTGCATCGGTTAATTTCTTTTCCTTAAAAATTTCTGCAATCAACTTTTATTTTGTTCATTTCCACCCCTGACATCCATTTTATCAATGTTGTCATTGTTTATTTTTCTCCATCGACCCTATCCCTTATCTTTTTCCATTCTATTGCTACTGGAGGTTCACTCTTAGTCATGGGGGTCCTGGTCCAATTTTTTCGATTTTCTCTTAACCCCTACACCTTGGGTAGTCACCAGTATTATATCTCTAGAATCTACATTAGCCATATCACAACTCAGCCAATGGACCTTACACTGAGGCAAGGTATCAACTACATTGTGATTCATTTACCCTTGCTAATATAAGACTGTGTTGTGTGCAAATGTCAATCATACAACAATGGATTGGATTTGGAGGGAACACTTAGAATGGACTGGTGTTGGAGCAGTTATGCAAGAAACAAGATTGATGGCATGGTTATGGATGGACAACGAAAGGCACAATCTTGGCGTTAGTAGCAACAGACTTCTCCTTCTCTCTCTCTCTCTCTCTCTCAGCTACCAAATAAGGCTAGATGTCAAATGTTTATAGTGTTCACTCTTGTTGTTATGAACATTAATTTTGTCATGTATTGCAATGATAATCTGTTCACATGTCACCCCATTCACCATTAGTGTCATTCAAGTCAATAATCCCATACCTTCCCAATAATTTGTAAGGAACTCAAGGATGAGTTTTTATTCAGTCATGGGGGTATGATGAGCCACGATATCGCGTCCGCCCCCTTGATATCACCGCCCACCATAATGTCTATAAATAAGAGGTGGCTTTCCCTATTTTAGGCACTTAGACTTAGATCCTTAGCCAAACTATAGCAGTTTTACCATTCTAGAGTTAGAATAATTTCCATGTGCCCACAGGAGGAGTCTTAAAGTGAACGAATCTTTGTTCGAGCAAATTGTACCTTGAGCACACATTAATTATTATTAAATGTTTAAATTCTTTCCTAGATAAGTAATCTCTCTCAACCCTTAACTCTCCTAGTTAAGTGCATTCAGTATGACCGCTTTGAGCACGTGTGTAACGCTTGGTAACCTAGTAACGAGTAGCGTTTGGTAATCCTAGCAATGTTGCACTGGTTTAGGGTGTGTGCAGCAAGTGGTAACAGATACTAGTGCTAGGACAATTAGAACTTAGTTAGTGAATAGTTAATGAAAGTTAGTTACTTAGTTCTCTTCACCTTCCCCTATTAGCATAAGACATTAAAAAGATAAAAGATATAAAAATCATACACCTAAAGCTTACTTAACCATACAATCGTGACAATACAAATAAGTTTGGGAAGACAACGATTGATTAACCTTAAGTGTTCCATTAAGGCACGTAAGCACTTAGTCCTTGGAGTTCGACCAAATCACACATGAGACGCTTGTATTCATATGGTTGAGTGTAGGGGTACCTTTCCACTCATCAAAAACAAAAAATTTTAATATAACTATTTACACTTTATTGAAAGCTTTAATATAACTATTTACACATTATTGAAAGTTTCAATATAACCATTTACACGTGATTGAAAGTTTCAATGTAATTGTTTACATGTTATGGAAAGTTTCAATATAACCATTTATGAGTTATTGAAAGTTTCAATATAATTGTTCTTATGTTATTGAAATTTTCAATGTAACCGTTTATGTGTTATGGAAAGTTCCAATGTAATCGTTTATGCATTATGGAAAACAAACAGTTTCAAATATGAAACCAGCTAAATTTTTTGTAATATTTTTCACAAGAATGGTCTCATATTTCCCATATAAACTAGAAGTTAATCCTTGGTAATTGATTTTTTGGCCTATAAAATGTTCTTGATGAGAGAATGATGAACTGTGTTTTCCAGTGACTAACATATCAAGTATCCAATATTGGATATCTGATATTGGGGATTCGATATCTTAGCCACAATATCTGATATTTGATATCACGAGATGCATGCTACCTATAAATACAACACTTGGATGCATGATTCATTCCATTCTTTTGTCAATAGAGTATCCAATCTCTTGCAATTTTATTTCGTAGTCTTAGAGAATAGTCAGTGAATGCCTATACTATGGATATGCATTAGTTGTACAACATCTTATTCAAGTGGCAATGTAGCTAGACACATTCCATGAATAGCAATAAGCTATAGATTGATTCTTATTCATTTTAGCACTTTAAATTAGATCAAATTTACTTTCCATGAAATTTACTCTTCATGTACTTAGTTAATACTTAATTATTTGGCAAAATGAGCACGACCAGTTTTAAATATAAACATGTATTTGCTTAGTAATTCTAACAATGTTATTACTTGGTTCACCTAGTGGCATCGTGCTTGATAATCCCAATAGTGGATACATTGGTTCAAGATGTGTGCGACAAGCAAGGAACAGACACTCATCAGTTGTAGGCTAGTTTAGACTTTATCTTTCTATTGTTAATTAGATTAAATAATTCATTTCTCTATTATCATTAGGAGTAGCATAGGGCTAGAACAACATCAACCATCATGTGCCTCACTTTGGACTAAACCATATGTGACAAAGCTACCACTAATCCAAGTGGGAAAACAACAAACTGTGATCAAGGCAAAACGATCTAGATGCCACAACTAGTCCAGTCCATAGAATTTGACTGGATTGTGCATGAACACTTGTGATTCATGTGGCTAGGCATATGTGGTGTCCACTACTCACTATTGATGTTGTTGCCAAGTATTGTTNTATGTGGTGTCCACTACTCACTATTGATGTTGTTGCCAAGTATTGTGCTAGTTATCTAGATTGTTTATATTATAAATGATCACTATAAAAGTATTACTAATTTATCTTTTAGAAAATATTAATATTTTAAGGCACATGTGTTAACAAGTAAAACCATGTCTTCTTCACATAGGACCAATAACACATCGTATGATGAGAATACTCATAGGAGAAATGATAAGTTCTATACTAAAGAGAATTGGAGTGAACAACTACAAGCAAGGGTTTTATATGCTCATTTCCACCTTTACTACATGCAAAGACTACATTAGTACAGAAAATCCTAGATGAGATGAAGAAAGTCCTAGAACAAGGAGGACCTCAAGGCCTAGGACCTCCTCTAAACCTAGAAAAGATAGATCAAGGGATCATGGGGGAGATGTAGGAGCCATGGAAACTCTCACAATTCCTCATCTTCCTCTTCCTCTTCAATGCCTAGTTCTGATGAAGATGAACGTAGGTATAGAGATAGAGCTTCACTAAGGGGTCAAGATGATGATTGAATAGACTCCAAGGACAAAATCAAAAACATCAAAATAAGCATAAATAAGATCATCACAATTAGATGAAAAGAAATATAGATTATCACCATGATGTGTCTAGTACAGATGAACCCTTGTTGGCTACTAGGGGCTTGACATAGATTAGGGAGGTAGTTAAAATACCCCAAAGGCATCAAAGGGATAGCCACATCAAATGGCTTGATATGGATAACATTCCTAAATTTAGGGGAGGCTATAATTCTGATCCACAACATCATGTACAAGCCTTCCATTATGCCTGCACCTTGTAAAATATTGAACATAAGTAGCAAAAGCTTAAGCTCTTTCCTATGACACTAGTAGACAAAGCAAAATTCGGTATAGATTGTTGGAACCAGATTCAATAGATCAGTGATCCACAATGCTGGAACTCTTCAACAAAAAATACCAAACCTATGCAAGAGTGTCCAACCTAAGAAAAAAATCCAAGGATGGAAGTAAGAAAATCATGAATCCTTGGATGTGGCCCTGGATAGATACTATTCTCTACAACATAGATGTCCAAGCCATGATTTCTCTCAAAAAGAGCAACTTTTCCACATCATATATGGGCTTCATAATAAAACAAAGGAGACTTTTAGGATTTATGCCTAATGTTAGTTATATGAACTAAAAGCCCATCAAATACAAAGGCTAATCAAGTGGGTGGCAAAAGAATAGGAATAGCTATGTAAACAAGAGAATGTGGAGGAATATAACTGGGATCCAACTCTTCAAAAGAAGAGGGTCCATATCTATGATGAGTAAAAAGAGGTAGCTCTTGATGAGATGATTTGATAACAAACCTTGCTAATAGAAAAATCTCTCAATGAGCTTGAAGCAAGGCTAGATAAGATGTGGAATTTGATGAATGACAAAGTTACAACTTACGTAAAAACCATAGATGAGAAAGTAATGCAAAATGAATCAAGTGATCAAAAAAAGAAGAGGAAAACAAACCAAGAAACAGGTAGGAACACTTATTGACAAAAAGGAAAAAGGTCTGTAGAAGAAGAGGCTATAGACTTAACCACATAAGAGGATGATGGATGTGACATCTACCTCTATGACCATGTAAAGGGCTATTGCCTAGTCATGTTACATGTACATGAGTATTGGGATTTTTCATTGAATCCCAAGTTCATACAAAAGTAAATGCCTATGATATTATCTTTTTCATAAGGTAATTATAGATAGTCCTACAATCGACCATACTATCCTAGTGGGACTTCTTATCAACCTCAAAATTACTATCAACTACAGTGGAAAAACCCACAGTCATGGGGGATGCTATCAACAAACCAGCAATACCCTTATTGCTAGCCAGACCTGTATGACTACTATGTTCAACAACTTGTTCCCTCAACTGGTTCTACTTCCTCTACCTAAAATCACTACTACCACTCTCCCAAGTATCATCAATCCATAACATATTCTAAAGGATCACCACCTCACACCTCTCATCCTTCATCATATCCTCAATATTCTCATACTTTCCTCCATCATATGTCACTTCCCATAACACAAGAAGGCTTGACACCATAATATCAATGGAAGAATGTCACGTGAATTGTGAACATACATAGAAATAATAATGCTAGTAGATATCAACCACAATCTTGAAAATGTTCTCTCTTTAGGGTAGTTTCCTTACACAAGCATAAAACTCATAGACCTACTGGCACATTGGAACCTGCACAAGGCCAATCTACTACCACATCCTTCCTTACAAAAATGGTGTCTCCTGATCATACACAAAAGCCAACAACCATCACCACTCCAACACATGACATAAATAATGAGCCTATCATTCCATGCATCACTAATAGTAAGGGGTGTAGTTGTCGACTAGGAATTCAAAATATTAATGCAACCCACAATAAAGTTAAGGAACAAGTGTGTGAGCAAAAACCAGTCTATGTACTAGCCACTAAAGCAAAAGATAGCCAGTGGCTTGAAAATGAGAATATAAAATTGTTTCAAAGGTTCATGGAAGAAATTGATCCACTTATTAGTTCTAGACTTAAGAAAATGGACCAAATAGAGGACTTAGACATAGATATCTTACACTGTGGTTATACACCAGAAGAGGATATTAAACACGAAGACCTAGGAATTAAAATAGAAAATCAAGAAGAAAAAGCAAACACATATGGACCCCCAAAAATGGAAATACCTTCAATTCTAGATGAAGATACATCCCCAAATGATCCAAACAAGACTATCACCAATGTTAGATGGGACACAATGCAATTAATTAAATCAGTAATGGTGATAGATGGGAAACTAGTGGTGTATAACCAGGGGATTATGTGGTCGATCTGTTGAATGTGCAGCCATAAGTTTAGTCATGTAGGAGATGCTCCATCCTAGTTCAAGAACTAATAAGTGTTTTTCACCTTTTTGTTTTACAATTTTTTTTATCATTTTCTTATTTCTTCCAAAATTTTCTAATTCTTAATATGTTTTTCATTTTTCTTATTTATCTTTTCTTTATACTTTTCTCTTTTCTTGAGTCATTTTCTTTATATTTATGATTGTCTTTTATGTTTTTGTTAATAATATTGCCAAGTCATGATGTAGAAGTTAACACCATGTGTTGGGTTTTTGTGCTATACTATCAACATGATTGGGTAAGTAATTGTGTAAAGCAGTGAGACCACCTCATCCATCCCGTCAATTCTCTAAATAAAAGATCTTGTCATGAATGCAATTTGATTCTTCCTTCATGAAACTAAAATCAATCAATGATCATTATACCTTGAAGAAAAAGGAAATTACCAATTGGGAATGGCAAAGGATGTGACCTCAAGGGAACCTTTTGGGTTCTCTTCTTGACTTCCTTTGTATGGTTTATGACTCCTCTTGGACTATATCATCACTCCTATTATCAACAAATAATAGGAAGCAAAAGTCTTTGCATGATGTGGTTCTAATCCAAAATCATAAAATTATAAAATCCAAAAAAAAAAGACAAACAATGGAAATTCAAAGCACACTCCTTAGACATAATAATGGGCTACAAGCATTGGTTATGGGGCTGGAATGATATATTACCCTTGCCTAAAAGGCCATTCCTTCTTCTTTTTTCTTCTTTTTTTGTAGTGATGATTGTTCTTTGACGTGGTTGTGGACTCATGATGGTAGGTAGGACGAAACACATCAATGCGAGGTTACAATTAATGGTATGGACTTGGTTTGAACTTGGATGAACAACTATGATGATTATTTTAATCACATTTGTCACAAGAGCCTATTTTGAACATGGTAAAGCACCCTACATCTTGATCTCTGCAATCCCTTCTCATTCCATTATTCATCTCACTACTACATACAATTATGAGCCTTTCACTTTTGTGTAGTATAGTGCAGCATCCCAACCATGACAATTATGTGTTGTTTGGAATAAAGACATGATCTACATTTAACTTCTAAGATGTCCATGAACATTGATGGGACGTGATATCGCATCCCCCGTGATATTGCATCCCCCGCGATATCGCGTCATCCCCCGCAATATTGCATACACGATATCGCAGTCCGTCGCCAAATCTATAAATAAGAGGCAGCTCTTCCTTGTTTCTCATCCTAGGCTTAGACCATAGCGAAACTCTGGTAGTTTGATCCCTCCAGAGATAGAATATTTTTCCATGTGCCCGCAGTAGGAGCTCCAAAGTGAATGGATCTTTATTCGAGCAAATATTGTACCTGAACACATGTTTGTGTACGAAAATAAAGATGAACTTCTTGGATAAACCTTGCAGTGCATGGAATAGGCTAAATAGGACTTTATTTACTATTATTTAATATTTATCATTTGAATTCTTTATTAGTAATTAAATATCTTTCAACCCTTCTCTCCTAGTTAAGTGCCTCAGTACGACCGCTTCAAGCACGTGCGTTACACTTGGTGATCTCAGCAATGACTAGTGTTTGGTAACCAAGGTTGCATTGGTTCAGGGTGTGAACAGTAAGTGGGAATGGATGCTGATGCTAGGTTAATTCAGACTTAGTTAGTTAGTTAAAGTTAGTACTTAGTCTCTTCACCCTTCACCTTATCAGCATAGGAGATAAAACCGAAAAGACATAAAAATCATATACCTCAAACTTACTTAACCATACAACCGTGACAAATACAAGTAAGTTTGGGAAGACAACAAATAATTAACCTTAAGTATTCCATGAGGCATGTAGGCACTTATTCTGCGGAGTTCAACCGGATCGCGCGTGCTACGCTTGTATTCGTATGGTTGAGTGTAGGGGTACCTCGCCACTCATCATTGGCGCCGTTGCCAAGGACTAAGTGTTTGTGCGCTAAGTAGAACATAGGAGATCACTCACATCTTCGGGAGCTTGAATGAATCCTTAGGGTTAATTAAAAAAAATTATATAACGATTAAGCAACACACTGAATAATAAACATGTCTTCTTCTTCGAACAAAAGCAATTCAGCACATAGGGATCATATTAGAAACATTCGGCAATCTAAAACACATAACCAAAATTAGTCGGTTCCTCAACAATATAGGGTGGTATATACTCATCCCAACGAGTACATACCCAATTTTACTTTTATCCTCCATCAGGATGAACAGATGCACTGGAGAGATTTGCAAGGTAACATAGTGTTACCTCCAGATCATGCAGTCCCCAACATGCTCCTCCATGCCCTGGCACAGATAGACATGACACAGCTATATGTTGAATACATTATAGGAAATTTTGACATAAGGGATTACCATCCCATAGAAGCCCAACATTTAAGGGACTCAAGGCAGGAGAGCCACCATACACTGTTGAAGGGAAAAGGGGTCCCGCACGTCCTATGTGAAATTGGAGATGGTGAACCACTTATAATGGGTTCTCCATCAAATGATGTTCCCCTTCCTAACGATAGTGAGGAGGTGGGGTACCAAAACCTGTGCTCCACCATACACAACCCTAGTTCTGATCCTTGTGAACACCAACTATTTACTGAGGGAACAACAACACATGACAAGGATGGGCACTCAGATCGTCATCATGATCAGGGTTGAGGCCACAGAAGAGAAGGTAGGAAACATCATCGTAGCGATGGTTCTACTTCTTCTTCCCCTTCATCTCATCATTCACCCTCTCCTTCCACATCACAGCGCAGTCATAGAGAGCATAAAGATGAGGATAGAGGTAGGTAAAATGAGAGACCTCGACGAGAGAGTCGAGAGCGAGGACAAGGGCATGAAAGAAGGGAAAGTAGGGAACAACGTAGACATCGTAGACATCATGAAAGAGATGATCATGACAAACCCCTACTTGCCACCTGAAGTATGCTAGATATCACAGAGGTAGTGAGAATACCAACAAGGCATCAAAAAGATAGCTAGATCAAGCACTTAGGCATGAACAACATCCCATGCTTCGAAGGGGAATAGAACATTGATCCAAAGAATCATTTACAAGCATTCCACGATTCCTGTGCCTTGCAAAACATAGAGAACAAGTGGCAAAAACTAAAGTTGTTTCTAGGATACTCATAAAGGAAGCAAAGATTTGGTATCGGTCCTTAGAACTAGAAACCATTAGGAGGTGGAGTACGATGTTAGAACTCTTCAACGATAAATATCAAACGTACTCCAGAGTGTCTAACTTGCGTAAGTAGATCCAAGGATGGAAGCAAGGTATTCATGAGCCCTTGGATGCTACCATGGGCTACTACTATGCATTGTTACATTGTTGCCTGGGCCATGGTTACGCACAACGGGATCAACTTCTCCATCTCGTAGATGGACTAAGGTATGAAACTAGGAGAACCCTTGGGACTTATGCCCAAGGGAGACTATCAAAACTTAGATCCCATGAGATTCATTGATTGTTGGAGTAAGTAGCCAAAAAAGAAGGGGAGCTACGAAAAATAGAAAGCATGGAAGAATATAATCATGATCCCTCCCTTCGAAAGAAGGGAGTGAGATTCTATGATGAAGAGGATGAGTCACCACTCAAAGAGTTGGTGAATAGGAAAACCTTACCACTTCAGAAGCTAACAATGGAAGTAGCGGCTAAGGTAGATCAGATACAGGACTCTTTGGATAGTAGATTTGAACTTTTCCTGAAAATTGTAGAGGAGTCTAAGGAGGAACGAAGTAGTGACAAGAACAAGACAAAGTGGAGAGATTCAGGCCCTGCACGTGACAAGGGTAAGGGGAAAATAACTATCTCCAATGAGATTGTGGATTTGGACACAGAAAATGATGGTGGATGTGAGATCTACCAATATGACCATTCTAAGGGATGTTGTCCAATCATCTCACATCTACAAGAGTCTGGGGTGTATGCACTTAACCCGAGACTTAATAGACGGCAGACACCCCGAAGGTTACCTTATATACAAGGTAACCCAAGGTAGTTCCACCAACCATTAACGTACTATCCAAGTGGAACTCCACCATAACCCATCAGGCAACATCAACAGTGGAAATATCCATAGTCATGGGGGATGCCACCACCTAAACATCAATACCCTTACCGACAACCCAACCCTTATGGCTACTACGTGTAGCAGCCGATTTCTCCAAGTGACTCCATGGGTCACACAAATCCCCAACGTCACTACCAAGTTCGAGAGTACTTTAGAAGGACTCCTTCTCCTCCGAGAGACACTCCACATCCATACCATCCTCCTAATCCATCCACCTCTCTCGCACTGTTAGTTCCCATACCTCCCGCTCCAACAATGCAAGGGGAACTCCCCACTCAACCGCAGCAATGTAATGCTATGAGAGAAATAAAGCTTCAACGTGCTACTGGTTTTGACAACCATAAAAAGAGAAGACCTTTCTTCAGAACCAAAGGCCCAGACAAGCTCTCACAACCACAAGTGGTTGAGTCAGTAACCAATCCTCCAACATACAAGGCTTCAGAGCTCCCTTCAAACCAATACTAGAGCTCAACGCACACGATTATGTTAACACATACCATAACCAACTAAATCAAGGTAGGCCACCTTCCTAGGAAACTATCTGATCCTATAAGTCCCTTAATCTACCTCCAAGTTGCCAGGAATGAACCACATAAGGCTCTTCTTGACTCAGGTTCCAAAGTTAACTTAATCTCACGAGAAATGTATCAAGCCTGGAACCTGCACCAACTCAAGAAGAGCAACATTCAACTAGAGCTGGTTGACTAGTCCGTCACCATTCCCTAGGATTGGTGGAGGACATCGTTACCACTGTGTGTGGTTGGTCATACCCAGCTGATTTCCTGGTGATAGAAGTTAATAACAACGAAGGGGACTTCCCAATTATAATGGGAAGGGCATGGCTAAGCACAATAGATGCATGCATAGGGATTCGCGATCTTTCCTTGGAGATATCTAAGATAAATATTTATGGAAAGATCGAGAAGAAGAAAGTTCCATGCATCACATACAATGACTCATCGGGTGATGACATGGAGGAATGCACAACATCTCCTACATGTAACCGGTGTGCCCAAGAAACTTTGAGACAAAGATTCATGTATGTAGCAACCACACAACAAGAGCACACCCAGTGGTTGACAACTGATCAAGGAAGTAGCCCACCAACATGCATGGAACGAATTGGGGGAATAACTCATGCCAACAATGAAGGCATAGACACATTGGAGTATGAGCGTCACCGACTTCCACCCCTTAATTTGAGAACATCAATGGGGAGAAGTTGGGCACTTTTAAGAAATTCAAATAGACATTCATCATTTTGGATCTCTCCCTTTCCATTCAGTCATGGGGGACCTGGCCACCTATGCTAATCATTTGGGGCCCTTAGTTCTTTTTAATTTTTGTTTTACACGTTTTTTTGCACATTTTTGTTTTACAAGTTGTTGTTTTACACATTTTTGTCTTACACATTTTTGTCTTACACATTTTTGTTTTACACATTTTTTTCTTACAAATTTTTGTTTTACACATTTTTGTTTTACAAATTTCTTTAACTTTTCTTGTTTTTGTTTTACAACATTGTTATACTTTTTCATTTTTTGCGTGTGTTTGTGTGATCCATCTTGTAAGTTTGTCACCTAATAAGTGTTCTTTATGATGGTATGAACTATTTCCCTATTGATTGCTAATGTTGGTTTTTATCTTTAAGTCATGATGTTGATACTAAGGTATGGTTCTTTTGATATAGCAGGCAATGAGTCCACTTCGTCCATTCATCCACCAAGTTCTATGGTCTCTCTCAGCTTGGAAATGTATAGTCCCTTTCTAAATAAGAACTATAACAAATTGGTGACTTGGCATTTCTCAAACTAAGGAAGGACTCAAGGATTGAAAAGGGTGTGACTTCAAGGGACCTTGATGCATTTGTGTTGGCTGTTCTCTTGGGTGCTTGGATGCTTTCTTCTTGAGTTTTCTTATTGTTTCGACGTTACTCAATCATCGGAAGCTGAGCAAATAAAAATAACAAAGTCTTTGCATGGTGTGGTTCTCACGCATAAACACAAAAATAAAAATAAAAAAAAAAAGTGAGAATTCAAAGCACACCCCTTAGACGAAATAATCATTTGGGCTACAAGCATTGGTTATGGAACTAACAATAAAAATGTTCCCTCTAACTAAGGCCGTCCTCGCTTCCCATTCTCTCCTCCTTGTTCTTCAGAATGGTGGTGGCTCTTGGGTGAAGGCATTCTTGTTTCTTCAAGAGGATGGATTGGCCGAATACATTGATGCGAAGTCATTTGATGTGGTTTGTTTTAGGCTGGACTTGAAATGGGATCTACTAAGTCACATTAATCATGAAACACACAAGGGGATATACACCACCTCGTTCTTGGGATTCCATTCCATTCTCTTCTCTCCACCCTTCTCTCCATTATTCACCTCATTGCCAGTTGTATCATTAGTGTCTATTTTGGTTGACACATTGTTTTCTTTTTAGTAAATTCTTATGGTTAAGACTTTAACTCTTGTTCCAAATGACATTCCCAGAGCCTATGGACTCTTTGAATGTGGGTTTTTCAAGGCATTAAGGGCATAAGCCTGCTTTGGGGAGGACCCATTGACATTCCTCTTTGGTACTCCAGTTAAATTCTTTCCCTTAACATTTTTGCAATTAACTTTATTTTTGTTCATTTCCATCTTGACATCCCTTTCATTAATGTCATAGTTGTCTCTTTTTCTCCATCTTTCTTGTTCCTTTTTTTTCTCCATTCTATTGCTACCAAAGGTTCGCTCTTAGTCATGGGGGTCTGGACCCAAATTTTTCGATTTTCTCCTAACCCCTACACCTTCGGTAGTCACCATGAATATATCTCCAAACCTGTATTAGCCATACCACAACTCAGCCAATGGACTTTCACCGAAGCAAGGTATCAATTGCATTATGATTCATTTACCCTTGCTAATATAAAGACTATGTTGTGTGTGTAGATGGCGATCATGCAACGATGGATTGGATCTGGAGGAAACACTTGGAATGGACCGGTGCTGAAGTAGCTATGCAAAGAGCAAGATCGATGATGCGCTCATGGATGGACAAAAAATGACGCAATCTTGGTGTTGGCAACAGCAAAACTTATTTCTCTCTCTCTTTCTTAGCTACCAAATAAGGCCTAATGTCAAATGTATAAGGTGTTCACTCTTGTTATCTTGAACATCAGTTTTTTCTTGTCTTGTAATGATGATCTGTTCACATGTCATCCCAGTAGTTCCATTGAGTCAATAATCCCATACCTTCTCAATATTTTGTAAGGGACTTAAGGAAAGGTTTTTATTCAGTCATGGGGGTATGATGGGACGCAATATTGCATGGGCCATGATATCGTGTCCGTCGCGATATCACGTTGTTCCCCGCAATATCGTGTACGTGATATCGCGGTTCGTTGCCAAATCTATAAATAAGAGGTGGCTCTCCCTTGTTTCTCATCCTAGGCTTAGACCATAGCAAAACTCTAGCAATTTGATCTCTCCATAGATAGAATATTTTCCATGTGCACGCAGTAGGAGCTCCAAAGTGAACGGATCTTTATTCGAGCAAATATTGTACCTGACCACATGTTTGTGTACGGAAATAAAGATGAACTTCTTGGATAAACCTTGCAGTGCATGGAATAGGCCAAATAGGACTTTATTTATTGTTATTTATTGTTTATCATTTGAATGCTTTATTAGTAATTAAATCTGTCTCAACCCTTCTCTCCTAGTTAAGTGCCTCAATACGACCTCTTCAAGCACGTGCGTTACGCTTGGTGATCCCAGCAACGACTAGCATTTGGTAACCAACGTTGCAGTAGTTCAGGGTGTGAACGGTAAGTGGGAATGGATGCTAACACTAGGTTAATTTAGACTTAGTTAGTTAGTTAAAGTTAGTAATTAGTCTCTTCACCCTTCACCTTATCAACATATGAGATAAAACCAAAAGGACATAAAAATCACATACCTCAGACTTACTTAACCATACAACCAAGACAAATACAAGTAAGTCTGGGAAGACAACGAATAATTAACCTTAAGTGTTCCATCAGGCGTGTAGGCACTTAGTCTATGGAGTTCGACCGGATCGTGCGTGCTATGCTCGTATTCGTATGGTTGAGTGTAGGGGTACCTCGCCACTCATCAAACATCTATAGAAGTGGTTATGCAAGGGCATCATGGTAGGAGCCCNTGTAGGGGTACCTCGCCACTCATCAAACATCTATAGAAGTGGTTATGCAAGGGCATCATGGTAGGAGCCCGCTTTGGGGAGGATCCACTTGCATAACTCTTATTGATCATGGCTTTGAACTAACCTTCACATCTTCTAGAACATCAATGATGATTTTTCTAAATTTATGCATAATTTTGGAACTACTTCTCATCCCTTTTAATTACTTTTTAATTTTTCCTACTTTTCTATTAAAATATACTTCAATTTAAATATTATTTGGTCATCTTCTAAATTAGACCTTTGGTTTCAATTGTTTAAAAACTTGTACACTTTTGGAGTTATGCTCATTAGTCATGGGGACTAGGGATGTCCACTTTGAAGGTTTGGAAATTTTTTCTATCTTATTTTTAGACATCATGGTAACTAATAGTAATTGATCAAATTAAGGTGAACAACTTTATGATTTTAATTACCTCATAGCCTTGGGCATAGTACGTTGTCATCACCTTATGCTTAAATCTAAACTAAGGGATCTAAAAAGGGTTAATCATTATGAAAAATTTACCAAAACTAATGTTGGTCCTTTGGTAACTGTAGGTGATGCTAAAAGGGATGCCTAACGAAGATGGTCTTTTTCCAAACATAAAATGAAGCCAAGAGAAAAACAATAGAGGATATGCCCATGAATAAATAGTAGCACATACACCATAATAGCTTAAACATCACATGATTGCTCGATCCATGGGATGATGAGAAGAAATTTCAGTCTATTCTTCAAGTATGTTTTGCATAACCAGAGTAGCATCGACATAACAATCAAGGTTAGAAGTCTGCCACTACTAGTAATAATAAGAAGAATCATATTTAGCAGGTTTTTGAAGACCTTTGTAGATTTTTCAATCTTCAATGTGTGTCCAGTATTTTTGTCACTTTGTCATTTTGTCTGCATCCACTTAAAGAAAATTTTGTAATGCAGCACTCAAAGTTAGTTAGTAGTTAGAGCAAGCCAATAACCCCATACCTTCCTAATATTTTGTAAAGAACTTTTCCCTCCTTTTGTTCACTTGAGGATGAGTTTGCATTCAATCATGGGGGTATGATGAATCGTGTTTTTCAGCAGATAAGATATTGGGTATCCGATATCAGGGATCTGATATCTTAGCCTCAATATCAAAGAATAAGTTTCGATATTGAATATTCGATATCATGGGATGCATGCTTGGCTATAAATACAACACTTGGGTGCATAATTCATCCCATTCTTTGTTCAATAGAGTAGCTGAAATCGTGTAGTTTTATTTAGTAGTCCTAGAGAAGAATCAACGAGTGCCCATTGTATGGATCTAAGTCAGTTGTATGACATCTTATTCAAGTGGCAATGTACCTAGAGATATTCCATGAATGGCAATAACATTGAGATTGATTCTTACTCATTACAACACTTTGACTTAGAAGATATTTACTTTCCATGTAATTTACTTTTCATGTATGTAGTTAATACTTACATTTTCATGCAAGTTAATCAACTAGCAAAATGAGAGCGACCAGTTTTGGGTGTAAACATGTATTTTCTTGATCATCCCAGCAATGTTATTTCTTGGTTCACCCAGTAGCATAGCGCTTAGTAATCCCAATAGTGGATACATGGGGTTCAGGACATGTGTGACAAGCTAAGAATGGACACTCATCACCCATAGGCTAGTTTAGATTTTATCTTTTTGTTGTTAATTAGATTAAATAATTCATTTCTCTATTATCATTAGGAGTTGCATAAGGCCAGAATAACATCAAGCATCATATGCCTCAGTTTGGACTAAACCATGCATGACAAAGCTACCACTAGTCCAAGTGGGAAGACAACAAACTACGATCAAGGCATAATGATCTAGATGCCACAACTAGTCCCATATACGGAATTTGACTGGATCATGCATGAACACTTGTGATTCATATATTTGGGTGTAGGGGTTGCTCGCTACTCATCAGAGAACAAGTAGACACTAGAAGATATCAAACTCATTGCAGTGTTACAATTTTTGGATCCCTATCACAAACACTCAAAGTCTGCATACACCATCATTATTGAGCATTAGTATGATAGAAGAATCCAAAACACATTTGCATAGTCCAAATGAAAGCATCAATGGTTTGAGGTCAGTTTTTGGTTTATTTCCACAATTCAGTGATTTTGTGCAATTCGGTTAGATGCATGTTTTGATCAATGTCTTACAACAAAATTTTCTTACATTACAATCTACTTTTATTTCTCATGTAAACTATTAAGAAATGATACATTGCTTAAACTTTCAATCTCAACAAATTATCTTCTAAAGGAACTTTTAGTTTTCACCTTGAATTTATCCAATAAGAACTAGTTTTGAAGTTTTTCAATTTTTTCAATGATTCTTATCAACAATCTCTACACCACACATGTTAAATAAGTGCCCACAGTAGTTAAGAGTATAGCAGTTATTCAATATGTTAAATAAGTGCCCACAGACATGAATAATATGTTTAATAAGTGATGAGAGTAGTTACTCTAATTATTAGAGTGGTTACTATAGCAGTTACTTTAGCAGTTAATCTAATTATTAGAGTAGTTTCTCCCAAGCCTATAAATACAATGCCCAAGTGCACAATTGGGAAGGAAGTCTTTTAGTAGTGAAGTAGCGAAACTCTTGTAGTCTGTTTGAAAGTTAGAGTATTTTCCAAGTGCCCACAGTAAGAGGTCTAAGTGTGGACAGATCTTTATTTGAGCATTGTGTACCTAAGCATACCTTGGGTATGGCAATAAAGATGAGCTCTTTGATTCATCCTTGCAGCACTTGAGATTTTTTTTCTTTCGCATTTCTTTTATTTTATTTTCTTATGCATTTATTTTATTTTATTTTAGTTTATGCACTTTACATTTATGATATTAGCACAACAATTTATTTTGATCAATTAAGAAAATCATTAAATTACACAATCACGACCACTTTGAGCATGCGTTTAATGCTTGGTAACTCAATAACGATTAGTGTTTGATAATCCCAGCAGTGTTGCACTAGTTTAGGATGTGTACAGCAAGTGGGAATGGATGCTGGTGTTAGGATTAGTTAGAAATTAGTTAATGAGTAGTTAAGTTAAATTAGTCACTTAGTTACCTCTCTCCTTCCTTACTAGCTGAAGACATAAAAACATAAAAGCTATAAAAATCATATGCCTCAAGCTTACTTAATCATACAATCATGACATACAAGTAAGCTTAGGAAGACAATGATCAACCAACCCATCCTTGTTCCACAAGGGTTCATAAGCACTTAGTCCTTGGAATTCAACCGAATCATGCGTGAAATGCTTGTATTCGTATAGTTGAGTGTAGGGGTACCTCGTCGTGCATCATTGGTGCCATTGCTGAGGACTTAGTTGTTGCGCGCTAACTAGAACATAGGAAATCATTCACATCATTGGACTGAACCCTTAGGGTTGGTTGAGAAAATAATAAACTAGAATACATTGCACACTGAACAAACAAGTATGTCTCCTTCTTCATATGAAAGCACCTCACTGCCTAGGTCTGAAATAGGAAATAATCGGCGGCATAATACACATGACGTTGATCCACTGGTCCCTCAACAAGTTCGAGTCGTATATATTCATCTTGATGAGTATATATCAGACTTTACCTTTATCCTCCATCAAGATGAACAACTGCGTTGGTGAGACTTAGAAGGTAACATAGTGTTACCTCCCGATCGTTTAGTCCTGAGCATGCTTCTTCGTGCTCTCACACGAATTGGCATGCTGCACTTACATGCAGAATACATTGTGCAAGATCATGGCTCAAGAGAATACTATTCCACAAAGGCACAACATTAAAGGAACTTGCAACAGGAGAGATATCATAACTCTTTGAAGGGTAAGTGGTCCCAGGATGCCCCACGTGCCTTAAGTAAAAATGAGGATGGTGAACCTACCTCAGGTAGTCACCCACACAACAATGTTCCTCCCCTTGAATTTGGTCAAGGGGTTGTGTATCAGAACCTTCATTCCACTATTCATAACCTAGGTTTTGATACCCATGGGCACAAAGGATCCAAAAAAGAAACATGGACACATGATAAAGATGGACATTGTGATTGTAATCACGATCAAGGTCGTGAATATCGAAGAGAAGGTAGTAGACACTGTCATGATGATGGTTCCCCTTCTTCTTTACCTTCATCATCTCCTTCACCTTCTCCTTCAATATTTAAACGTGGTCATAAAGAAAAAGACCATGGGGATAAAGGTAGGCAAAGTGAAAGTCATAGATGAAACAACTAGGAAAGGGGATGAGAGCACTCTAAAGAGTCACGACATAGAAGAAGGAAGAGTAGGGAACAACGTAGGCATCATAGACGCCATGGATGAGATGATCATGATGAACCCCTCCTCATTACTTGAAGTATGTTGAACATAACTGAGGCTATTAGAATTCCAACAAGGCATCAGAAAGATAGTAGGATCAAGATATTAGATATGAACAACATCCCACGATTTCAAGGGGGATACAATGCTGATCCTTAGAATCCTTTATAAGCATTCCATGATGCGTGTGTCTTACAGAACATAGAGAACGCATGGAAAAAACTTAAGTTGTTTCCATGGACATTAGTTAAAGAAGTAGAAAGCTGGTACTGGTCTTTAGAATTGAAATCCATTCATAGATGGAGTACTATGTTAGAACTATTTAATGACAAGTACCAAATGTACTCCCGAGTGTCTAACTTGCGAAAGCAAATCCAAGGCTGGAAACAAGGAGGACATGAACCCTTGGATGCTACCATGGGCCAATACTATGCACTGTTACATCGTTGTCCTAGTCATGGTTATTTGCAAAGAGATCAATTGCACCATCTCGTGGATAGGCTTAGGCATGAAATAAGAAGAACCCTCAGGACTTATGCCCCAAGGAAGACTATCCAAGCTTAGGTCCCATCAAATTCAAAGACTATTGGAGCAAGTTGCTGAGGAAGAAGGTGAGCTACAGAAGAGAGAAAGTGTGGAAGAGTATACCTGAGATCCTTCCCTTCAGAAGAGGGGAGTAAGATTTTGTGAGGATGAAGAAGAGTCACCACTCGAAGAGATGGTGAATAGGAAAACTTTGCCAATCCAAAAGATGACATCAGAAGTTTCGGCAAAGGTAGACCAAATGTGGGATTCCCTAGATAATAGATTTTAAATTGTTCTTAAAATAGTAGAGGAGTCTAGATAGCAAGGTAGTGAGAAAAGAAAAAAGAAAGAGGCTGAACATGCACGTAGCAAGGGTAAAGGAAAAGTTGCCATCATTGAAGAGGTTGTGGATTCGAAAATAGACAATGATAGTGGATGTGAGATATGTCAATATGACCATCCTAAGGGATGTTGCCCTATAATCACACATCTGCAGGAGTCTGGGGTGTATGCACTCAACCCACGATTAAAAAAAAGGCAAACATTTTGAAGGTTACCTTGTCCTCAAGGTAACCCAAGGCAGTTCCACCAATCCTTAACATATTATCCCAGTGGAACTCCACCACAAGATTGAGAAATATCAATAGTGGCAACACCCACAATCATGGGGAATGCCACCACCAAGGCAACAGTATCCTTACCGATAACCTGACCTATATGGATATTACGTGTAGCAGCCAATCTCCCCATGTGACTCTACTAGTCACGTCACTTCTCAACCTCACTACCAAGCCTATGAGTATTATAGAACTCCCTCTTCTTGAGGTAATATTCCGTAAGCATATCATCCTTCTCATCCAGCCACATATCTTCCACCAATAGCTCCACTACCACCTGCTCATGCAGTGCAAGGTGAAATCCCTACCCTGTCGTAACAACATAACGCCATGAGGGTTGTTAACTCTCAACCTGCTGTTGATTC
The DNA here is from genome assembly GCA_015680685.1 of Gnetum montanum. NCBI lineage: Eukaryota > Viridiplantae > Streptophyta > Gnetopsida > Gnetales > Gnetaceae > Gnetum > Gnetum montanum. The sequence continues at coordinate 822,694 of MNCI01028452.1, read as the reverse complement.
CAACAACCACATGAAGAAAAGACCTTTCTTTAGAACCAACAGTCCAACCAAGCCCTTACAATCACAAGTGGCTGATTCCTTAGATGCCTCAGTATTAATCAAAACTTCAAAGCCCCCTTTAACCTAATCACCGCACTCAACACATACGGTCATGCTAACACATGCCGTCACCAATTGGATCAAAGTTGGCCACATTCCCAAGAAATTCTTTGATCCTAGAAGTCCACTAATATACTTACAAATGACTAAAAATGCCCCGTGCAAGGCTCTTTTGGATTCAGGTTTCGGTATCAACTTGATTTCTCAAGAAATGTACAAGGCTTGGAACTTGCCTCCATTGAGAAAGAGCAACATCCGTCTAGAGTTGACTGACCAGTCCATCACTGTGCCATTGGGACTGGTGGAAGACATTGTTACCACTATTTGTGGGTGGTTGTATCTAGCTGACTTCCTAGTGATTCAGGTAAACAACGGTAAGGGGAACTTCCCAATCATAATGGGAAGAGCATGGCTAAGCACCATCGATGCACGCCTAGGAATCCATGATCTTTCCCTAGAAATTTCAAAGGAAAATACATTTGGAAAGATTGAGAAGAAGAAAGTTCCATGCATTGCATACAGTGACATAGGGTGTAATTGCATGCATAGGTCATGGTTTGTGCAAATTTTAGCATTTCCTACATGCAATCAGTGTGCACAAGTGATTAACATACAAAGATGCCTATATGCAGTAGCCACATGATAGGAAGACACCCACTGGCTGACAACTGATCAAGAAAGTAGTTCACTCATGCATGAAACCAATTGAGGGTTTGACTTGTGCTTACATCGATAGCATAGATGCATTAGAGCAAGTCCACCACCAACTTCCAAGTCTTAACCTTGAAAATATTAACTAGGAGAAGCTAGAAATCCCTAAGAAATTTAAGTAGGAGCCCCTCGAGCTGAAACCATTACCCACTAGTATGGAACACATGTTCCTTAAAAATGGAAAACTAGTAATTATCAACACTAAGCTTGCTCCTCATTAGAAAGAAGAATTGTTGAAGGTAATAAATAAATGGTTGGAAGCCTTCACTTGGTCATATCCTGAATTAACTGGAATAGATTTTGGGATATGCCAACATAGAATTTACACTGACCCCTCCATGAAGCCTCAAAGATAACCACAGAGGTGATTGAACCCTAAGCTAAAGCAAGTAGTTAAGGAAGAAATCGAACAGCTTCTCAAGGCTGGGTTCATATACCCCATTGCTGATAGTGAATGGGTTAGCCCCTTAGTTATTGTGCCTAAAAAGGGAGACAAATGGAGGGTGTGCATAGATTTCAGGCTACTAAATATGGAAACATTCAAAGATCACTTTCCATTGCCATTTTTCGACCAAGTCTGAGACACCATCATAGGGCATTGCTATTATAGTTTTTTGGATGGACATAGTAGATATAACCAAATACAAATAGCCCCAGAAGACCAAGCTAAGACTACTTTCACTAGTCCTTGGGGAACGTTCGCATACAAATAGATGCCATTTGGCTTGTGTAATGCCCCTGGAACATTTCAACGACTAGTTCTAAGCATATTCCAATAATAGATAGGGAATGGCATGGAGGTCTTTATGGATGACTTCTCCACTTATGGAGAAAACTTTAATCAAGCCTTGGACTAGTTGCAGCAAGTGTTAAAAAGATGTATAAAAACCAATTTGAGGCTCAACAAGTAGAAAAGCCATTTGATGGTCTAAGAAGGCATAGTACTAGGGCACAAAATCTCACACACATGGATAGAGGTAGACCCTGAGAAAATCAAAATTATCCAAGGAATTACCCATCAACTGGAAATTGTCAAAGATATTTGGTCATTCCTTAGACATACTATCTACTATAGGAGATTTATTGAGAACTTTTCAAAGGTTTCCAAACCATTGGTGGAATTAACAAAAAAGGATGTACCTTTCAAGTGGACCAGGGAATGCAAATTAGCTTTCCAAACTCTAAAATAGAAGCTAGTAGAAACACCCATTCTACAAGCTCTTGACTGGTCCAAACCATTCCATATCATGACTGATGCATCCAACTATGCTTTAGGAGCCGTAATTACATAGTTAGATGACCAGAAGCATCCTTATCACATCCACTGTGCAAGTGGAAGTATTGCTGGTGCACAACTTAACTACACTACCACAAAGAAAGAATTAATGGCTATAGTGTTTGCACTAGAAACATTTAGACACTATGTATTGGGATATAAAGTATATATACATATAGATCATAGTGCAATCTGGTTCCTCATAAATAAGCCAATGGTAAGTCCTCATATCATACGATGACTTGTAATCTTACAAGAGTTCAATTTAACGATGATCGATCACAAGGGCACCGAGGATGTAGTTACTAATCATTTATCTCGGTTGTGATGGGACAACAAAGAGGATGAGTATCCAATTTTTGATCATTTTCCTGATGAATTCCTCTTTGCTGGTGTAGTGAATAATTAATCACCCATGGAGACAAACTGATACAATAGCATTCTTACCTATCTCCTCATCCAAAAAACACCACAAGAGTTAAACCTTCAGAAGAAACAATAGTTTCTTCATCGAGCCAAGTACTTTATGGAGATCAATGGGCAACTTTACAAAGTGTGTCCTAATGGCTTGGTTCAATGGTGTGTTCTTGATATAGATCAACTGCGAGTTCTCCAAGATGCTCATGAGGGTCCTTGTGGGGGTCATTACGTTGGAGATGAACGGCCATTAAGATCTTTCTTGAAGGATATTATTGGCCTACATTGTTTCAAGATGCCCATCAATTTGTCCAATCTTGTGAGTGTTTTCAACATGATGGGGGAATGACTGCTAGAATGGAGGATCTGCAACAATGGATCCAACCATTAGAACCCTTCGACATTTGGGGAATTGATTTTATGGGGCCAATTACACCAATGTCCAATGGAAAGTTTATATCATTATTGCTGTTGATTACCTAACCAAATGGGCAGAGGTAGTTACTGTTAAAGATTGTACATCATCTATAGCTACATGATTTTTTCAACAAAAAATCATAAATAGGTTTGGTGTGCCTCGTGCACTTATTTTAGACAATGGTACACACTTCATAGGTGCAACTTTTCGGAAATTAATGCAGAGCTTAGGGGTTGAACACAAACTGAAAATACCATACCACCCCCAAGAGAATGGTCAAGCCAAAGTCACCAATAGGGAGATTACAAAAATATCGACAAGAACTATTAGCAAGTTTAGGTGAGACTGGAGCACTAAATTGAACAATGCTCTTTGGGCATACCACTCCACATGGAAACTCCCTATAGGCTACTCTCCCTATGAATTAGTGTACAGTAAATTACCAATGCTTCCCATTCAAACTGAGCTCTGTATACTATCCATAGCATGTGACCTCAACCTTGACCTTGATCTAGCATAGAAACAATGGTTGGTAACCCTTAACTTGCTAAATGAAAATCAACTAGCTGCCCTATCATCTAATGAATTACACAAGGCATTCAATAAACAACATCATGACCTAAGAATTAGGAAAGTTAAATAACAACTAGGAGATAAGGTTCTCTACTGGAATCCCACACATGTGCCACAACAAACTAAATTTCAAACACTGTGGAAAGGGCCTTATATT
>MNCI01028452.1:769785-818770 GCA_015680685.1 Gnetum montanum | reverse complement strand
TCATCTAATAAGTGCTCATGTTGGTGGATTGAATTATATCATATTGATTGCTAATGTTTTCTTTTTACCTTTGAATTATGATGTCGATATTAAGGTATGGTTCTTTTGGTAAAACAGGCAATGAGTCCATGTCGTCCACTCATCCATACAACTCTATGGTCTCCTTTGGCTTGGAACTGTACAGTCCCCTTTTCTAAGTAAATTTATTAATGAATTGGTAATTGGGCATTTTTCAAACCAAGGAAAGACTCAAAGGATGAAAAGGGTGTGACTTCAAGGGGATTCGATGCATTTGTGCTAGTCATTCTCTTGGGTTCTTGGATTCTTTTTCTTGGGTTTTCTACCATTCTGACATTTTTCAAAAATTAGGAAGCCAAGTGAATAAAAATAAGTCTTTGCATGATGTGGTTCTCATGCATAAACATAAAAAAAAAAGAGAAAAAAAAGGGAGAATTCAAAGCACACCCCTTAGACATAATAAAGTAATATGGGCTACAAGTGCTAGTTATGGCATTGAAAAGACATGTTACCCATTCCTGAAGGTTCCTTCTAACTAAGGCCCTTTTTCGCTTCCTGCTTCTCCATCTTGCTCTCCTCAAAATGGTGGTGACTTCTTGTGGAAGCATTGTTGTTGCTTCAAGTGGATGGATTGGTCAAGTCTATTGATGCGAGGTCACTAGATGTGGTTTGTTTAAGTCTGGATTTGGGATAAGTTCTACTCAGTCACATTAACCATGAAATACACAAGGGGCTTTACACAACCTTGTTCTAAAGATTCCATTCCATTCTCTCCTCTCGATCTTACTTCCCATTTTCCACCTCATTGCTAATTTTATCATTAGTTCGTTCTAGGTTGATGCATTATTTTTCTTTGGGGAATTCTTATGGGTAAGTTTTTAACTCTTGCTTCCAAATGACATTCCTAGAAACTATGGACTCTTTGGTTTGTGGGTTTGTTAGGGCATAAAAGGCATGAGCCTACTTTGGGGAGGACCCACTGGCATTCCTTTTTGGTGCAATTGTTAAGTTATTTTCCTTAAACATTTCCTACAATCAATCATCTCTTGTTTCATCCCCATCCATGACATCCATTTTATTGGCATTACCATTGTTATTTTTCCCCATTTTTCTTGTTCCTCATATTTTTCCATCTTATAGCTATTAGAGGTTCATTCTTAGTCGTGGGGGCCTTGGCATAAATTTTTTAATTTTCTCAATTTACTATTCACCTAACCCCTACACCTTGGGTAGTCACCTATGATAAATCTCTAAACTAGTTTCTGCCATAATCACAACTCAGCCAATGCACTTAAAATTGAGGCAAGGTATCAACTGCATTGCGGTTTATCTATCCTTGCTCATTTGTGACTATGTTGTGTGTGCAGATGGCGATCATGCAGAAAATGGATTGGGCTTGGAGGAAGCACTCAAGATGGACCAGAACTAGAGCATTTACGAAAGGAGCAAGTCTGGTGGCGTGGCTATGGATAAACAACGGAAGGCACAATCTTAGCATTGGTAGCAACATGCTTCATTTTCTTTCTCTCTCTTTCTCTACAGGCTACCAAATAAAGGCTTTGATGTCATTTATGTACGAGTGTTCACCACAATGGTCATAGACACTAATGTTGTAATATGCTTATTGATCTGTTCACTGGGCACGTTGAGTCTATCATCCCATTCCACTGTCAGTTGTCAGTTAGTCAATAATCCCATACCTTCCCAATATTTTGTAAAGAACTTGTTTCTTTTCTTCTATACTCGAGGATGAGTTTTCATTTAGTTGTGGGGGTATGATGAGAGCAGTTACTCTAGTGGTTACTCTAGTGGTTACTCTAGTAGTTATTCTAATTATTAGAGTGGTTACTCTAGCCGTTACTCTAATTATTAGAGTGGTTACTCTAATTATTAGAGTGGTTACTCTAGCAGTTACTTTAGCAGTTATTCTAATTATTAGAGTGGTTACTTTAATTATTAGAGTAGTTGCTTCCAAGCCTATAAATATAGTGCCTAGGTGCACAATCGGGAAGGAAGTCTTTTAGTAGTGAAGTAGCAAAACTTTTATTGTCTATTTGAAAGTTAGAGTATTTTCCAAGTGCCTGCAGTAGGAGGTCTAAGTGTGGATGAATCTTTATTTGAGCATGACCACTTTGAGCATGTGTGTAATGCTTGGTAAACCAATAACGATTAGCATTTGGTAATCCCAATAGTGTTGCACTGGTTTAAGATGTGTACAGCAAGTGGGAATGGATGCTGGTGTTAGGATTAGTTAGAACTTAGTTAATGAGTAGTTAAGTTAAATTATTCACTCCTCTCTCCTTCCCTACTAGCGTAGGACGTAAAAACATAAAAGCTATAAAAATCATATGCCTCAAGCTTACTTAACCATACAATCGTGACATATAGGTAAGCTTGGGAAGACAACGATCAACCAACCTGTCCTTGTTCCATAAGGGTGCATAAGCACTTAGTCCTTGGAATTCGACTGGATCATGCGTGAAACACTCGTATTCGTATGATTAAGCATAGGGGTACCTTGTCGCTCATCAATAAGCATTAAAAAGTACCTNTTGGAATTCAATCGGATCGTGCATGAAACGCTTGTATTCGTATGGTTGAGTGTAGGGGTACCTTGTCGCTCATCAATAAGCATTAAAAAGTACCTTTTTGTGCAAAATTTCTTCTCCACATGTACTCCATCATATATGAGCCATGTATCTCTTGTCATGATCCATTTTGTGGAATATGAGCTTTCACTACTCATCATGTACTTTCAATAGTATTAGTATGAATACCCATGTCCTATGCTTGGATCTTTAAAGGGCAATGAATGATTTACTATTTGATGATCAAATTAAAGTTGGTGAAGCCATTCTAAGTCATAAGCTTTCCACATGTCATTGTATATAATGCTACAAGGTTTGATCCACTTATAAATGTAATCTAGAAACATTTCTTTGCATGTATTTGGAATAGTTATGAGGAAAATATTATTAGAATCTTGTTCAATTCTAAATTTTGATTCAACAATATCTAGAATCTTTCCTGGACCTCCAATTTGCTGTGGATTTTTCAACAAAATATTTGTACAAACATTTTTGCAAAAATTAAACTAATCAACTATAGTATGTTTTGATACTTGATTTTGGACCTAAGTCTATTCATTTGAGCATTTCCAGTTTTAATCATACATAATCAATAAAATTTTTTTGATATCTAACTTTGAATTCTGGAACCACGTTTCATAATGAATGCTTTCTTTAGCATCCCATTGGGAACATACAAATCATAATATTTTTTTGTGTGAAGCATCCCTTCTCATTTTCATCGTTATTCTACAATTGGAGCAAATTGTTTCTCTATGTAAAAGACCAAATTCTTGACAAAACTTAATACAATTTTGTAATTTTTCAGCATTTTTAATCAATAGTTGCCTACTCATGAAAGAACCTAAAAATACAAAACTATAAATTACGAATGAATGTATATCTATTGATAACTTAGTACCAATTTAAATTAAAATATCTATGGATAACATAGAACATATTTAAGTTAAATAAATTGAATAATAAAAACTATATATGCCATAACTAGGATGAAGATGATGATATTGCAAAACTACTATATTAAAGAATAAAAATCTACTAAAAATAAAAGTATAAAAAAATTTCAATAAAATAAATAAATAACTACCAAATTCTATTATTTGAAAAAAAGCAATTTTGGCTTCTCCAACTCTTTAAAGTAACTCCTATCCTATAAGCAACTCTCTACCCTTTTAAGTTAACTCAGTGCATCAAACAATGGTGTACATGGTAATTTATAGGCTATTAATTTTTTTATATCTTTCTACCCTTTTAAGTTAACTCCTTAGTGCATCAAACAATGGTGTACATGGTAATTTATAGGCTATTAATTTTTTTATATCTTTCTTGCGTCATGTCCATCCACAGTGTGGATCAAATATTTTGCACCATATAACACCCATGATTTCAACTCCTTCATGTCCATCCACAGTGTGGATTCATGGTCATCTATTTCCTCCTTCCCGTGCTGAAGTGCCTCTTGCTATTGCTTTGCTGTTTAAATAATGCATAAAACTATTTATGTGTTATGAAAAGTTTTAATATAACCGTTTATGCATTATGGAAAACAAATGGTTTCAAATTTGAAACCAACTAAATTTGTTGTAACAGTTTTCATAAAAATGGTCTCATATTTTCCATTTAAACTAGAATTTAATCCTTGGTAATTGATTTTCTAACCTATAAAATGTTCTTTGATGAGAAAACAAACAAGCACTAGAAGATATTAAGCTCATGATAATGTTACAACTTTTGGGTCCCTATCACAAACACTCAAAGTCTGCATACATCACTATTGTTGTTGAGCGTTAATGTGATAGAAGAATTCAAAACACTCTTTGAAACACATTCACGCAATCCAAATGAGAGCATCAATGGCTAAAGGTTGGTTTTATGTTTATTTCTGCATTTTCGTGATTTTTTGCAATTTGGTTAAATGCATGTTTTGATCAATGTTTTACAACAAAATTTTCTTACATTTGGTATCGGAGCCAATTAGGTCTCTATCTTGATGCTTAGAACTTGTTCAGATGAGACTTCTATTAACAAACTTTTTGACGATGGTTTGAATCGGTAGAATTTATTTTTCAATGATTATTTGTGAAAAATAATGTTAGAAATCATTAAGGGATTAAATTTCTAATAATTCGATGATTTGAAACATCAAAAATGATTCTAGATTTTGCATTTAAGGAAGCTTTAAAATGACATCATTTTTACAGTTGACGTTATGAAATGCATAGTTCTTTGCAAAAATGACACGTCGTGTTTTGAAATCATGTCAAATAAATTTTTTTTTTGAAATTTTATGAAATTCAAAATTTTGTCATTTAGATTAGATAAAATTTTGAAATTTAATTTATGCTAAAGTTTATTCAATTTTTGCAAATTAAGTTGTTTTGGCATTTCTAAAATATTTTTGGGATTAAAATTACCAAAATTTTTATGAATTTTAAAATTTTTGGTAATTCATTTAGAAATGCATAAAGTTGCTTATTGATTAATATTTCTAAAATAAATTTATGTTTATTTTAATACCATATTTCTTAAGGAATGTCAAAATTTGGTAATTTATTTTAGAAATAATTTATTTTAAGCATAATTTATTTTGTATATATCTATAGAGAGACATATTGATATATGCATTAGGAAAATAGTTTTTGTGCATAAAAATAAATGGCTAGTTAGCTATATAATTTTGTATAATTAGAGAGTAGCCATAGCAAAATTATATATTAAGAGTCTTTGGATCACATATGGTAAATAAACATTAAATTAGGATTAACCATATGTAACATAATAGATTTTTTCCCATATGAATATTTTATTATATTTGATAAGGGGTAAGCCAAGAATAAGGGAAAGGGAGAACTGCTTGCACAAGCTGATATTAAGAAGGAATCTAGATGCTTTTTTTGCAAGAAGAAAGGGCATGTAAAGAAGGATTGTCCTAAATATCAAAATTGGCTTCAAAAGAAAGGTACTCAATTCTCACTTGTTTGTTGTAAATCTAATATGATTGATGTTGGCCATAACAAATGGTATATTGACTCTAATTCTATAATCCATGTTACTAATTCCTTGCAAGGGTTCAAAACCTAAGGAAGCTAGTGAAAAGTGAGTTGTGTAGCTATTTGAGGAACAAGATGTGCTTACATGTGGAGGCAATTGAAACATGAAAATTAGTTTTAAGTAGTGGTTTTGTTTTAGAGTTGGGAAAGACATTTTATATTCCAAGTTTTTTGAGGAATTTAATTTCTGTTTCAAGGCTTGTATCAATGGGATTTTCCTTTAATTTTTTAGATAATATATTTAGTTTATATTATAGATCTGAACTTATTGGAAATGGTACATTGAAAAATGGTCTTTTCAAACTTAGTTTACAAAATGAAACTCCTTATACTTCTATGCATGTTCATGATAGTGTTGGCATTAAGAGATGTGTTATGAATAAAGAATCCTCTATGTTATGGCATTGTAGATTAGTACATATCTCTATTGAGAGAATAAAGAGATTAGTTAATGATGGAGTACTTAGTACTCTAGATTTCACGAACTTTGACAGTTGTGTGGACTGCATAAAGGGAAAGTAGACCAATATGTCAAAGAAAGATGCCAAGAGGAGTTTAGACATATTAGAGATCATACATACAAATATTTGGAGTCTAGATATGGATGCGTATGGTCAAAAGTATTTCATTACTTTTATTGATGATTACTTATGATATATGTATCTCTACCTGCTTCATAACAAGAATGAAGCTTTATATGTCTTTAAGGTGTTTAAGGTTGAAGTAGAGAAACAGTGCAGTAAGTAAATAAAGATAGTGAGGTTTAATACAGGTGGTGAATACTATGGATTCTATAATCATAAATTAATCATGTTTATGGATCAGTTTTGGGCATGCATGTGCATTCCTAGGGTTGTCAGTACTACTAGACATTGCCTAAGATCAAAAGTTGTTAGTTTTAAGGCTTTAAAGTTAATTTTTGGATTTATCCCCTTGTTTCCATATGGAGCCCCCTCTCCAAGGGGGTATGTTAGCATGGAAGATTCCAAGGGGATAATTTTTAACAAATTTTGATCAATTTTTGGCATGCATGTGCATTCTTGGGGTTGCTAGTGTTGCTAGACACTACCCAAGATCAAAAGTTGTTAGTTTTAAGGCTTTTAAGTTACTTTTTGGAGTTGCCCTCTTATTTCCACACTAAGCCCCCTCTCTAAGGGGTATGTTAGCATGGAAGATCCCAAGAGACTGATTTTTGACAAATTTTGATCAATTTTGAACATGTATGTGCATCCTTGGGGTTGCCAATGCTATTGGACACTACCCAAGATCAAAAGTTGTCAATTTTAAGGAAATTTTTAGAATTTTAAGGGTTAGCCCCTTGTTTCCATGCAGAGGCCCCCATCTAGGGGGTATGTCAATGGGAAGGATTTTAAGGGGATGTTTTTTGACAAATTTTAATCAATTTTGGGCATGCATGTGCATTCCTGGGATTGTTGATGCTATTGGACACTGCCCACGATTAAAATTTGTTAATTTTAAGGTAATTTTTATATTTTTAAAGGTTATCCCCTTATTTCCATGCTAAGTCCCCCTATCCAAGGGGTATTTTAGCATGGAGGATTCCAAGGGATTGATTTTTGACAAATTTTGATCAGTTTTGGGCATGCATGTGCATTCCTAAGGTTGCCAATGCTGTTGAACATTGCCCAAGATTAAAAATTATTAATTTTTAGGTTATTTTATTAATTTTTTTATGTTACCTCCTTGTTTCCACTTTGAGCTCCCCCTTCAAGGTGTATGTCAGTGCGAAGGATCCCAAGGGGCTACAAATTAACAAGTTTTGATCAGTTTTGGACATGCATGTGCATTCCCGAGGTTGTCAGTGCTGCTTAATTAATTTCTAGGGTTATTCCCTTGTTTCCATGTCAAACCCCCCCTCCAAGGGTGTATGTTAGTGTGGAGGATTTTAAGTGGTTAATTTTTGATAAATTTTGATTAGTTTTGGGCATGCATGCACATTCATGGGATTTCCAATACTACTAGACACTGCCCAAGATGAAACGTTGTTAATTTTAAGGTTATTTAAGTTAATTTTTTTGGTTACCCCTTATTTCCACATTGAGGATCCCCCTCTAGGGGGTAAGCCAAGGGGTAAGAACCAAAAGGGGTTATTGACTATTAGAGGTCACGAAGGGGCAGAAAGACTTTCAATGTAAGAACTATGATCACTAAAGGTTGGGGAAGAGGATTTTTATGTTATAACTAGGTGGTCATGATAACTAGGTGGTTGATTTATTGAATTTTATATTACTTCCCATCCATCCATGCTAGGGTCAAGGTGCTCAGCATGGATGAAGCCTCTTCTTAGTGTGGAACCACTAAATTGAAAGGTTTTTAACCACTTTTGGCTAGGTTTTCTAAGGTTTAGGGGTTTTCAGGAGTGATTGCATAGGCTCTTGATTATGTGGGCCTCTTTTAGGGTTCAGATCTAGGTGTGATGAGTAGTAAGGAATATGAATGAGGGTTACCCTACTTTGTTCCATGCTAAGCCCTCCCACCTCCTTCTAGGGGGGTAAGCCAGGGGGTATACCCAAGGTGACTATTTTCAGTTAAATTGACCCCCTTTCAGAGCCTAGGGTTAAATGATGCAATTTGTAAATGCTAAAAATGGCAATAAAGTTAGCTTTTTATGGTTTTGAAGGGTGGAAGGCATGCATCCATGTTGAGTATGATACCCCCAATGTGGATGCATGGGGATTAAGGCTTGGGTATGGTTCTATGTGTTAAAGGGGTCAAAACCCCAATGTTGACATCGTTACTAACCCAAAAAGTAGCATGTGTGAGGGCATAGAATGGGGCCCATGGTTTTACAAATTTAAAAAATAAATGGTTAAGAAAAAAAGAAAGGTATTTTCTATTTCCTCCCTTCACTCCTAGTGTGGAGGATACTTTCCGCCCCTTAGACTTTAGTGTATATAGAATTGCCATACACAGAATTAGCAAGTAAGGGTTTAGAGTGGAAACATTGGGTTTTTAGGATTTTTAATGTTAAAACATATATAAACTCATCACAAACCATCATTTCATCAACCAACATAGCAAAGGAAAGCCTTGACATCTATTACTATAGCAGATCTTGTCAACCTTCAGCGTTGAAGCTCTACATTTTTCTCTTGGTTAGTGTTGAGGCTCTAACCCCTTTAGATTTCAAGTGTCCTCTCAACATTGAGCATCATCATGAAGAAAAATAGTAAGAATACACACATCCAAGTGTTAGATGAGGCTGCTAGAAAGATCTCTTCCTTTCCCAATGCTATCTCCATCCAAGGGACCTCTTCATTAGTTCCAAGGTAGGCCATTCTTTGCCTTTTTTCATGCTGTTCTAGCTATTTTTGATGTTTTTCGTAGTGGAAACAAGACAATATTCACAAATTTGGTCAAAATGAGTCAATAAAATTAAATTTGAGTGAAATACCATGTCATGTTTTGGATGTTTTCATGTGGATCTTGGGTTCTTTTGCTGTTTTTGCCTTGGTAAATAGGATTTTTAAAAATAGACTTGCTTTTTCAAATGCTTTTTCTAAAAATCTCATGTTGAGGCTATTTTTTTTAGATCTAGGGCCAAGGATCATTAAAGTTAAATTATAATGACATTCTAACCCCTTATTTTAGTGAATTTCATGATGGGTTGATGTTGGTTTGGCTATTTTGGTTATAATCTATGCTTACAAAACATTAAATTTGTGTTTTCTTTTTATGCTTTTTGGTTCAAAAAAGCAAGTTATGTTGTGTGTTTTTTATTAATTAAATATCTTAATTTTTGCAAAATTTAATGTTTTGGGTTTTTAATGTTGTATTTAAGCTTTGAAATGTCTTGTTTAATTTGTAGTTATATTGATCAAGTTATGGCTATTTTAGTTTGGTTGTGCAATTAGGGGTTTGTGCCATTTTTCAAATTTTCATTAATATTAATGAATTTTCTCTGAAAAAATTACTAGGGTTTTGAACATTTATTAAGTATGGGTACCTAGGGCTCGATTTAAGCTTTCAAACAATGGTAGAATCACTCTATTTGGAGCTTGTTTGATTTTTTTGTGAATTTTTTTCTAACCTTGCACGAATGGGGGTTGATGGTGATGGCCATGTTTATGCTATTTCTGGCTATGTTTTATGTAAGAATGGTTACATGTTTTTAGTTGTAATAGTCATGGCTAGAAAGTTCATGATTTTAGGATTCCTTCCATGGTGGAATCATTGAAATCAGGGCTAAGATGAATTTTTTATGACTTTTGTAATAAGGTTGTGTTAATTGGTCTAAATTTGGTTATAGCACCTTACCCCTTTGAGGATTGATTTAGTTGTCATAGTTAGAATTATCAACCTCCATGCTCTTGGGGATTATAAATTATGTTGTAAATTTTTTTTTTGTGTGATGAGTGGCGAGGTGCCCCCTATGCCCAACCATATGAATCACAAGCCTTCATGCATGATCTGGTTGAATTCCATAGATGGGACTAGTTGTCGCATCTAGATCATTATCTCTTAATCACAGTTCACTATCTTCCCACTTGAACTAGTGGTAGCTTTGTCATGTATGATTTAGTTCAAAGTGAGGCACATGATTCTTGATGTTGTTCGGCCTTATGCTACTTCTAATGATAATAAAGAGACCAATTATTTAAACTAATTAATAACAGAAATTAAAGTCTAAACTAGCCTATGGGTGATGAGTGTCTGTTCCCAGCTTACCGTACACATCTTGAAACCACGTATTCACTAATGGGATTACCAAGTGCTATGCTAGTGGGTAAAGTAAGCAATAACTCTACTGGGATTACCAAGCTAATATGTGTTTACACTCAAAACTAGTTGCAAATATTCCATCAATTTATTGATATGCATGGAAACATAAATATTAACCAAGTACATGAAAAGTAAATTGCCTTAAAAGTAAATTTAATCTAAGTCAAAGTGTTGTAATGAATAAGAATCAATCTCGATCTGATTGTCATTCATGGAATATGTCTAGGTACATTGCCACTCGAATGAGACATCATACAACTAACTTAGATCCACACTACGAGTGCTCACTAACTATTCTCTAAGATTATGGAATAAAACTATAAAAGTTTGACTACTTTATTAACTAATCAACCCCCAAACCATGTCCCCAAGTGTTATATTTATAAGCTAGCATACATCCTATGATATCCAATAACATAGCATGTGATCTGATATCAGATATGCAATATTAGGGCTTCAATATTAGATCTAAGATATCAGAGCTTTGATATCTTAACTGACCAAAAATTGACTTTTTGTCAAACAGATGTAACATAGCATTAGTGATATCCCAGCAAACTAATGATTCATCATTGTGTGTTTGTTTGAAGAAAAGAGCTTTTTACAATTTTTATTAAGTTTTTAATTTATGTTTATTATGGCCACTTTTTCTATGGTTTGATACTTATTTAAATGCATGTTTTGAGCTAAGGCATAATTTTGGTTATAATGGTTTTGGCTATGATATTGAGTCTAAGAGAGGTTATAATAATATTCATTTTTTGTGAATTTTCTTAAGAAAATTTGAACCAACACATTAGAGCTTTTTATGAAGGCTAATTTCAACCCCAACTAGGATGTGTAAAATTTGTTAAGAAATTCTAAGTGTTGAAATGTTTTGTTAACATTATTTTTTATACTTTCCCCCTGTAGGATCTAACTCAAGCTAATGCTCATTGTGATTGAGCTAGTTGGCATTCTCTACTATCTCAGTCAACCTATAGATCATATCCCTCTTCTTGACTTGGCATTGGAGAAGACATTAGTGTGGTTCTGCCCAAGGGCAAGGGACTAACTTGCCTATCTTCTTTAGTACTTTAGTGTGATGATGTGGTCAGACTTGTCTAAGGAGGCAACTGCAGTCATCATGGAGACCTTGTTGCCTAAGTCTGCATGCTTGGTTGTCTGATTTATAACTAATGGGCCAAAGACTCGGGTAGCAGGAAAACTGATGGATTTCATCAGTCCATGGTACCTTTCAAATATCTAGACCATGCTAGAGTATTCATGATACAACATGAATAATACTTTGATGGTGGTGTAAAGAGTTGACTCCTTATTCCAAAATCCTCCAGGAATTTGTACCCATTACAATGATAAGCATGGCTATTATAGGTTTTAATATTTTGGTTTTATCTCATTTAGTCTTCTCTTTTTTACCTTGTTGGTTTCACATGTATCTTGCAATTATAGGATCAATGATCAAACCTTTGTGGTAGCCCATACTACATTGAACAAATTCACCAAGGGCTCCAAGATTAGATATGTTATTTCTGAATAGCTAGGAGGGGAGTTTGATGAATACCCAACTAGATTTGACGTTGTTTACAAGAAGTGTGTGGCTACCAAAACAACACACAGCGAGTGGATGACCCTTAAGGATATTAGAGATATAGGTATTACTATTGGGACCTCCACACAAGCTTCTCCAAGCAAGAAGAAGAAGAGTGAGAAATTAGGTACATTGTTATGCTAAAGGTCTTATGGTTAGTTAGGCTTTAATTAATTTTTATGGTCAAAATGTAGTTGTATTGATGCCAAACACTTATCTTTTGCTTACAAGGCCTTCCACTTCGGTAGATGTTATCATACCCCTCACCGAACATTTTGTAGAGAATCTCATAATAAAGTTTGATGAGGTGGGACCAGCATAGGAATGGTTAAGGGAGAATGCATCTAAAGACATTCAAGCAAACATTGCTCGCATAACTTTGCTTGAGATCTTCATGGTGTCCAACCCTATCATCCCCTCTGTTGACATGCTAAACATCATTGACTCTTTTGATGAAAAAGTTGATGTGTTCTACACCACAATACAAGGCATATCCATTTATATTGCCATTAGTGTGTCTACCTTCCACAACTTATTTGGTGTTTCCTCTGACAAGATAACAACTGCCACCAAACCAATGAAAGAGGTGGGCCACTGTGTAGAGGTTGAGGAATGGCTTGGTGCTACCAAGGGAGACTCCAGTTTTGCTTGCAATAGCTTTATGAACTTTGACATAAAAGAGTCTTATAACTTATTTAGATTTAGGGTATTTCCTAAATTTTTGTTATAAAAGAAGGTGATTAGTGTTGCACAAAGATGGATCTTCAAGAAAGTTATGATAGAGGAGACTCGTTTTAACTAGGCTATTTCCTTAGTTGCGATCCTTAAAAAGGAAATCCTCAAATTTTGCATAAAATCTTCTACAATAGTCCACATGCACCATGCATTTTTTGTAGGCTATTTGAAGAGGTTTATAGAATTTTTGGTGGTAAAGAGAGGTGGATTGTGGTTGCGCCAAGATCCACAACAACTCTCAAGGCCTTGGATAAAGCATCTTGATCCAACCATGAGGGCCTAGAACCCACTAGAGGATATGGGAGATTCATTATTTGTGACCACCAAGGATCTTGATGTCAATCGATGTGAATCCCCCTGATAGCATAGGGAAGGTACCTCTTACATTTTCATCAAACATCAAGAGGGCCCAATGGTTAGCCTAAATAGGCTTGTAGAAGAAGCATCACTAGTAGCAGAGCCACCCTCTAAGCAAAAGATTATCTTCAAGATCCCATGCTTGGACTAGCCAATCATAGGTATACTTCAACTATGTCTTCTTTTTCTTTTGGCTATGTTTTTATTTTATGGATATTCATGCTAACTTATCTAGTGGTTTATAGTTACAGATCAACGAAGAAACTTGGTAGCCCAAGTTGCCATTGTAGAAGAAGAACAAAGGCAAGTAGACAAGGCACATAGGCTTGTTAAGGAGGAAGAGAAAAGGCATATGGCTATGATAGAGGAAGAATAATGGCAAGCAGAGGTGGCATTCTTGCAACAAGATATGGATGATCTTGATGCCTTGTTCGATGGGTCATTACCCAGGGAGTCTTTGATCAAAATCCTAGATGATGGTAAAGATGATCGTGAGAATGAAGTGGAGAGCACAGGTATACTTATGCTCTACTTGTTATTGCCTATAGTTTTATGTTTGGTTTTAGAGTTCTTACTTATCCAACAATTGTTATGCTTATCATAGGTCCTAAGCTAGCAACAAAGGCCCATGTACCTGAGTTTCGCCTAAAACCATGGGTAGAGATCCCAGACAAGATAAAATTCATGCATGAGATTGTAAAGGACATTGTTGGTTAGTTGTAATAGATTACACCCAAAATTGGTGAGAACTATGTTTTGCTATACTTAAGTCATTTTGCTATGAAATGTATTTTATGCTACATCTATGTTGTATACTAAGTTTATGATTATTATTTTTGTCATTTTTAGTACCATCAATCACATGGGATCCAGACTAAGACATGAAGTTCAACTCCTTGCCTAAACTTCCTTCTGACACCACACATGTCCCCTTGAAGCTTTACAAAACTACCATTGATCTAGTAGTTTTATGTGTTAAAGCTTCATAGAAGATTTAGAGGTCTAACGAATCCCTATGAGAATAACTTATGAGCTTGAAGAAGGAAAATAAAAGGTAAGTTGAGAGGATCTAAGATGTTGAGGAGCATAAGACCTTTGTGGATGACCAAGTGGAGAACTTAGGGGTCTTACAGACCAAAGAGATCACATGGACCTACTATTGGTGCACTATCCATGATAAGATTTTCCTTTCTCGAGAGTTGCATGAGCAACAAATGTAGATGGACTTGATCTTTCAAAAGGCATAAGATTGGAAGGATTATTGTGCTTGGGTCTTGGAGTGGGGTAAGACACAAAAAAACCACAAGTGCAAGTATAAGGTTGATCAAGATGACTATTTCAAATGGCTGAAGAAGGAGATAACTGAATAGAAAAAGAGAGAGATGTTTATTTAGGGCATTTAGGCTTAGAGTTCTTTCAACCTTTTTGAAAGCACTCTAATAGTGGTTGAGTCTCCTACTCCATAGATCGCCATAGCTACAGATGAGGTTGCTACAACTACTATCTCATGGGAGCCACCATCATGGATGGATGTGTATATAGCCAACATCTTCACAAGCATCAATTTAGGGGACATTAACTAGGCCAATATGATAGAAGACTAGATCCTCCAACATTTGGAGACTAGTCTTCACAATCTTTGCCAAGAGTTCGTAGAGTCAGATTCTTCATAGGTATGATGGCTTTTATGTTTTGCATATTTTAAATTTTAGTTTTTTTCTTTTTAGTTGTATGTTTCATTTTTTTTTTGCCTAGTTCATGTTACAATTTTAGTTATTATGATTACTAACTAGTTGTGTGTTGCTATCTTACAGGAATTTTATGATGTTGGTGGCCCTAATGGTGTAGGCAATGATGATGATGATGCACCACCTCCTCCTCCTCTATATTCCCCCTTCTCATCATTAGATGCCTGATGTGATAGTCTTTCTTGTTTATTTTAGTTTATGCTTGACATTTCTATGGTTTATGTTGGCCAATACTTGAGTTGTAGACATTTTAACATATATGATTGATAGATTTAACATTTATGCCCCACAATGTGGCCATGGCTATGTTTTAAAGTTTAAGTTTTTGGTTTTTTTTTGGACTATATACGTTATTGATTGCTTTATTATTTTAAGGTTCGAAGGTTACAAGTGTTGGAAATAACTATGTAGATTGTATCTATGTTGGTTATGTTGAGAATTATAGGATTATAAATAGGCAAGGATTACTTACCATTTTTTAATAAAAGAAAAGACATGACAAGTTGTACATTTATTGCCAATATAAGATCGTGGCAAGCTAAGATGCCAGTTTAGAGTCTTAGTGGACTACGATGCCAGTTTAATATCTAAGCAAAATGTAACACTAGTTTAGAGTCTTAGCACATTGTGATGCTAGTTTAAAGTCATAGCAAATTGGAATGCCAATTTAACGTCTTAGTGGATTTCAATGCTAGTTTAAAGTCTTAATAGATTGGTATGTCAGTTTAAGGCCTTGATAGGCCAAGATGCCTATTTAAGACCTCGACAAGCCATGGGTTTGCTAGTTTTAGAAGATGGTTGACCCTCAAAGTTTTATATTATTATTATTTTTTGGTAAAATTTTTATTTTTTGAAATTTTATGTTTTTTTCATCATGTGGAAAGGTAATGAAAAATAAAGGCTATAATACATAAATAAAATGCAAATGAAAATAAAAATCTAGGCTAAGCTACATGGCTTTTGGCTACATGGTTATAAGAACATGGGGTGGAAGAGTTAAGGGATACTTCACTTGTGTATACTTTTCCTAATTTTCAAAAGATTAGAAAATGAGTAAGGTCTATTCTACACAAGTTTATATTCACCATTGCCTTCACTAATAATGTTAAATAGGAGTTCATCCCATGACACATCTTGCAGCCCATCATTGTCATTATTGGTTTCCTATTTTCTCTTAGGTCATTGGATTTTGTGACTATGAGCTTCTTCTTAAAACTCCACTTCAGACCCCTACTCTATGTCCACATTGTTAACAACTAGGGGCATTGCACTATCACCATGAATGATGATCTCACCTCCTTCATAAGGAAGGTGAATCTCTTAGTGGATAGGAGAAGACACAGCTCATAACTAAGTCGATGAAAAACTTCCTAGCATAAGGTTAAACCTAGGTCTCTCTTCCATCACCAAGATATTTGTAGTCATGGGGAATTACTCCCCTACCACAAAAGCTAATGAGATAGACCCCTTGATAATAACCCTCGATTCATTGAAAGACCTAAGAGTAGCTATCGATGTTGTAGCGATCGAAAACATCAACAGCTGGAAAACATCGATGGGTTGGCGGGTGCGACAGTTTCAACCCCATGCTCGCAGGAGGACCGTGTTGGGTGTATGCGGACATGGAGCATCCTGAATGGTCTGGTCGATCAAATAGGGACTTAAGTCGACGTCTATATAGCCTTTTGCAACATATATTTTGAAACAGAAATGGAAATGCAACGCAATACTTGAAAATAAATAAATGAAACAATGCTTGAAAGTAGATGAAACAGGAAGTAATGCAACATGCGACAATATCAGGAAACAAAGTAAAATATAGTTAGAAGGGTGCACTACTCCAGGGCCACAAATTTGCTCTTCCAAAATGGGTACAGTTGGTTGCACAACGCGACGAAGTGTAGAGATCCCGAAAATAACCAAGGTGTATAGATCAGGTGGGTTGTGTGCTCAGGCACGGACTTTGGAGCGGACAGCACGAGGATTCTACCAAGGTGGTAGAAAGGAGGATAGGATGGAGTGCCAGTTGAAGATGCTAATTGTTTGCGGCGTCAAACAGAAAGCTTATAATACTTGATATTGTAACATGCCAGAGGGAGAATTTCTGATGCGAGAGAGAGAGAGAGCAAGAAGCCTTTTTTTTCAGAGATTTCGAATTGAGCGAAACTCTTTGAATGTTGCTGATGGGGGTATTTCTAAGACTGAGGGCATGCCAAAAGGGGCGGTTTGGACGCCATGTGCCCTGGGCTTCCGTTGACTTACTGGCGTCACACGTGCCGTGTGTGACCGTTGGATCTGTAAGACCGTTATGACCGTGAGTTTGTTATGCCATAACTGTAGGTCTGCCACACCATAACTACATTGTCAGCGTTCGGGAACGTATACCAACGGTTTAATTAGGTGAAGTGCATTAATGTCGCACGACCACCTGCATGCCTTGCTATGCTTTATAGCATAACATGCTTGGCGCAGCGTAACATGCTTGGCGTAGCGTAGCATTAATGTGTGCGTTGCATGCTTGCTATGCTATGCTACGCTACGTAGTGTAGCAACCGGCCTTAGTCGCAGAAACTTTGCCGATTTGCATACTTTGTTTCCCGTGATGCAAGGCTTACGAACTTTGCTGTTCTTACCCATCGAACTGCCTTTTGTCTCTTCCGTAGAATTTCTACGCCTCGCTGCACCTTGTAGCTCAGCGTAGCATAGTAGTAGACATAGTCCACTACTTCCTGATGGGAAGGGACATCGTTGCAGGACCCGAAACCGGGCAAGGATGTTAACTACGAAGCTATTGCCATGCTACGTCACGTGGCGTGGTGTAACGTAGTACTTTGTTCTGCAATCGTCTTCTGAAGTTTGCTACGCTACATAGCGTAGCATACTTCGCGACTTAGAAAACTTGCTGAACTATTTTTCATGCACCCAGAATGCTGCTGCCAACTCCGCACTTTTTCTAAGCAGGTTGTCGACTGGGCAAGCTACTTAGGTGGACAGGCAGGATGGCTCTTAGAACCTGTTAACACCTAAAGTAGAAAATTTGTCGAATTGGTCACCTGAATTCGAGGTGTTCTCCTCCCGATGAACTGCCATAGTGCTGCGCGGATTGCAAGGCCTGGTGAAGCCAGGATGACCTCATATTTTTTGAGGTGTTTCATTGGCCCCTCTTTGTCGACATCTAGAGAACAAGCTCGATAGACGTCGGCAAAGAATATGAAACACCGTAGCAAGCGAAATGCTAAGGCTGTCGCTTGACGAGTGTTGAGAAGTCGCTTGGCCGCACTTGAGAGTGTTGCATTAGTTTTGCAGAGGTTAAGGCAGAGAGCAAAGATGATGTTTAGCAGAGTCCCTCGTCGGAATGCTTTGAGGGACTCCTTCGCATTTTCATCTTTGGCTGGTGCTGTTCTTCAACCTCTGGTAGGACGAGTGCTTCCTTCACAGGATGAGTTGTGTTTCATCTATGAAGTGTTTTGACCCGCCTACAAGTGTGTTCCATGTGATAAGCTATGTTACGCATGCCATGGAACTGGCATTGTGTTCGCCACGCGGCAAGCTGTGTTACGCGCGCCATGGGAGTTTACACTCTATAGAGGTCAAGCTAGCCCAGGCACTTGCTTTGCAATGCTGTGGCATTTGCTACTATCATGAGATGTGTCTGCGAGGACAATGTCTTGCTAGTCGTTGGCATTGTTGTTACTCTTGGGCACCGTTGCTGGTGTGCAATGTCCCAAGCAGGAAGGCCAGCAGCGGCCTTGGCAGCGCTGGCATGGAGGAGTTGGTCGTGAAGGCGCCGAGCATTTTTACGGCTGCAGATGCTCTGGAATCCCTACCAGGGGCTTGCATTCCTGGTTCAGCCATGGGATCAACCACCACATAGCTAACACCGTGCAAGCCCAGGCGTTGGTAGGGAGCTGGAGTCGCCATATTGTGGCTGGGCCACAATACTGTTGGCACTCCAGATGTGGAAGCTAGCCCAAGAACCATCGTCAGCTTCATGCGTTGTGGCGATGGTAGGTTTAAAGGGCTAGTGTGATGTCATACAGTGTCTTTGGAGGGTCAGCATGATGCCAAGGGTGGTGGCGTTGCATATGTCCCAGACCGCGTTCTTAGTGTGTTGTGAACTGCATCCCAGAGCTACGACGTCCCACCCACATGTTAACATCGCCCCCACTCGTTCGGCGTGTATCTGGTATTGGTGCATGCTAGGGATGTGATGTGAACCCAGTTTAAGGTCTTGGTAGACTGCGTACTTGTTTAATGTTCCAGCTAACCACCATGCTGGTTTAAGGTCCCAACTGACTGTACATACTAGTTTATCGTCGTAGCAGACGTGCCGTGCCAGTTTCTAGTCATAGTGGACTAACAGTGCCAGTTTTACATCGTAGCCGACGGTTGTTGCCAGTTTTATGCCATAGCTAGCGTTGCTCGATGCTGCTATTTTATCTTCACTACGGAAGCTGCTTGGTGTGATTACCAGTTTATTGTCGTAGCGGATGGATGTCGTTGCAGTTGCCGTTGCGCTTCAGATGTAGTACAGCTTGAGATACAAGTGATTCACTGGGTTGGTGAACTCATTGTTGTTCATGTCTGCCAGCTTGAAGGCTTCGTTTCTGAAGGCTTTAGTAACCACGTCAGGGCCTTCCCAGTTGGCTGAGAATTTGCTTGCTCTCGAGTGGCCTTGAGGATGAGGTCTCCCTTCTCCACTGGCTGTCGATGCAGGTCTGCATGGTGCTTCTGCTGCTGCTTGCTCTGGTAGTGCTCAATGCATTTCAGCATTTGCACGTGCTCTTCCTCCACTGAGTCGAGGTCGATAGTGTGCCTTATTGTTCTGGGTTTCGCTTACAACATCCACGAGGATTATCCAGAGCGATGGTACCTGCAACTCAAGAGGCAATACAGCTTCAGATCCATAAACAAGACTATAATGGGTCTTACTTGTTGCGATTCTACACGTTGTTTGGTAGGCCCATAGGACATAGAGGATTTGCTCTTGCCACCACCTCTTGCTGTTGTTAAGCATCCTCTTCAGCAAGTTGATGATGGATTTATTTGTAGCCTCCACCTGCCTGTTCGCCTACGGATAGTAAAGGGAAGAAAATGTTTGTTTAATGCCTAGATTGCTACAGAAGGCTTGGGTTTCCGTACTGCTAAACTATGGCCCATTGTCGATCACAATAGTCATTAGAAGCCCAAACCTTGTCACTATGTTATCTAGGATAAAATGGCAGATTTGTTGCGATGTTGTCTTCCTTAGAGGAATAGCCTCCACCCACTTATTAAAATACTCAGTAGCAGTGATAATGAAGCTATGCCCTGCGGAGGACTTAGGCATGATAGGCCCTATGAGGTCTAATCCCCATCGTTGAAAGGACCACATGATTTGCGTTGGGTGTAGATCTATAAGTGCTATGTGTATGAGATTTGCGTATCTCTGGCATGTATCGCACGTTTTAACTTTCAACAAGTAATCACGTTCCGTGGGGCTAGTAGTACCTTAGGCGTCTGATTTTGGTAGCCATAGCCTTGGGTGCTATGTGTCCACCGCACAGCCCCTCATGTACTTCATTAACTACCTTCTACGTTAGCTCGCCACCCAAGTATACCAGCAATACCCCGTCGTAGGAGCGTCGACATAGGGTGTCATTTCCCATGAGCATGTATTGCTAGGCATGCTTGTGGATTGCATCTCTCTGGGTGAATGTTAATCCTTCTGGGGGCTCGTCGTACTATAGATAAGCTTTGATATTGACATACCATTCCTAGGAGTCCGCAACACTAACAGATGCCACGCGTTCCTCCTGAACGATGGGCTCTACGCATTCTATAATCGAGGTTGGTAGGTTTGCAAAAGAATGTGATGGAATGTTCAGTGCAAGGGTAGCTAAAGCATCTACCACGGTGTTTTCATTACGTGGCACATGTTGTAGATTTATGGTTGCGAATTGCTTAAGAAGGGTTTTTGCTAAATCATAGTAGGGTTGCAGGTGCATAGCCTTGCAGTCGTAGACCTCGATGACCTGATTCACAACTAATTGCAAATCTCCCTAGATGGCTAGGTGTTGTATGTGTAGCGCTTGGACAGTTAAGAGGCCTCTGAGTAGCCCCTCGTATTCTGCCACATTGTTGGTACAAGAGAATGCAAATCGGTAAACGGATGGGTGCATTTCCCCAGAGGGGAACGTAATTATGGTAGTGGCGCTACCTCCTAGGGTGGTTGATGCACCGTCAAAATGTAATATGACTTCAAAATGCGACGGGATGATGTGAAAATTGCTGACGTATTCATCCGAGAACTCAGGGTCTATGGTTGCTTGGTCATTGACTGGTGAAGCCGTGAGTTGGGTTGTTATGGCTTGACCCTTTGTCAATGATTGGCTTACATAGCATAGATCGAACTCTGCGGTTATTGCCTTCTATCAAGCTATCCTGCTACTTTCATACAAGTTGTTAGTGATAGCTCGGAGTATGTTGCTCTTGCAAATGACATTAGTTATGCTGTGAAATAGGTAATGCTGCCACTTTTTTAGTGTGAATACTAGGGCCAGGCAATTCCTTTCCACTTCGTTGTATCTTACCTCATGCGCTATTAGCACGTGACTTAGATAATACAATGGTATCTTAGAACCGTTGTCCCGTTTCTGACATAGCAGTGCGACGACAGACGTGTTAGAGGTAGCGAGGTAGATGAAGGTTTGTTCCCTTGTGGCAGATGCATAGTCAGGAGGTGTGAGAGTTCCTCCTTCAGATTGTTGAAGGCTTGTTGACACTAGGTCATCCATTCGAAGTTAACCCCCTTCTTTAGAAGATGTTGCATGGGGTGTAACTTGTCGGTCAACCTTGCTATAAACCTTTGGATAAATTAAACTCTACCTTGTAAACTGTGTAACTCCTTAAGGTTTGCGCGAGGCGCTAGGTTGATAATGGCTTTGACTTTGTCAGGATCTACCCATATTCCAGCCTTCGATACCACGAACCCTAGCATGCATCCAATTTTCACCCCAAAGACACACTTCTTAGGATTAAGGTGTAGGTTGTGCCTTTAGCAGCATTTGAGGACTACCCCTAGGTCACGTGGGTGGTCAACTACTTCTTTGGACTTGACTACTATATCATCCATGTAGTCATTTAATGTTTCCAGGATATAGTCACTGAAAATGTAAGTGATGGCCCACTGGTAGGTTGCTCCAGCATTCTTGAGCTTAAAGGACATCATGGTATAGTAGAAGGTTCCCCACAGGGTCATGAAGGTTGTGGAAAACTAGTGCTCTGGGTTGATACGGATTTGGTTATATTCAGAGAAACCATCCATGAAGGATAGCAGAGCATGGTCAACCGTGGTGTCGATGAGTTGGTCAATGCTTGGGAGTGGGAAGTCATCTTTGATTGTTGCCTTGTTCAAATCCTGGAAGTCTATACAGATCTGTATCCCTCCTGTTTTCTTTGAAACCACAACAACATTGGACACCCACTCTGAATAGTCGACCATGCGGATGAAACCAGCTTGGTAGAGCTTAGTGATTTCGTCCCACATGGTTAGTGCAATTTCTGGCTTAATTTTGCAAGCCTTCTGCTTGACTGCCTTTACGTGTGGGTCTAGGATGATGTTGTGCTGAATTAGCCATGGATTTAGACCCGGCATGTCATTGTACGACCATGCGAAGATGTCAATGTTATCTTGCAGAATCTTAGCTACTTCTTCGTGCGTTTGCATGTCTAGGAGGGAGCTGAGTTTTAACGTTTTCACCTCCCTCTTTGACGTGGTCATAGGTGTCTCGACGAGAGGGTCCTCAGTTACATCCCTGGCCTCTAGGTCTAGAGTTTTGACCAGATGCTCGGGCCAGTCTGGGGATGCCTCTAAGGTTGCTATAGTGCTAGTCGTGGTTGACCCCCAGTTGATCATGGCAGGGTTCAACTATCTTACAAGCTTACCCTATGGTCCTTCTATCGTCAAAGGCATGGAAAGGTCATGATGGATTCCCATCTCCCGCTTGACCTACCATCATGAGATGAAAGACTAGTTAAGAGATGCCTATCAAAGATATTGTGCGATGGCAATTTGCAAGGTAGCGATGAGGTTGCGAGTTTGCCATTTTAAGATCAGGGCGTATTGCCAGGGCACAAGAGCGTAGGGCTGCAAGAGGTGTAAACTGCTGGTGTGAAGTTGTGTGGCTACCGATATGCAAGTGTCAAAGTGCTAGTTTAGTGTCATTTCAGACTGCCAAACTATAACATGTCATGCGAAATAATAGTATGCGGAACATGAGACTTTGCAGATATGAGAAGTATCAAATCGTTAATGTGAAAACACTAACTGCAGACATGAAATCGCTCAAGATTACGATATTGCCTTGTGGAAGAAGAAGCAAAAACTACTGATGCAAGCACATGGTATTGTTAGTTTAATGTCATTGCGGACCGTCAAGGATGCAACCGCGCTAGGGCTACTTAGTTTGAGGTCTTTTTGGACTAGTCGTATCACAATCGGTAGGATCACTAATTTAAGGCCTTTTCGGACCTTTAACCAAAAACAAATATATATATATATATATATATTTGTTTTTGGGAAGGCAAGTAGTTGGCTTGAAACATGTTAAGGCTTTAATGCTGATAGTTCTATGATGTTGTGGCGAGCATGCTACACTGTACAACATGCCTCGCATTAATCAGAGAGAGAAAGAGAGGCAAGTTTCCCCGCTTTGTCATTACTGCTATAAATGGGGGTTGAACCTGAACAATTTTTCCATTTCTACCGTAAGAGTGTCAAGCCCATATTTGAGCATAAGGCAATTTCGGAGCATGGAGCAATTGTGTCATTCGACTGATAAAGCGAGCTTTTGCAGCGAAAGGTGCAAATCTGCAAATAGGAAAATGGCTCCTAAGACTTATCTGGTGCTTATGAGGGTTGAGGAGGCAGAGAAGGCCTTGACGAGTGCACCAAAAGCAAGAGTTGCGGCGCGACAAAGCACATCATTGACCCAGTAGGTTACTGTGTACCCTCTACCTCTGATTTGCACTTTTGGTTACCTTCTGCCCTTGTTTTGCATCCTATTTGTTTTGCGCTCATCCTCGACTATCTGTGTTTTATGTGGTTGCGTCAGTTTGACCTTTACATTGCTGCCACCACCATCTCTATCATGGCAGATGTGTAATTGTTGCATCGTGATTGCATGTAGGGTTACTGAAACTACCACCGCTGCAGTTGTTATGAATGTAGGGGCTGGGGCAGTTTCAGTTGCCTAACCCTAGCATGCGGTAATGTAAAACTCCTGAGGGGGCTAGGCCATGTATGATGTGGTAGTGCGACATGAATTTTTATTAGAATATGTCATCAGTTGTTTTGTTGCTATGTCAGGCTTATTCACATGTTTTCATTATGCTAGGCTTTCACACCCTTGCTATGCTATGTATGGACAGAGGGTTACGTTATGCTACATACATAGACTACTAGACTTTGCTATGTTGCATGCGCATTGCCTTTAAGTATGCTAACATTCACTGATTATGGCATACAGGGTGAGGCCAAGGTCCAGATTAATCGTCTTAGACATCAGCGGGGTCCTATGCCATGTGAGCAAACCCATGGCCGGTGCCCCTCCTCCCCAGATATGTTTAGAAGAGCGAGTAGTTTGGTTCAAAGACGGAGCGCAGGACTTTTTGCAGTTTCTTCTTAATCGTTTTAGTGTGATCATCTAGTCCTCCTTGGAGAAGGTGGAGTCATCTGGCATAATAGAAGCCTTGTTGCCTGGGGCAAGTTGCAGCATTGTAAGATATTTTACCAACGAGGAATTTGCGGGCAGGTAGGGAGAGGGGCCCAGCCAACACTTAACAGAATTGAAGCGTCTAGCCTGGATTTGGGATATGCCTGAATACAATTGCTATAACTAGTACAACACACTATTCCTTGCACGTTATATAGTGACGTGCTTTCAGAACCCACAAGGGACTGTCTATTATGCTGGTGGGTGAGTTTTGCAATTGAGCTCCGCTATGTTGTGCAACGCCGACCGTATTGGCTGAGTGCTAATAGCGTGTGTTTGCCACCAGGTTCTATATCGATGATGAACGGCTTCACGACCGAGAGGGTCTGCTGGCTATGGCGCAGCTGGCCCTACAAGAGTTCTCTTTTGTCAAGAATTTGTGAGCAAGCATGATCGGCCAGTGCGGAGGGGAATACCAATCTTACCTATGCAGGTTTCCCTCTATCTTCCATCAATGTGAGGAGAAGGGCTAGCTAGATAGGGAATGGGAACAACCCCTCAAGCTAGTCACGGTTGAGGAAGCTATGGCGGTGAAACTTTCGCTATCCCCGTTACCCTATAGACCCGGTGGGTCAAAAGGTAAATGGTGCATGCCCAAGTGCTTTTACAGTTCATGTATTTTCTGTGTCGTTATGCTAAGTGTGTTTTTATGGAAACTATATAGGGGCGAAACAACCCCGGGAGGTGAAGGTGGTGACCGCCAAAAGGCAAGGGGCAAACATGTATTTCAAATACGGTGAAGTGGCAACGTGCTAATGCTAGTTAGACCAGAGGGCCTCGGCCTCCCTAGTCAAGAACATCCAAAAGGCAAGGCTCATGGATCTGTTCGTGGCTCCAAATCCTAACATTCCAGTTGCCGAGATGCTTTCTTTGGTCAACTCCTTTTCTGAGAAGGCGGGCTATTTTCGCATGCGCGTACGGGGCATGCGGGTGGTCACTGAAATCAATGACCAGCTATTTACAGACCTGTTCGATGTTCCTGACGATGGTGCCCCCATAGGGTTGAGGCGCAAGCAGGAGCTGACCTTGATGAAGGGAGACATCAAGGAGTGGTTGCGACTTGTCAAGGAGTGAAAAGGGTTCCCCATGAAGAACCTTGAGAGTGGACTCACCATGGAGATTTACCCAGCCTTCCGTTTCCATGCATTCCCCCAATTGCTCACCCAAGGGAAGGTCTTGGGGCTCGAGCAGGCCTGGATAATGTGGGAGGTTATGGAGGAGGGGGCCCATTACGACTGGGCCAACTTCCTGTGCAAGGGCTTGCGGACTGAGATTTTGGGACTCTGTGAAAAAACGAAGTCCCGCTTCAACATACACTATGCCTTTTACATAGGCTATCTGAAGCACTTTGTGGAGTTCCTAGTGGCTCAAGGGGATGGGAACTAGGTTGTGCGTGATCGCAACTAGATTCCTAGGCCTTGGATTCGACAGGTCCTCCGGACCATGCAAACTTAAGACCTCCCGGAGGTAGTCGGGGAATCGTTATGTGTAACGACCAAAGGTCTGGCAGCTCGCAGCATTCGCACTTAGGACAATGTGGGGGAGATGCCCCCTGCTATAGCCGGTAGCGTAACACGGGGAGAGCGTCTCATGGCTGAGACTGTGCCCAAGGAGTTGCGAAGGAAGAGACCTCCTCCAGCCAGGGATACCCTTCGCGTGGAGGAAGAAGAGAGATAAAGACTACGGCTTAAGTTGCAGAGGATGCAACTCCCCATTGGTAAACACCTTTGTGTAATGCTTACTTTGCCATTGTTTACTACGCCATGTCACGCTAGATGATGTAGCATAGCTTCTGGTTTGAGTTATTTTGTTTTAAATCGATGCAAACATGTTTTTCTGCTAGCAAAGGAAGAAGAAGAAGAAGGCGATGAGGAAGTGTCGACCCTCAAGGAGAAGGCGACAGATGGTGATGTGGGGGCCCCAATTTTAGAGGAAAGGGCCCTGGTCAAGAATAATGGAGTTCCTGCTTCTAGGGCAAGGGCTCTGATCATTAGGGAGCCTCTTGTCAACGAAGAGGTACCTCCCTTGAATAAAGAGGATGCTCGTCACCTGAAAGGAAAGGCGCCAGCGCATGAGGAAGGGGCCTGTATGGACTTGGTGGGACCATCCACCAAGGCTACAGCCATCATCTTGCCTCGGTAAGAAGAAAGGTCGCAACCAGATGCTGGTGGGTTTGGTGATATGTTTGCTTCATTGTAGTCCATTTTGGTTATTGCTAATTAGCTTAATTATGCAGCAAATGCTACTGCTGAGGCTGTGGGGCCTTCTC
Organism: Gnetum montanum; assembly: GCA_015680685.1. Lineage (NCBI taxonomy): Eukaryota > Viridiplantae > Streptophyta > Gnetopsida > Gnetales > Gnetaceae > Gnetum > Gnetum montanum. Next base: position 791,916 of record MNCI01028452.1, on the reverse strand, counting down.
CGATTCGTGTAGGGTCATGGGGTGAGATCCCTGACAAGTTTACATTTGTGCAAGGCCTTGTCGATGACATGATCAAATGCCTTCGACAAGCAGACCCTGACTCGGGTAGATATTGGTGCTAAACGCTTTTGTCTTGTTACACTAAAAAATTTTGAATTTGTTGGTTATACTATGCTAATGAGATTTCTACGCTTTTCGTGTCGTCACAGCCTCTTAGCTCAAATGGAACCTAGCATGACCCATGAAAGTTTACGTTGTGCCTACACTCTCACCTGACGTGATCGAGGTATCTCGTCATGTTTTCGACGAAGCTTACAAGTGTGTCTTGCACTTAGCACACTCTTTGTGGGAGTGTAAGTGCGTCAACGAAGATCTGTGGAAGTGGGTCCAAAGGGCTGAGCAAAGAGAGGCTAAGCTAGTCATTGATGTGGAAGATCTCAAGTTGAGGAATGCTTTCCTCATAAACTGCAACCCTGACTTGGAGAACTGGCACAAAGCCATAGACGACTATGCCAAATTTTGGATCGTCGTTCGTTAGAACGTCGAATCTACTCGTGAGATAGTCGAACAGTAGATGCAGAGGGACCTGCTAGCCCAAAAATGTGAGGACATGAAGGATATTAGGGTGAAGGTTTTCGAATGGGGACAGACTCAAAGAAACCACAAACACGTGTACATGCTAGAGAATGACACCCATTGAAAACTATACAAAGACACTGTCATGGAGGCTTTCACGTATGAAGCCTTCATGAATGCAACCAGTGCTTCTGAGGCCTATGCTAAGTTCAAAGAGCAAGTGAAGGTTATGGAATCTCCTAACTTGAAAGTAGATCTTCCTACAGGAGAGACTGTAGCCACCCCCTTTCCCTGAGACCTCTAGTATGGACAACCGTGAAGAGGGAGAGAGTCGCTGTCGTGAATGCAGATCCTAGCAACAGACGTTGGATGGACATCATGACAGAGGAGATCTGGCGTTGCCTCAGGCTCGTTCTGGACCAAATACCTCTTGAGGCCGACACAGGCACTCCTCAGGTTAGTCACTTTACTGTGTAGATGTTGATGTTATGTCATAGTTTGTGTTTTTTGCCTTAACCGACCTTTTCATTTCTATGATGCAGGCCCCAAACAAGGATGCAAGGCCCACAGAGGGAGGAAATGGAGAACTAGCAGAAGACAACATAGGAGAGGGTAATGCATAGGCAGCTGAAATAGAGATGGGAGATGGCGATGCAAATAGAGATGACCCGTGATAGCATGGGATTTTCTTTTAAATTTTTGAAATGTTAAAATTTTGTAAGAGTTTGCAAACATTGTCAACAGATGAAAATTTTGAGTAAAGTAAAAGGCTTCAGAAAACAAACTGACTTTTTATTAACTTGCATATTGTATAAGGATTTCATGATTTCAATTGCTAGTTTTAGGCCATCTCGGGCCATTGCATGACATGCGAAAGGACTATAGGTTATCAAAGAGAAAAGCAACCATGCTAGTTTTAGGCCATCTCGGGCCATTGCCGTAAGAGATAGTACGTTAACAAAGGAAAATGCTAGTTTTAGGCCATTTCGGGCCGTTGCATAACAATGCCTAAAGGATGGCACGTTATCAGAGCAAAAAGTAATAATGTTAGTTTTAGGCCATTTCGGGCCATTGCTTAACATGCTAAAAGGATAGCATGTTATGAAAGCAAAGCGGAAAAGTAGCAAATGTACAGCGATGGCAATCGGGTAGGGGGCAATGGGGTTGCTATGCTATGTGTAGCTACCTCTTGACCCATCATGGGTTGATCGAAACATAGGGTTGAAGTGTTTCGCCAGGGCCCTCATTCACATTATCGTCCTCCGCTTGGAAGGGTAACTCAACCGATGCATTTTCGATTTGGGGGTTGGCTTGCTGGACCGCCCCTTCTGTTGAATGGTCAATGCATGCGTGAGTGGGTGCCTTGCTCTTAAAGGTTGTAACCTCTGAGCCTTGTTCCGTTTCTACGTTACTAATTGCTTATGGTGCTACTTCGTCGCCATGGATCACCACCTCCCTACCTGTGTATGGTAAATGGATTTCCTGGTGTATAGGCGAGCAGATAGCCCTGAGTTGCGCTAACCATGATCTTCCCAAGATTAGGTTAAACCTAGGCATTTCCTCGACCATGATGAACGTTGTATCTGTGGGGAACTAGTCCCCTGCTACGAAGTTCATGTGACCTATGCCTTTTACCAAGACACGCACCCCGTTGAAAGACCTCAAGCACGACGTTGTTGTAGGTTTGATATGGTCAACCAATCCCAACTTGTCTATGATAGGAAAGGGGATGACGTTTGTGGCAGCCCCATCATCAACGTGTACCCTTCAGATCTGATGTTGACCGACCCGAATTGTGATGAAGAGAGGTGTCGTAGTCACCTGACCCCCTTCGAGATCTTTCCTAATGGTGTTATTGTTGAAAGTCATTCGAGGTGTTGCAGATTCCATGGATACAGAGGGGAGCATAATTGAATGGATTGCCTTCTCTTCCGCAGGCATATTCTCATTGACCAAAATCATCGTTAACATGCAGATTAGAGCCTCGTGGTGAGGCACAGATGCCATAATTAGGTCTTACAGACTCAATGTAGCTTTTCCTACTTTAGAGCTTGCTTGACCTAGGTGAGGGCATCCAGGAGGTTTTGGCCACCCCCTTATTCGATGCCTTCTTCCTCTTCAATTCTTCCTAGAAGATGAATCTCCCGAGGAGAGGTGACTTTAGATCTGAGTTCAGATCCCTATTAGTAGGGTGATGCAGACTGCACAGTTATGTTGACCTTCACCTTTGAGAGCTAAGGTGCGGTTGTAAGGGGTAAAGATGTAGATTTTAGAATACCCTCAACGGTAGTCCCTCTTGACGTCTCACCCGACTAGTGTACTGCTTGCCTTGTGGGGCGAGGAGGCTATTTAGTTTCGTTGCACGGGATAGGGGTTGTCAAAGACGTCAACACCCTAATGACAAATGGAGCTAGGGGTGTTAGCTGGTGGGGCTGTGTGGCTCCACTAACAGGTGGCGTAATGGTGGGTGCCCGTGGTGGGACTTTCAGAATGAATGGCTGTTGCGGGCTTAGGCCAACCGCTGGTGGTGCTGGTGCACCACGCTGAGGCACACGAACCACAAATGGTCACCTAGGTGGCCCAAGATCACTGTCAATGCTGATAGCATTGATGATGTAACCGGCATTGCTGGCGTTGAGGAGATCCGTGTAGACAAACATGGATTGGTTTTTAGGACACACTGGGTTGCTTTCGTCTAGCACCAGTTTTCCCCCATTGATTAATCTTTGGATGTCATCCTGCAACGACAGACAGTAATCCGTATTGTGACCACATAGTTGATGGTAGTCACAAAATCTGTCTAGCCTGAAATCCCTAGGAATTGGAGCTTCATTGGGCAGGGCCAAAGAAGGGTTCCTCAGGAGTTCACAGTAGCGTTGATGCCTGGCATTTGCTTCTGCTGACATCTACTTATGTTGGATGTACCTCGCTGCCAGCAACTGCTTCAGAAGCTTTGAAGGTTTTAGAGGTAGTGGGGTGTACTTTGAACGGTCTTTGTGTTCAAACTTGGGTTTAGGCTGGCAGATCTTTCGGGTGCTAGTGTAGCAAGTTACGGCGCGGGGCCTAGTTTGGGCACAGGGTTAGCCGCTTATGTGGCCAATTTCTTGCTATTCTTGCTACTGTTGTTACTAGATTTGAGCTTAGCCTCCGTTGCCACAATGGCCACCGTGGTTGTTGGGGCCTTACCATTTTCCTTCTTTGCAAAAGTGCTCTTGTAAGCGATATAGGCTGGGTCTTTGCTTGCTTCAGCCATGTCCTGTATGCTCTTGGTTTGAGCAAAAGCCTGACTAAGGGAGCGAGGAGCGAGGTAGTATAGTTTTGACTTGATGAAGTCGTTTACTGCGCCCTTGAAAATGGCCAACAAGTGGGCCTCCACGATGGGCTCACGGATTTCATTAAGGGTTACGCTCCAGCATTGAATGAACTTCTGAACTGGCTCTAAAGGGTCTTGCTTCATGCTCATCAACTGATCCAGCGTGGTTTCTGGCTTCAAGTTATACTTGAAGCGTGTCATGAATTCGATCAGCAGCTCTTCCAAAGTTGAAATGGATGAGCATGGCAACACACGGTACCAATCCAAAGCTTTTTCGGCTAAGGACATGGCGAAGACGTGAATAATCGTATGCAACCATTGTTGCAATAACAAAGACTCAGACCTGAAAGTGATAAGATGCGCATTGGGATCCCCCTCCCCATCGTACTTCGTGAAGTATGGGAGAGACATCCCTGGGGGCAATGTCAAAGCAGGGATTACAGGGTTGATGGGGTTGTATTGGTAAAAGTCCATGACTTGTATTGTGTTAGACCCAGCAACCTTGAGGCTTTTTATTTCCTCAGTGAGGGTCTGGATAAGCTGAAATGCTTGGTCTATACCCAGCGATGTTGTAGAGGGTTGGGGTGTTGCGGAGGCAGCCCCCACATGTGGCATGGCAAGAGTGGCGGTGTGACCCATCGACGGTACCGTTGGGACAACCCCCACGAACGGTATTGCTTGGGTTGTCCACCACCTAGCAGGTGGTGTTGTTTGGGTAGCAACCGTGGGTTGGGCTGCCAAATGGATCACTTGTGTCACCCGCAGCATAGACCATAGCCCTATGTTGGGTTGCACCGTCTATGAGGCTTGGTGTATTTGAGGACGCGCATAGTGAGACATTTGCAACGATTGTAAAATAGGTGAAGAGGCAAACGGAGCCCACCATGTGGATGGGCTAGGGCCCACCACAATGGATGGAGCTTATGTAAATGAGGCAGCAGTCGCGTATGTTTGCGAAGTTGGTATGGTATGCACACGTGGCAGAGTAGCCGTAATTGGCGTATGCTGCTTTGCAGGGATTGACTACTGAATAGCCTACGAAGGGAAGGTAGCTACAAACGAAATAGGCGAGACAGGTGAGAGCAGGCATTGAAATGCCACGTGATTGGTGTGGCTACCCACGACAACCGTAGTCGCAGGTCGCGGGAGCATAGGCATAATTACAAAGGGAGCAGTAGCAAACACTGGTTTGGCCCAGAAGGATTGGGTAGGAGGGATAGGAGCGGGGTTGATTGGACCTCCCTCATCCGATTGGGAATCGAGTTCCTCCTGACCATCTTGGAAAGCATCATCTTGATTGGATGTTGTGTCCTGTTGCTCCCTAAGCCTAGCCAACTGGATTAGTTTGTCTAAAAGCCTTTGGTACGCTTGTGTTAGGGGTAGGAATAAATTCCTTCCCGTTGTAGTAAGCGAACTCGAAGTTGCGTTTTTCTTCGAGTTCGTGTAAGTCCAAGGGCAGATTTGCCTGCACCTTTGCATAGAGAAAACTGTAATACTCATGTTGCTGGGCTAATCCCTCAGGCCCTTAGCTTTGGATCCTGAGAGATCGGCGTGTTTCTTACATCGGATTTAGTAGTTGTTCGGCACCAGTAGTGCCTTGAACCGTGACGGGAGTTTCAACGTTGAAGGGCACTTCCATGTTGAAAGCGTTGGCAACAGTAGTTGAAAAATCCATCGTTAAGCAAGTGATTGTGCAAGTAGTTATGCGAATAGCTATGCAAAAAGGCACAAAGAATTATGAAAAAGAGTGTGAATGAGTAAGGAAACCAAAAAACAACAAAAGGGAAGGCTTTACATCTTGCCGGATTTTGGAGGAACCGTCAAGGTGATCACTTCGTACCACACATGGTAGGGTACAAAATGCACACAAGACTACCGTAAAACTGGAAACCTAGCCAGCAACCAAGAAGGCCTTGCGTCTCGCAGGATCCCCAGGGACCGTTGAAGCGACCACTTTGTACCTCGCGAGACACAAGACACATGCAAGACTGTGAGGGGCAAGTTAGCTAGCATGCAAGCAGGCTTTATGTCTCACGGGGCTTCGGAGGAACCGTCGAGGCGATCGATCTGTACCACACACACATGGTAGGGTACAAAACGCACTCGAGACTACCATCAAATGGGCTAGTTAACAGGCAATCAGAGGCCTTGTGTTCTGTGGGGCTCCCGAGGAATCATCAAGGCGACCGATCTACACCACGCAAAGTGCAAACAACCGCGGAAGGGTGTCACGTTTACACTTACTCATATCAGGGTGTAGAAGGCTCACAGAACTACCGTGACACCTGAAAAAGGCACCAAAGGGTCCTCCTTCTAGCACCAGAAAACTATAGCGACCGAAAACGTCGGTGGCTGGAAAACACTGATGGGTCGGTGGGCGTGACAGTTTCGACCACGTGCCTGCGAGAGGGCCATGTTGGGTGTGTGCGGACATGAGACGCCCTGAATGGTCTGGTCGATTAGACAGGGACTTAAGTTAGCATCTATATAGCCTTTTGCAACATATATTTTAAAATGGAAACGGAAATGCAACACAATACTTGAAAATAAATAAACGAAAAAATGCTTGAAAGTAGATGAAACAGGAAGTAATGCAACATGCGACAATATCAGGAAACAAAGTAAAATATAGTTAGAAGGGTGAACCACTCTGGGGCTTCAAATTTGCTCTTCCAAAATGGGTACAGTCGGTTGCACAGCGCGACGGAGTGCAGAGATCCCGAAAATAACCAAGGTGTATAGAGTAGGCGGGTTGTGTGCTCAGGCACGGACTTTGGAGCCGACAACACAAGGATTCTACCAAAGTGGTAGAAAAGGGGATAGGATGGAGTGCCAGCTAAAGATGCTAACTGTTTACGATGTCAAATAGAAAGCTTACAATACTTGATATTGCAACGTGCTAGAGGGAGAATTTTTGACGCGAGAAAGAGAGAGAGAGTAGGAAGCCTTTTTTTCTAGAGATTTTGAATTGAGCGGAACTCTTTGAATGTTGCTGATGGGGGTATTTATAAGACCAAGGGTGTGCCAAAAGGGGCAGTTTGGATGCCATGTGCCCTGGGCTTCTGTTGACTTACTAGCATCACACGTGCCATGTGTGACCGTTGGATCTGCAAGACCGTTATGACTGTGAGTCTATTGTGCCATAACTACAGGTCTACTAAGCCATAACTGCGCTCTCAGTGTTCGGGAACATATACCAACAATTCAATTAGGTGAAGTGCATTGATGTTGCACGACCACCCGCATGCCTTGCTGTGCTACGTAACATGCTTGGCGCAGCATAGCATTAATGTGTGCATTGCATGCTTACTATGCTATGCTACGCTACGTAGCATAGCGTAGCGTAGCAACCGACCGTAGTAGCAGAAACTTTGCCAATTTGCATACTTTGTTTCCCATGATGTAAGGCTTACGAACTTTGTTGTTCTTGCCCCTCGAGCTACCTTTTGTCTCTTCCATAGAATTGCTACACCTCGCTACACCTTATAGCTCAGTGTAGCGTAGCAGCAGACATAGTCCGCCGCTTCCTAACGGGAAGGGACATCGTTGCAGGACCCAAAACTGGGCGTGGAGGTTAACTGTGAAGCTGTTTCCATGCTACGTCACGTGGCATGGTGTAACGTAGTACTTTGTTCTGCAATCGTCTTCTGAAGTTTGCTACGCTACACAGCATAGCATAGCGTAGCATACTTCGCGACTTAGAAAACTTGCCGAACTATTTTTCATGCACCTAGAATGCTGCTGCCAACTCCGTGGTTTTTCTGAGTAGGTTGCTGACTGGGCAACCTACTTAGGTGGATAGGCAGGATGGCCCTTAGAACCTATTAACACCTAAAGTAGAAAATTTGTCGAGCTAGTCGACCTGAACTCGAGGCGTTCTCCTCCCGATGAACTGCCATAGTGCTACGTGGATTGTAAGGGCTGGTGAAGCCAAGATGACCTCGTATTTTTTGAGGTGTTTTAGATGTTTTTTGTATTTGCTTTGTCAAGCCTAATCATTCAACGATGGTGTACAGGATGACTTTATTAGCTGCACCATCATCTACATGCACTTGATGCACCTTGAACTACTCTATTTGTATGGTTAGGAACAAAGGATCCCTAATAATTTTTCCATTGTTAGGATTAACCTTAATTTTGCTATTATTAAATGTTAGGGGTGTTAACTTCCCCTCCTTGGATGTGAAGGAACCATCACTACATGGATGGATTCCTCATTAGCAGGGATATCCTCACTCATAGGAATAGAAGTTAGCATTTTGACTAATGCCTCACAATGTGTGGCAGAAGTCATAATTAGGTCATACAAACTCAAAGTAATGTTCTTTTACCTAAGAGATTGTCTAACCTAATCTATTACATTTAGGAAGGTTTTCTTGATGGATGCGGGCTTATCACCTCGATTTTGCTTCACCTCCTCCATGCACTCTAAAATGCATACTTCAGTCCTATGTTGTGATTATTGGGGCTTCTCCTCATTCTTCTAGCCATGTGCTTTGGAATTTCCCTGTAATTTGTTGTTTGGACTATGCTAGGAAAAGAAGGTCGTGGGTATAGTTGACATGGAAGTGGGCTTTGGTGGGCCCACTTCCTTTTGGGCCTTCATCTTCTTATCATCCTTATCTTTTGCTTCTTCCTTTGTTTGTTTGAAGCTTTTTGGTTATCAGTTGTTGGCTATGAAGAAGATGCAATAGCATTAGCCACCAGAAGAGGTTGTTGGGTGGTTTTATCATTTAGTGAGGTTATGGCTAAATGGGCTATGGTAGGCTAGGATACCCTAATGATAAATGGTCCCCTAGGAGGCAATTATGATGGCATCCTTATGAAAAAAAGGGATCTTAACCTAGTGGAAGCTAAAGAAGTCCTTTCACCATAAGGGGATACATGAATCAAAAATGGTTCTCTCAAGGATCTTTGATTACCATCTATGTTGCATACTGATATGATATGCACAACATTGTTTGCATTCAATGGACCTTTGTACACCTACATCAATTTTTTTTGAGGTTGGATAGGGTTGGATGCATCTAGAACTAACTCTTCCCTATCTATAATCTTCTGCAAGTCATCCTTTAGCATAAGCTAGAAGTCTATGTCATGACTAAGCAATTGGTGATAGTAGCAAAAGCAGTCTATCTTAATGTATCTAGGCTATGGTGGGTCATCTTTCATTATTCTAGTAGGATCCTTAGCTATTTCACAGAGTCCATCATGTTTCTTTCGGGAAGCTTTAAACATCTATTTATATTAGATACACCCACTTTTCAATAGTTGATCTAATAGCTTTGATGGTTTTAATGGTAGTGCAGTGTATTTAGACTTGTCCTTTCTTTTAAAATTGGGTCTAACCATTGTTGATGCAATGGCCTTAGAGGCTGAAGGTTGGTTATCATAGTTATTATTGGTGAGCACCTTAGGTGGATTGTTCCTTGGCCCTTGGCTAGTGGTCTTGGCCTCTATAGTTGCTATAGTTAGATTGTTATATTTGTCTTTCTTCTTGTCTTTCAGTGTATGTTGGTTTTTGTATGCTACATTGGCTGGGTCATGACTAGCCTCTGCAACATCTTCTATATTCTTGATTTGGAAGAATGCTTGGCTAAGTGATCACAAGTCAAGGTAGTAAAGTTTAGACTTGATAAAGTCATTAATCATCCCATTAAATATAGCCAAAAGATGAGTTTCAGCTATGGGCTCTGGTATCTCATTCAAAAGTTCATTCCATTACTGGATGAACTTTTGTACAGGTTCAAGGGATCCCTACTTGACCTTCATAAGTTGGTTAAGTGTGATGTCAAGCTTTAAGTTATACTTGAAGTGATTAACAAATTGAGCTATTAAGTCTTCAAGGGAATATATTGATCCTCTAGGTAATGCTTAGTACCAATCAAGTGCTTTCCTAGTCGGCCATGGTTGCAATAGCAAGCACTCAAATCTGAAGGTTATAAGGTGAGCATTAGAGTTACCTTCTCCATTATATTTGGTCAATTTGGGGACAAGGACACCAGGAGGGAGTGTCAAAGGTGGGACCACAAGATTAATAGGATCATCCTTGTAAAAGTCCATCATCTTTACACTTTGAAGACGTAGAGACTTTGAGCCTTTTTAACTCCTCTGTTAGGTTCTAGATCATTTGAGAAAGGCTTGGTCTAGGCCCTGTGATGGTCCTATTGACTATGAGGCCTGCACATATGGTTGTGACATCAGTTGTGAGACTAAGAATGTTGTGACCAAAAATGGTAAGCTAAGAATGTTGGGGTCAAGTTTCATCCATGTTCATTTCCTAGCTATCACACCCCCAAGTATGGTAGGAGGACAAGAGGGGATGAGATGGAAGGATCTCACACCTTATAAAAACCAACATTGGTGAAAGGGGAGAAAGTGGGATAGCCAAAATGGAAACCTAAAACTTTCTCAAAATGGTTTTAGAAACTACCCAAATTCAACCATAAAGGAAGGTGGAAAGTACTTTTGGTTGGTAATGATGGCAATGTTGGTTTTACGATGAGAATTATGGCTAAGGTAGAATGTTGGTGTTTGGGTGTTCAATGTTGGTTTTGATTACTAAAATTCATAGTAGATGTTGGAAAACTGAATACCCAACCACCTACAACTTCAACACTAGGGTTTCTACTATAGGGGGTGAGGGGTAGCATTGGGTTTTCAAAGGGGATTCTAAGGTTTTTATTGTGAAAATCAAAAATTTCTAATAGGTGGGAAACATTGGCTATGGGGGCAATCAAATTTGGCTACAGAAGTTAGGTAGAGGCCCTCCTTCTAGTGCCAAGAAAATTGTTGCAACAGAAAATCTCAATCGCTAGAAGAAACCAAGGATTCTTATTCATAGGTAGCCTTAACTCCAAATTCCCTATAGCCTCCACAAGAAAAATGGGATTTAGGATGCCATGGATAGTCTGGTAGATCACCCATGGACTTAGGGGCATGCAAAATGGGGTGTAACAAAAGTATAAAAATATGCAAATCTATGAAACAATGCACTAAAATATAACAATTATATATGAAATTGTACATAATCTAAAATCATAAATTTCATTAAATGAATATATAATGAGTTTAAATATGTGTACAAAATTCATGCCAAAGAGGGGGAAAAAGGGGGTTCACTTGGGTAGGAGTTTAGAGCCCATTGAAGCCACGATCAACTCCACAATCTAGTATCTCTACCACTCTTGATGCTATCAAACCTTCTTTGTCTCCACCATAGATTTGTGAAATTATTTAATGTTGAGGGTAATGGAAATGTGAAGGATTGGGGTGGCAAAACTGCACCACATTAGGATTTGGTGATTCCATGGAGGTAACATTAACACCCAAACCTCATAGATCCAAAGGGGGAAGTAACAGAGGGGGTAATGAATTGCAAAGGTTCCACTTTGCTAGGCACCAAGAAGCTGTGTTTTTGCTAAGGAAGCAAGATCTCTTGAATGCCAAAATGCCAAGGGTGCTGAATTACCAAAGTGTGGAACCTTGACATGGTGCTAAGGTTTGGTTTTTATAGGGTTATGGCCATGATTCAAGATACAAATTAGCTACAAATGATTAACATGATTGGCTGAAAATTGGATACCAGATTGTTGATTGATTGGATGAAAATTAGCTACCAAATTGCTAAAAATTAGCTACCATGTTTAGGGGGTAAGTGAGATCCACCCCCATGCATCTTGCTATTTGGCCCCTCCACACTATCTAACCCTCCCTCTCCTAGTTAGCTAACCCCTCCCCACCCCACACCACCCCCCCCCCCCCCCCCCCCCCCCCCCCCCCCCCCTCCTGGCCTTTCCTTGGGGGAAAAGAGTGTTAACATTGAGGGGGGATGAGAAGTCAATGCTAGGGGGTTAGGTCAACCCCTCCAAGCTATGTCACCCTCCTTTCCATGCTGGGGGTAGGTGAGTTCTACCCCCCTTACATTCATCTATGTTGGCCTTGAAGTCTCCTAGCTGACCTACCCTCTTGTAGGGGGTGTGTCAGTGTAGAGAAATGTATACCCCCCATAAAACCCATTAAATTTCCATTTTTGGCATTCCAAAAGGCATTTTTGACTTCCCCAAGATAAAATATAGATACTAGGTAACTCTTTTCACTTGGGTAATGAGACTTTGGTCAACTATGAAGCACTATTCAACCCTAAGAGTATGAAACATTTGTGATTTCCTCTTTATGGATTACAACCTTAACATTTACAATAAAATATTACCTTAGGTTCCATGGGATGGGATTACAAAGGTTTCAACATAAAAATTTGGTGGTGTTTCAGGGAGAACAATAACTACAAGGGATCAATGCAACTTAGTTTGCTGATCCTTATACTTTGAGATACAACACACTTTACAACAAATAAAAAATAATACAATAAGAAGCAACAATGATTACAATGATTGTCAAATGATCACACAATAATTGTACAAAATCTTGCACATCTCCCAATGAGAATGATGTCTTCTTATAATCACCAAGTTTCCAAATCCATCTTGGAACTCATGCAATGGCTAGCTAATTGTCATGGAAAACATCTTCTTCATGGCTAAGACATCTTTCTGCATTTAGTCTCCATTCTGGAAAGATATCTTTGTTTGATGGAAGAGATCTTTCTAAAACTAGCTTGTATTCTATGAAGATCTCTTTGTCTAGGGAAAGATGCCTTTGCCTGATGAAAGACGTTTGTTGTTTTTTAGAGATGGCTTCTTCTATGTTGCCTTTAGTTTTTCCAAGACATCTGCTATTTCTTGGAGAGTTCTTTCTTCACCTTCCTTTGCATGATGAATTCTTCATTCCTTGTTCATAACCTTGCACTTCCACATGCTTCAATGATGACAACTTTGCTTGAGTTATTTGGTCCTTGTCCACATTCTTGAAATTCTTGCATGAATCACTTGAGACCTTGTGGATGACCTTTTGCTTTAAGCTCTTCTTTTGTCTAAACCAGCTCATTTCTTGTGATCTCATCTTGGTCCTACAAACATAACAATAACCTTTGACTCCATTTTACTTAACATTTTGACATACCAAAAGGTCCACAATCTTCCCCTTTTTGGTGATGTTCAAAACTTAAGAAAATGGGTTAGTGAATTATACAAATATAACCATACTCTCCCCCTTTTGAATAATAGCAGAAAGAATAAAACACAACATCCCAACGTATAGCTCAATTACCATGCCATAGTCACAAAAGATATGCATTAAGTCCAATGTCTATTTAAATAAATCTCCATGTAACATAAAGCATTTTCAAAGAGATTCTCATTACTATAATGAATATTGTCAACATTTGCAACCCTTCATAGTAGAGATATGAGTACTTCTTGCTTCAATGAAGTCCATATAAACAAGAGAGGCTTAAGCACTCAAGGGAAGATTGATATATATAGCATGTTGAAATAACTCAAGTAGAGAAATCAAGGGAAAAGACACAAACTTAGTTATTAAATTTGTATGCTAAGGATGAAAAATATCCATTTCAAAAAGATCTATCCTTTTCCAATTAAAAGCAAAGTTAGATAGAACATCCCACAACTAATACAAATAGGACCTAGGTAAAAACTTTTATGTCTAAAAGAAAATAGGATTAAACACCAAAGATCAAGGATAGAGCATTTGGAAGTAGGTGGCTTATCAGCTGGAGTCAAATATCTCATTAAAACTTATATTTCAAGATATTCTCTTAACAAAAATTTTAAAGGGCTAAAAAACAAGATAGGAGCTACCCTATATCAAAACCCAATTTTTGAGGATCCAATGACCTATCTTTTGAACCAATAAACTCATAAGGTAAACCAATATGTCATGATTCCATCAAAACTCAACTCTTATGAAAATATCATGAAGGTAATGATAAGGAAGAAGGCATACATTTGGAAAAATAAATTCTCATTAAGAAGGGCAAACACCAAATATAAACAAGTCAATGGCAAAAAAATAGTCAAGTAGATTTTAACAAGATGTTTAAATAGTAACCAAGAGATATCGCAATGGTAAAATGTCTGTAAGGCATCTTAACAAAGAGTTAATCCTACTTTTACCTTTAAAACTATACCAACCCCTTGAATGACATGAGTCCTTGCTCATTTTGTGATATTTGGTTGTCTCTTGGTTGAGGTATCCAAAGATTCTTCCTACATTGATGACCTCCAATATGATGATGAGAAATAGGCTCCCCCTACACATGTGCAACCCTTCTTGGGTAACACTGTAAATCATCAAAGCACCACAACTATAGGTCATCATTAAGATTAAATGTGGAGACCAAGGTCTCTAATCAGTAATATTGATAGAATTGTTAGATGCTTATATTATCTCATAAATGGTAAAAATATCCCAAAGGACATGAGCTTAGAAATAGATCAACACAAGAAGTTAAGATTATGTAAGATTGGAGGTAAGAGAAAAAAAACTAAAAGATAAAGGCCCAAAAGAAATCAATACATGTGCTATACTACTTATTCTTATAAGAACAAAAGCATCAAGCTCAAAGTAAGTATAAAAGATACTCTAAATAGTTATTACAACACCCTTCTGATCTAGCCAAGACACAAATAATTTTGGATTTCTCAAATCATATACTTACAAATTAACTACCAAGCAAAGAGATGGAAACTTACCTTGTCTTATGTTGCTTGCAGGTGAGAAGAGAAGATTAATAAGGTTTCAGATGAGATCCCCTATCATGAAGTACCTTCTTATCCTTAGGTTTTCTTTCATTAGATTGTTTATGTGATGTCTCTATTTGTTCATGTTCTTTAAGATAGAATCCTTGATCACTTATTGCATCATTTTTAAGTTTTCACTTCTCTTCATTTTTAGCTACTAGTGCCTAAACAATTTCCTTACCAAAGCGCTTTTGACAAGACCAAGTGTTAATCTTGTTTTAATCATCATGAGTATAGTTAAGAGTTTACTTACTACCACAATTTTTACACACAAATAAAGTATTTTCCTCATGATCAACATCATCAAACCTGATTATTCTTGAATTTGAATTTTCATGTATGACTTCCTCTAAATTCTTTGGCTATTTTTCATAAGTCTCCATTTCTTGATGAACCTATCTATAATTCTTATTAAAAGAGGCTAGTTGTTGAATCTTAGCTTTTATGTCTGAGATCTCTTCTTTCACTTTAGAGTGGATAGTGTCTAGCTTAGAAATTAAAATTTTCTTTACCTTCTTAATCAAATAATGTAAAAGAAAAATCTCTTCTTTAAGTTCAGTATACCTTTCATCACACTTACTAGTTTTTCTAGCCATATGTGAGGAATTTTCATTTGTAAGTGCCATGCATATGAGATGTGAATCTTTGGAAGAATTGCATGTTTCTTCTTCACTTTGCTCACCATCATCCCAACTTGTATAAAAGTTTGTATTTTTCAATTCCTCATCATTGGATCTATTCCTTAGATGTACCTTATTATTACTAGGACATTCAAAGGCCATATGGCCTCTTCTTCCACAAACCCAACATTTATTAGAAGAGAAATCTAAGTTAGAATTTAAAAAGCTTTTATCTCTTTCTACACCTTTGAACAAATTGGGTCTTTGCTAAGATGCCCCCTTGTTTCTTATTGTAAGCAATTTTTGTAGCTCCCTTGAGAGAAAGGTAATCTCATATTCACTACCTTCTTCATGCTCATTGAATTACTTCTCCTTGGAGGTAATCTTCAAGGAAATGAGTCTTTCTTGGATAGATCCTTCACTTATGAGATTCATTTCATAAGTAATGAGAGCACTTTGAAGCTATTCAAATCTTAGAACTAATAAGTCTTTGATTTCTTCCATGACTATGACCTTAGGTTTGAACTCTAGTTGAATAGTTCTAATCATTTTAATGATCACATCGCTTTTTAGCAAGTCTTTACTTGTACCTCTAATTGCTACAACAATATCATTCACTCTAGAGAAATAGTCTTTTATTTTCTCACCTTCTCTCATTTTAAGTTTATCATATTCACTTTGCAAAACTAGAAATTTTGATTGTTTGACAATAGAAGCTCCTTCGTAAGCAGCTTCTAAAGTTTGTCAAATTTCTTTGGCTATTTTACATCATGCTATCCTATTAAATTTAGATTTATTCAAAGTATAATATAAATAATTCTTTTCTTTAGAATCAAACATGAACTTATCTTTCTCCTCTTGTGTCCATTTGTTGTGAGGCTTGATGATGCTGGTGGAGCTATCGACAAGTGGAGTGTAGCCTTCAAGGATTGACTCCCACACTTCAAACTCCATGAATTCGANGAGAGAGAGAGAGAGAGAGAGAGAGAGAGAGAGAGAGAATAAGTTTCCATTAAAATTTTTTGAACAAAGCACACACACCAAATTTAACATGATTCCCCAACTTGGGTAGTCCATGCTTAGAGAGTAGTTTGCAAGCACACCTCTAGACATTGTTACCCTTAAATATGGTTTGAAGGGTACCACACCTTGTACAAGCACTAAGATCTGCTTTGGAGTGATTTGACACTACGAATCCACTCAACACCTTAAGGTCCCAGCAAACTTAGTATGTGGTTTCTAGGATCCCACAATTTTTTATAATCTTAAGCTCCACTCTGGACCATTATGGCAGTACACCAACACTGAATCTCATAGGATCTTGACAAGCTCAAATAAGATGCCTTCCCATAAGGAGCACATCAACCCCACAAGGCAACAAGGGAGAACAAAAATTATAAGAGATGAATGTAACTTATTTTGTTGATCCTTGTACCTTGAGGTACAACACACTTTACAATAGATAAAAGATAATACAATGAGGAGCAACAATGATTATAATGATTTTCAAATGATTACATAATGATTGTACATTTCCCAATGAGAATGATGTCTCCTTATAGTCACTATGTTTCCAAATCCATATTGGAAATCATGCAACAACTAGCTAACAGTCATGGAAGACATCTTCTTCATGGCTGAGACATATTTTTGCATTTTGTCTCCATTCTAGGAAGATGCCTTTATCTAGTGGAAGATGTCTTTCTAAAACTAGCCGATATTCTATGAAGACGTCTTTGTCTAGGGAAAGATGTTTTTTCCTAATGAAAGATGTCTACTATGTTTTAGAGATGTCTTCTTCTATGTTGCCTTTAGTTTTACCAAGACATCTACTATTTCTTGGAGACACCTTTCTTTACCTTCCTTTGCATGGTGAATTCTTTGTTCCTTGTTCATAACCTTGCACTTCCGCATGCTTCAATGATGATAACTTTGCTTATGAGTTATTTGGTCCTTGTCTACATTCTTGGAATTCTTGCATGTTTTCTTGAGACCTTTTGGATGACCTCTTCCGTTGAGCTCTTATTTTGTCTAAACTAGTTCATTCCTTATCATCTCATCTTGGTCCTACAAACATAACAACCTTTGACTCCATTTTACTTAACATTTTGGCATACCAAAATATCCACACACTCAATCTTGCAAGATCCTAACAAACTCAAGCAAGATGCCTTTATGCAAGAATTTCATCAACCTCATAGGCAATAGAAGAGAACAACAATTACAAGGGATGAATGCAACTCAGTTTGCTGATCCTTGTACTTGAGGTACAACTCACTTTACAATAAACAAAATATAATACAATGAGGAGCAATAATGATTATAATGATTCTCAAATGATTACACAATGATTATACAAAAGCTTGCACATTCTCCAATAAGAATGATATCTTCTTATAGCCACTATGTTTTCAAATTCACCTTGGAACTGGTGTAATGGCTAGTTAACAATCATGGAAGACATCTTCTTTGTAGCTAAGATGTCTTTATGCATATAACCTCCATTTTGAGAAGACGTCTTTGTCTAGTGAAAGAAATATTTCTATAATTGGCCTTCATTCTATGAAGATGTCTTTGTCTTATGAAAGATGTCTTTGTCTTATGAAAGACATCTTTGTTTGATGAAAGATGTCCACTATTCTGCAGAGATGCCTTTGCCTATGTTGCCTTCATTTCTGCTAAGGCGTCTACTGTTTCTTGGAGATGTCTTTCTTTGCTTCCTTTGCATTTTAATTTCTTTGTTCCTTGTTCATGATCTTGCAATTCTACATACTCAAATGATGTTAACTTTACTTGTAAGTTATTTGATCTTTGTTCGCATTCTTTGAATTCTTACATGTTCGCTTGAGACCTTGCAGATGACCTTTTCCTTTGAGCTCACCAGTTTGTTCCTTGTTATCTCATCTTGGTTTTCCATGTAGTTTGTCCTACAAACACAACAACCACATGACTAAAAAAACAAATTTTGATTCCATTTTACCTAATTTTTTGATACACCAAAAGGTTAACAAGTGCTACCTTACTTGTGTAGCTAAAAATCGTTTAGTTGATGTAGAGTCTAGTGTTTGCACAATGAATTAAAGCTCATGGGTTTACATTATTCTACCATTGATGTCTTCAACATTAAAATATTAAAAATATTTATTTAATTTATATTTTATCAAGTTACGATAATTTATTCTTATACAACATGGTGTTAGGCCATTGAGGTTATGACTAAGAGCTATTTATTATTTTCCATGTGTGGTGTGCATTTATCTTTAAGAGGGATTTTGATACAAGTATTACATCTATTCCCACAAGGGATTATGATGCAAGAGTGTTTATTATTATTTTGTTCTTATATTCATAAAATATAAAATTATAAATATTTTCTCTATCTCTCACCATGACAACACAAGTTTTCATTTATATAATATGTATTATAAACTCTTATATATTTTTTGAATGTAATGATATAAATGAGTGTTTGTGGCAATCCACTTAATATCGTCTTTGATATCGTCTTTGAAGCTTAAGAACAAATCACACTACATTCTATATGATAAATCCCATTGGTTAAAATTGGCAAGACCTCTATCATTAGTGCTATTACTAGGAAAGGCATTAATGAATTACCTTGAAATACTTATACATTTAAAAATTTTCCTTTTTTAAGTTGTTGATTTTGTAGGAAATAAAGGACTGAAGTAGTCATGGCTAAATTGGACAATGAAAATAGATTGAACTAGAAACCTCAATTGGTCAAATTACTTAAAAAAACATGGCGAATGAAGAAACATCTCTTATCATGATTAAATTTCATTAAGGTAAACTGAGATAATGATGCGATGCAGATGGATGATTTTGCAAATAATCTAGAGAAGTTGCAATTGCTACCTTTAAGAAGGCTTTGTTCAAGCAAGGCTTTATCAAGGATTTGGTAGATTATGAACCCATGTCACCCCAAAAATCAAAGTATGCAACTCACAAAAAGTAAAAGCTTCGTGATATAATTGTGGAGTAGGAGTATGAGTGCATACATGTTCCTCCTTTACTTCATACTTCTCTTGGATGTACTACCATGTTTCTTTCGTTGTTTTCAAATTTGAAATAGCATTCCTTATTTTCCCACAAACTAAATTACATATAATTCCTTTAGCTAATTCATCTTCCTTGATTATTTTCTAAAATTTCTTCTTTAAGTTTTTGTTTAATGTTTTTGATATTTGGTTGCCTTTGTCTACAATGATCTAGACATCATTAAGGTCCAATAACATTTGTGTTAATTTTTTCCATATCTTGGAATTTTGTGTACCATGCTAAAAAATTATTTTTTATATCTCCCATGGCTTCATCCTTTGCTTTGATACTAACTATAGATTTTTGGGGATGTAAAAAGATATGAAAATATTTTTTAATTTTTGAAGATTTTTGGTAGCCCAATATAATGGATGGTGTGTAGCTCGAGAAAAACTAATTTTTTTCTAATTTGGTAGTTATAATATCTTCATAATATGGATGATTTTTTGATTGTTATTAGGCTTGTTGGAAAAGCATGTGCTGCAATTTGTCGACCTATAAAATTTTAGATCAATTAGAATTTACTTGATGATTCAAATCTAGCCTGAAAAAGAAGTCTAGAATAAAACTATTCAGCATCTAGAACAAAAATTGCTAAATTGCAAGATGAATATCTCTACGATCTGAGAGAGTTATGAGGTGAATGAATACTTAATACAAAGCTCTTTCAATAATCTACTTGTCTACAAAATTTTGAATTGATTTGATGGTTGAAATCTATAACAAAAGAGTGGTCCCAAATGTGATTTTTCAACTTTGATTAATGAGAATTGGTAAATATGATGAATTAAGGATAAATGAACTTGTAATGGGATAAATTGTGAGATTGAAAATGGGATTGTAAATGATAAATAGGATATGGGATTATTGTGGAATAAATTGTGGAACTGCCTCAATGACATTAATTGCTTCTCTTATAAACATGATTTGCCTACATATTTATAGCCAAATGATGGGGCCATAATAGAATAATATGGGAGAAGCCTATTTGATGGAAAATTGGGCTAGAAATTCAAGAGACATGAGAAATTAGGGCCATTTTCTAATTACATTCACCCATCAATCTTTTAATAAAAGTAAAAATAATAGAATTTCCTAACTTGTATTATGTGGCATAATAATTCAAATATAAATTACATAGCTTTGGTCCCTATTTTACAAAAAAAAAAAAGAAAAAAGCTATTTTGGCTTCACTTCAGCTTTATCTTTTCTTAAGGTTTGAACTTTGTCTTCATGCTTTCACTTGTATTTGCTATATTTTCACATGTAAATATGACCTTCTATTACTTTGAATTTGGGCTTATTAAATTCATTTCTTTGTCTTGCTTTTCAATCACAACATGAACATTTAAAATGAGTGGAGTAAGAATTCCCAAAGTGCATACTAGAACCAACAAATAATAATTGGTTTACTAACCATCTTATGCAAGTATCTCCATCTTCCAAAGTGAGAGAAATCTCCTTTAATGCTTCCCTAGCTACCCTTGATCCTAATCAAAGAATAATTACCTGTACATATATTAAATTGCATGGTTTGTACCTAATCCCTTTTGGAATCTTTATGACAATTGGCCTAGGTTTAAAACCTTACCATTCCATGTTTATAAAATTGAATTAAATCCATGGATAAGTCCTACTAAATTTTGGAATTGGTGGTTCCTATATGGTCATAATCCTTTATGCTATCATCCTTCTTACCCTCAACACCTAGCCATCAAAGCTAATGAGCCTTAGGCTGATTGTCTATATAATGGACACCATGAAGCTTGTCGTGGCTATTTTCATAGATACTCCAAATTGCTAGCATATCTACTAACATCATGCATATCTACTAACACCAGTAATGATCATGATATCCACTATATCAGTAGTTGACATTTAATAATACCAAGGACTTTATGACTAGTAGAACTTGATCCAGAAATTGAATAGCTCCAACAAATAGGTGCCCATGTGTCGATTAGAAAAATCTATGGAAGCACTGCAACATCATTGAATTTTGCTATATGGAGTTCCTACCAAAAGATGATGCTATGGATTAAATGGGAATTATGATTCCCTTAGAGATTGATACAATAATTAATTTTACTTTCCCTGTTCACTTTTATAATGTGTGTTGTAATACTGTTTAAGTCATCAACCTTATCTTGAGACTATTCTTAATAAAGTGCTTTGCTGTCTTGCACTAGAAGGAAGTCTCTAGAGGCCCTTAGTTTGCTATAAAAGGGCATCAATGTAAATTCTAGGAGGCATTGGTGGAAGAGATCCTAAGTGATGCACCTTGCTCCTTAGAAGCTTTCTCTGTCAAGCATTCCCCACACTGTAAATTGTTCAAGTTTGCAATAAAGGCTTGAATTTGCACTATATATTGAGAAATCCATTGTGTGACTTTGAGAAACATAACTTAAAATTTGAAAGAACATGTATAACAAAGTAACTTTTGCAAGAAATGACTATATTATCATGAATAATAAAAATAGATGCTTTATTTATAACATCACTAAATGAAGGTGTAATAATTTATTTCTTGCTAGTATATAAATCTAGATTCTAGAAAACTATCACCAATTCCAACATTGATAGAAAAAGCTATGGATAATTTAAAATCCTTAGTAGGGAAAGAGTAATTGTAGAGAAACCAATTCCTTTCACTTTCAAGAGAAATTTATGCATACATAAATTATTCCTTTATATTAACAAAGGGTACATATAGCTAGTTTCCATTCCAAAAATCCTTCTAAAAATTCCTTTTTGCTATCCACTAGAGAATGTATTTCTTAATTGGTGATGAGTGGCGAGGTACCCCTACACTCAACCATACGAAACGAGCATCGCACGCGCGATCCGGTCGAACTCCGCAGATGGACTAGTTGTGGCACCTAGATAGTTAGCCTTAGGT
>MNCI01028452.1:747539-765207 GCA_015680685.1 Gnetum montanum | reverse complement strand
TGATGTTTCCACCTTGGAATTTTTTGATCTCTCCTTGTTATGATCATGGACCTTTGTTGAGTTAAGATTTTGGTCCCGTTGATGTTTTTCAACACTCTCCCATGTAGCTATTTCTCCTTCTTCTTTTGCTACCCGCTTAATAAGCTCTTGGATTTGATGGGTTCGTAGGTTGTATAGTTGACCTCGGGCATACGTTCCTAAGGTCTCTCTTGTTTCATTACGTAGCCCATCAATGATATGGTACATTAGCCTTTCCTCGGAAAACCCATGGCCTGGACAGTTGTTTAACAGTGAATAATATCTTTCTAAGGCCATGTCCAAGGGTTCATGTTTTTCTTGTTTCCATCCTTGGATTTGTTTCCTCAAGGCTGACACTCTTGCGTAGGTTTGATATTTTTCGTTAAAGACTTCTACCATTGTTGACCAGCGTCGTATCGAATTTGGTTTTAACGATCTATACCATACTTTAGCTTGGTCAACGAGTGTCATAGGAAAGAGCTTCAGTTTTTGCCAACTGTTATCAATGTTATTCCATGTGCAGGCATCGTAGAAGGCTAGTAAATGTTGATGCGGATCTAAGTCATAGCCTCCTGAAAATTTAGGAAAGTTGTTTAAATCGAGCCTGGGTAGTCGGCTCTCTTTACGATGCCTACGTGAGATTCGAACAGCCTCTTGTATTTGCGTGAAGCTTGTAGTGGCCAGTGGGGGTTCATCGTCATCAGGTAAGTTATGTCTTCTTGTGTTATGATGACGTTGTTTTTGTTCATTCTTATAGGAAACTCCCACTTCAGGTTGTATACTCCAACTTTCATCGTCATATAGCTCATTGGTTCTCCAATGAACATCCTCACTAAGTGTGGCGTTATTATCATCTTGTCGGAGAGACATTGTTGTGTGCGAATTTATGTGACTTTTAATAAATTCTTCTTTTTAAGAGATATATCGTTAAGTTCTTTACAGCGACCTTGTATGATATAACTAATCTAGATAACTAGCACCATCCCCGGCAACGGCGCCAATGATGAGTGGCGAGGTACCCCTACACTCAACCATACGAAACGAGCGTCGCACGCGCGATCCGGTCGAACTCCGCAGATGGACTAGTTGTGGTATCTAGATAGTTAGCCTTAGGTCGCAGTTCGCTGTCTTCCCATCTAGACTAGTTTTGCATATGTCACGTATGGTTTAGTCTAGATGAGGTGTATGATGTGTTCTAATTCTAATGCTACTCCTGATGGCAGTGGAAAATAATATTTAACTAAATCTAAGCTAAGAGGAAAAGGGTAAGAAAATCTAATCTAGCCTAAGTGCGACGAGCAACCGATTCCTTGATCAACCGTACACATCTTGGACTTCGTGCACGACTGCCACTGGGACTACCAAGCATAGGCCTAGGTACGCCACTGGGATTACCAAGCGCAGACCCCAAATACGCCACTGGGTTACCAAGCGTAGATCCCCCTAGCTACACCACTGGGCTACCAAGCAGTCACACTTAAATGCTCGTAATCAAGTCGTACTCGTTCCGCTTCTAGGAGTTTAAGGGTTGAGAGACTAATCGCGATAAGTAACCGATTCCTTAACTAGCCGTACACACCCGTAGATGCTCGTAGTTAAGTCGTACTTACACTGCGCTATGAAAGCAATAAATAACATGAAATAAATAACAATAAATAAACTAAGGGAATGCTGCAATGATGAAGTAATCTCGATCTTTATTGCCGGTCATGTGCGTGTCCAAGTACGGCACACTCGAATAAAGACACCGTACAACCACATTCACCACACTGCGGGCAGACACGGGAAAATTCTAACTTTGGAGGGATCAAACTGCCAGAGCTTCGCTACACTAAAACTGGGATGTCAAATGAGGGAGAGCCGCCTCTTATTTATAGACATGACGGCTGACTGCGATATCGCGTACGCGATATCGCAGGGAAGGACGCGATATCGCGGCCCTTGCGATATCGCGACTCTGATACGACAAGGTGGTGATATCACGGCAATTGATACGATACAACAGGGTGGTGATATCCCAGCGACTGATACAACAGGGCTGTGATATCACGACTATCAGCACTATGAGCAATTCAGGTCTCATCAATTGGTAAATTTGTTTGTAATGGAAATAAAACTAGATGACTATATGCACTCTTGGACATACAACCAACATGAAACTTTGAACTTGAACATAATGGCGTGATATATCATCATGTCCAATTAGAATCAAACTCGTGACTTGCAAACCACAAGCTACATGCTCTAACTAACGAAGTAATGACTCATTAACTAATTAGTAAATTTGTTGTTTGCATATAATAATTACATATTTGGAAGCTTCAAGCTATCAATTTAATTCTAGTGGACAATGCTAAGTTATAAGGTTCTAATTTGACTATATATCTTAAGGGTAAATGTTGTTTAAAAAATGTTTGGGGTTCCAACCTCTATTCCCAATACTTATATATTTGAATTGCCCCTTTCTCAAGTCAAAGACTTGGGTTCAAGCTTGGGCATAACCACTTGAAGAGGTTTGGCTTTCGCTTATCTACCAAACCTCTTAGGACCCTACCTAGTGAGATGAGTATTATGGCTCTGAGTGATGATCCTTTTTTGAGTTCTATCAAACTATGATTTTGGCTTACAAACTCTAACAATCTATGATATTGATTCATGTGAGCACATGTAACCTTAAAAAAAATTCAATTATGATAATCTAGAAATTTCCACCAACAATCTAGGATATTAACTTGTGTGTTCTTGTGACCTTTAAAAAATATTCAATTATGACAATCTAGAAATTTCCACCAAGCTATGATAAATATTATTATTATTATTATTATATATTTGAATTTTGCTTCATTATTATGTTTTCCTTGGAGTTCTACTGAACTATTGTGTTGGCTTATGAATTTTAACAATTTGTGATATTGACTGAATTATGATAATATAGAAATTTCCACCAACCTATTCCATTGTTGCCACACTCATAAGCAAAGGAAAATATGGACCCACAGCAACTCAATTAAAAGATGAGTGTCCTAATTACTTATGTTATAAGCTTGCATGCAATAATCCAATTTTTTTTTTAGTTTTACCCAACTATGATTTTGGATGAGAGGCCAACTACCAATTATAGATTAGTAATGCTAAATAGTATTTCATCCATAAGGCGCCAAAGAGAGCTTATCATTAACACTAAATAATATTCCATCCAATGCTAAAGGGAGCTTATCGGTATTGCTAAATAATATTTTATCCATAACATTCTAAAGAGCCCCTATCTATGACGCTAAGTAATATTTCATCCATAATACTAGCATATTTGCTCCAAACAATCTAGGGCTTCTATGTTTATGTCTTCTTATTGCAATGCACAAGGAATAAAGTTTGGAAGGGAATGGGAGTATGTATTGTAACAAAAATCCATGAAAATTCAAAATATTTTGTTAGTACCAAACTTGGAATTAGTTAATTCAATGTATAAGGAATAAAATTCGGAAGAGCATGGGAATATGTATGGAAACAACAATCTATGAAAATTCAAAATATTTTGCATCGCAAGATTTAGTACCAAACTTGGAATTAGTTATCCTTCTCATCATATAATCATATTAATCTTACCAAAATTGTAATAGAATACATAGAACTTAGTAAAATAGTAACTTGGACAATTTTTACTACAATTGATAAACTAAACTCAAACTTTCTCCCAGCCAAATTCTAGGTATATGTATTAAATATATACCTAACCTAATCATAAATAAAAAAATTAAATTCCTCCATAGAGTGAAGGCACGATAACGATCCAAGCCATCTAGCGACACTCAATTTTTTTTAATTAAAAAGGGGAAATAAATCGGTTGGGACGAAGCTATCCTAACTCCGGTTCATAAGCAGCCCGGATCATAACGTTTGTTCGCTTCAAACGACTTTCTCCATTATTTCGGCTCTCGGCTTGCACATTCGTGGTAGTTTATATTGAAAATTTCCTTTACTGTATTGTATTTGCAAAGTTGCAAACTGTAATTTCTACTTTCGCGATTTGCATTGCATTTTGTTTTGCTCTGTTCCGTTTGGCGAAGAATTATCGTGGGAGATTACCTGATCCATCTCTGTTGCAAATAGTTCATGGTGTGTTGTAACAATTTTGCTAGAAGATGAGCATTCTTCCCAAGGAGACAATAGAGGTAATTGCGCAGAGCGTTGGCATCACAAATTTGGCACCAGATGTTGCGGAAGCTCTTGCCCCCGATGTCGAATACAGACTACGTGAGATTATGCAGGTACGCCTGTAACTATGACGATGCTTCTCACTGAAGAGTTATTGCATACTGGAGTATGTTTCTTGTGTTTCTAATACAAGAGTTATTGCAAAATTCATGTTAGGGTTGGTCGGAGTCTAAATGAATAGCTATTCTTTGGATTTTCAGAGATACATGGTTTATTTTTGTATCGCAAAATTCATGTTAGGGTTGGTCGGAGTCTAAATGAATAGCTATTCTTTGGATTTTCAGAGATACATGGTTTATTTTTGTGGTCATTTAATCTTTGTTTCCTGCTTAAACTGCATAACCTTATGGACATAAAAAGTAGGTTGTGTTTCAGCCACATGCTCTTTCGTCTTGTTGCTGTTTTGGCCCAACTTAACTATCCGAAGTGAGCCTGCCTTGCCTTCCCCTGCCACAGTACTACATTGACTATTACCATTTCTGGCCCTGTTGTTGGCTATTTTCTTGCTTGATTAATAGTGTAGTAAAAAATCATCATCATCATACCGTTTCTAGCCCTGTTGTTGGCTATTTTCTTGCTTGATTAATAGTGTAGTCATAAAAAATCATCATCATCATCCGAGCCTTGCCCCAACAAAATGGGGTTGGCTCTAGTCAGAAACAAATGGTTATCAATACAAACCACAGAGAAAATTTGAGGAACAGAGAATCAGCCTGAAGAAAGAACAAACCATAAAATTCATGAGCAAGATCTCTATTTATTCCAGAATTTAATGGCAGCTATTATTATCAAAGTTTGAGCATTCAAACAGTGTCATTCAAACAAATTCATACAACAGTATGAGAAACACTGGCATTTCTTTCTTTAAAAGGCAACAACCACCAAAAGAAATAATTTCATTTTTCTTTGGTGAGAGCATTCCCGTATTCAGCAACGTGATTCATGAACTGCAAATGCATTACTCTTCTTCCGTGCATATTTTTGTTACTATAAAAATTCACACAAAAAATATTCCAGCAATGCTTTCCTTGCAGACTTTATGGGTCAAAAATCTTTTACATTGTGCCACATACCTTTTATCATATTTGTGTAAATACCTCTAAGTAACTCTTTAAAATGAAAAGATTGATTCATAGTTTTACATTTAAAATTAAGCTGAGCAAGGTGTTCACTATCGTAACCTTTGCAAAGATACGAATAACACAAATAAGATTTGGTGTTTTAAAATTTTTCACAGTTGCTAAAAATATTTTATTTAATCCTCTTTCCACTCTACCAAGAATCCATTGACCATCTTGCTTACAACTTTATTATATTTCCTTTTCTAAAATTTTGATTCATCTACTTAAACTACCTTCAATTTATTTTCCTTCACCACCAATTTTTCCATGTTTTGTATCAATTACTCCAGTACATAAATCTCAACAATAATCAAACCAATTCAGAATTACAGTCTTTGAAATTTTATTTTCCCACTGGTTACACCGACTTTCGAAACATCCCAATAGCAAGTAAGGTCTTACTTGGGAATCAGTTGATTCATTACTATATTTTCAACACCAATCATATATATAAGTAAAATAAGTTTCCTGTAGAGAGTTTCGTATTCTGTAGCCCCATCCCTGTTTTGGCGCATTGATGAAATTTGCAATAACTGCAAATGAATTTTAAATTATCAGCTCTTTGAGGATCCTTTACCTTTTTCATTTCACTATTACAATGTATACAATTTCTCCTGTAAGAAAATATTTGAACTTCTTAAAGAAATTCTATTGCCTTTTCTTTATATTCTATTCTCTTTAACAAATATTCTCTGTCAATCCTTTTTTCTAAATGCTCTTGCTCTTGCTGAAAATGCTGGACATCGGTACCACATTCCTCTTTTAGCATCTTTGCTTTTGCTGCTGCATTGCAATCCAGTTGACACCATTTCATTTTTGGCCATAATTGTTGCTGGAAAATCTACAATCTTATTGTAAACTTCTGCAGAAAAACTCAGAGATTATTTAGACATCAACGGCCTTCCAAAGGGCTGAAATCACAAAATGCAATCACACAGTGAGGCCAAACATGATAGCAAAGGTAAAGAACTGACATCCAAGGATAAATGCACTGTGTTGTCGAGAAAAGGACTGAGGACAAGCTCCACTGATGAGGAAAGGATGGACCGCTACAATGCTGAAGCACTGTGCACATGACACTTTATGTACAAAAGTGTGACACTTAAAAATCTTTTTTAAAGTCAAAGACAGGTAAGCCTACCCAAACTTGAGTTTGGGCATGCTCACGTTAAGTGGAGCCACTGTTTTTATTATGCTTCATTGATTTCCTGAATATTTACGAATGATGAAATGCATCACACTAGAGTTGCAAATAGGTTTTGAAGTTAGCTTGGCATCACTTGTAATGTTTACAAAAATGAGTTAAATTGGCGAGTGAAACACGTTAAGGAAAATTATTCACAACAAAAACTAATCATCTTCACAATGATTATAGAGCATCCATGGTGACTTTTGAAAAAGCACATTGTAGAAATCTCATAGTGAGGATGTTCTGGAGTTTGGTTGTGGATACTTGAGTATCAATGAGGTTCCATGTGACTTGCATACTATAAGTAAAGGGTTTGAACCTAGGGAGTTATGTGGAGATGTACAATCATTGTGCCTATACTAAATAGAATTGAGGTGGTCCAACAGATGTAAGAAGGTCTAGCACATAAAGAAAAAGAATTTAGTATTTAGTTCATACAGCCATATACAGTGTGTTTCGAAGGTGTATTTCTAAATATTCTGTATATTTTAAAGCTTAACCATTTAATTTTACGAACTGTAGAATTGCAGATGGATGCTGTTTAATTGCATTTTCTTTTGTAAAAATTGGATGGAGGATGATGATTATATCTTTAAGCAATTGCTTGCAATTGCCTATATACGAAAAATAGCTGATATCTGAGATAAAGTTTGAAAAGCCATAAATTAGCATGTCTAATGCTGGTAATGTGGACATTGATTGGTAAAATAAGATGGCTACTAAAAGTTGGAAAGCATGAGTAGCACATGTTGTAACATGGGGCCTTGCCCAGGTGGCTATGCCAAAGGGGTTTATGGCCTGGAATTTAGCTGATCTCCTTTTGTATTTTGTTAGGATAAGGCTAGGATGATGATGATTCATAGCACATGATGTCTATGAAATCTATTGAGATTGAGATCTTTAAAGTTTTAAGGGAATTGCAAACCATACAAAGTGTTTAGTGCATGGTAGTAAATGATAGACACTGGATGATATACATACAATGAGATTGCCTGAATCTTAGAAACTGGCAAGATTGAAAGCTATAGGTTGAGCTGAGGGAAGGGTTTACTATCATTGTTATCATCGTGGTGCTTTTGTTGCATCAACTTTGACTGACCAGGTAGGCAGATGGTTTAATGGAAGGCTAGGTACCCTAACAGTGATTATTATGTTTATATTATTATTTTTAAAATTTATTTTACGGATAAACTACATACATAATAAATCCTTGATTATAATGTCTAGTCTAGTTAATGTCTTGTATCCTTAGGAATTCCTAAATATGTTCCAAATCTAAATTTACTTAATTTATAGTCCCAACTGTTTATCTGTTTTTTCAAAAACTTGTGTTAAAGATAACTTCTTGATTACAAGTTTGCCTTTACTGACTTAAATCAGTCTTTTTTTTTTTAAGTTATTACATTTTTTATAAGCAGAAAATTTTTGAGCAACATTATTAATTTAATCAATTTCTCTAATTATATCTTTATAAGTCAGTTGATGGAGACATTCAAAGTTTTTCATTAATAATTTTATAATATAATTGATAAGAGTGCATCAAATTTTCAGTATTATGAAAATTTAAAATAATGAAAAACTCTCAGTTCATTTGTTATTCCTGGAATATGATTACGAATAGCAGAAGTTGCAAACAGGATATACCAAATAGGAAGTAACATGTACAAGTAGCTTTTAAGCTTTATTAATAGCAAACTATTAAAGTTTAAATATGTGGAACCAAAGACGTTGTGTATCTCATGGAATCCAAATATTCAGTTCCAATGAGTGGAAAGAAGCATGAACTGTCAAATCTTGTTTATGCTTTAATAAAATGTTTTATGAGCAAGATATTTTGTTTCCAAGGAAAGTCGCTTTAAATTAGTTATTGTTGTTTGCTATTTAGTTTTAATCCATGCACATGTTTTCTTCCCAATGCAGGAGGCAATCAAATGTATGCATCATTCAAAGAGAACTATATTGACCACCGAGGATGTAAATAGTGCCCTTAGCCTTAGAAATGTGGAGGTACTAAATTTTATGTTTGGATTTATTCTTTCTTTTGCATTTCAATGGCAAAATGATAAATCATTAAATAGTGATTGTATTATGATTTTGATATTGCATACATTGATAGTTAACATTGTAGCATTTCTCAAGTACACATTGGTAATTCAAAAACAAGGGATAGCAGTTGTAACATTAAACTACATTTTGCAATCCAGAAACAAAGGATAACATTTTTTCCTTATGCACATTGCAGATTAAAAGGCACTTAGGGCATGCCTACTTAGTATGTGATGCTTCAGCTCAATACTTTTTAATATTTTTCATCAATGTATGCATTGAGTTAGCAATCCTTTTGATTTATCTCCAAGAAGAGTCATATCAAAATATGCCCTTAAGAAAAAATAATTTCATTCAAATATGTTGATGGTGATGATGACAAACTAATTGTAATTTTTTACATCATATATATAATAGCTGCCCCCAATCTTATTGAATGACAAAGAAATGAAGATTCTTTATGTTACTATTTGTAGTGTATCCAGGTTGTCTATTTAGGATATATTACAGACATATCGTCTGGGATGATTACATTTGTGAAATTGAAACACTAGCAGCCATTGTTATGCACTCTTTGATTTGCAACAATTGTTAATATTTTTTTGGCCAAGAGGCCAACTACCAACCATAGATAGTAACACTAAATAATATTCATTTTGGTCAAGAGGGCAACTATGAATCGTAGAATGGTAATGCTAAATAATATTCTGTCCATAGCGCTTTGGTGAGAGCCTATCAATAACGCTAAATAATACTCCATCCATAATGTTCTAGGGAGAGCCTCTTGGTAACACTAAATAATATTTCATCCATAACGCCAACATATTTGTTCCAAGTGAACCTGTGGCTTCCATGTTTATATCTTCATATTGCAATGCACAAGGAATGAAATTTGGAAAGGCAAGAGGAGCATGCATGGAAAACAATAATCCATGAGAATTTCAGAAATCTTTTGTAGCATAAGATTTATTATCAAACTTGGAATTAGTTATCCTTCTCATCATGCAATCACAGCGATGACCAAAAGTGTTATGGAATACATCAAATCTGGTGAAATGGTGACTTGAATAATTTTCAATACATAGATGAACTAAAATTCAACTTGATTTTTGCAAGATTCTTTCGGCCAAATTATAGATATTGAATAATTTTTATAGTTGTATCCTGAGTCTTAATAAATATTGATTAAACTCATAACCTGGTTGAATGATCACTCAAGAACAATATTAATACAGGCTTCTCGAAATCCAAGCAGCCACTCAATTTGTCTGATCATTTGTTTCTAGGAGCACAGTTGTTTCCCACCGCAAGTACATTGTTGTATTATGAACATGATAGCTTTTTACAGCCTGCTGAGTTTTTCCTTTCATATAAGTATTTTCAAATTTTTTTCTTAGCATCTGTTGGTGGCTGGAAGCCTTGTTCAGCAGCTGGATTAGATTGAGTAGGAGTCTTGTCAAGCATAAAGTGCACGTGGAGGCTATCCCATGATCCTTGGGACGTTATTGATGATCCAGTAGTCACAAGCCAACACAGCCATAAGTTATAATATCAATAAATGTTGTGGATATGTTTGGATTGGTTGTTTAATAGAATAATCTATACTTGGTTGATTGTAAGGTAAATTAGCTGTATAACATAGCATAGAGACAAACACTTGCAATTTCACCAGGCTTTGTCATTGAATGATGTCTTTTCTATTCACTCACCTATCAAAGGTTAAAAAGGAATTTCTTTAATCATTAATGCATGAATATTCTTATTATGTCTTCAGTTGTTACATCTTTAGCTTAGGTCACTGTATCTATATCATTTTGACTCAACTCTTGACATTTTTAGTTTTAAATGCCTGAAGGACTTCCTTTTTATGGTACATTAAAACTATAAAACCTATTTGGTAGTGTAAAGGGGAAATGTTATTAGAATTGACTGAATGTTGCCTTTGTGTTTCCTCTTAACTAGCAAATTAAACCTATTTTGTGCAGCCAGTCTATGGCTTTGCATCGGGTGATCCCTTGAGATTCAAGAGGGCACTGGGGCATGCAGACTTGTTCTATGTTGAGGATAAAGAAATAGATTGTAAAGATGTAAGTATTTTGTGCTCTGTGCATATTAAGCATGGTTTTTATAAATTATGATATATCAAAGTTTTTGAAAACCATTTATGAATGCTAGGTTATTGAAGCACCGTTGCCTAAAGCACCTTTGGATACTTCAATTCTTGTTCATTGGTTGGCAATTGAAGGAGTTCAACCAGCTATACCGGAGAATCCAACAGTTGGTTGGCCTTATTCTATTTTCAGTTGCCAGTCTGTTTTGATTGATTTCTTAATCAGGTTACTGCTAAGTTCCTGTTTATCGAATGTGTGTTAATGCTATTTTTTCTATCTTTTAGCACTTTCAACCCCATCAAATAACAAGAAGCTTGAACAAAGCAAGGATGATGGGCGTCTTGTGGATGTTAAATTGCCTGTCAAGCATGTTCTTTCAAAAGAACTCCAGGTACATGTTAATACATTTTATCCCTTGGTTACCATGGTTTTAGGGATGTATCTATTTAAGTTGGACATGGGGAAATTTCACATATTTCAGATGCTGTTAATCAAATCATCCCAAAACGTTTTGATGAGATCAAATTCAAAATTGATGCAGATGTATTTTGAAAAGATTACTGAACTTATTGTCATGAGGTCTGAAACTAGCCTTTTTAGTCAAGCCTTGGCTAGTTTGTCAACAGATTCTGGACTTCATCCTCTTGTTCCATACTTCACTTACTTCATTTCCGATGAGGTAATGTTGGGTTTTCCAGTGATTTCATGTTTGATTGAATGTGTTTTGGATTTTGGTGATTTTAATAATGAAGTTGTGTTAGCAGGTGACAAGAAGTTTGAATGATTTGCCCCTTCTTTTTGCATTGATGCGTGTGGTTAGGAGTCTGCTGCAGAATCCTCACATACAAATTGAACCATATGTATGTTACCTTTCGTTACAGAGGATATGTTCAATTTTGGTTCTAATTGTATTAAATTTATACCTTCACATATGGATTTATGAGGGGGTTTTCTTGACTTTGCAATGATTCACTGATATTTTTCTGGTTGAAAACATTTCTATTTCTGAATATATAAAAGACAATTAGCCTGCAATGCATCCTAACATATTTTAGCATAAAGCCCTCTGAAAATGCAATAAAAAATAATCTGTTTGCAAAGGCACATGTCACAATTGCATATTATATACTGAAGGAAAGAAAAGAACCTTCAATAGGTAAGCTTCAAAACAGGCGTTGCCAGATGTCTTATGATTTTCTGTCCTAGTGTGTTATTTACATGGATACTGTTTCTTAGAAAGCTTTCTGTCCCATCAATCCCTTGTTGGAGCAGCCTAGTGATACAAGAAACTGCATATCGTGTCAACCTGAAACCCTTGGGAAAATACATATTTTTTGAAACAGAAAAAATATTACCTGAACTTTGAAGAAGCATTATTAATCTGTGAGAAACAAAATATTTTATTTTTTTTGTTTTTGTTTCAATTTCTTACTGCACACTGGCTATATTTATACAATTTATGACATTAGCTAAAAGATTTTGATTTTTTTTAATGGAACTATAAATTTATTTCCAGGCTGTTTAGGTTTCCATTGTTTTCGCTCTTGATATAAGGATCTTAGTATATGTGTACATCGTTTATGATGATTAAAGGTAGGTTCTTGATTGCATTTAATGCATCGTTTGCAGTTACATCAACTTATGCCATCGGTGATCACTTGTCTTGTTTCAAAGCGCCTTGGCAAGCAACTCACTGATAGCCATTGGGAGCTTAGAAACTTTACTGCTGACTTAGTTGCTTCCATCTGCAAAAGGTACTTAAAAAAGAAATCTGGCTAAAATTATATTCAATGTACAGAATTATTACATGTGAGTTAATTGTATGTTGGTTTATCCTGGTTCTTTTGCTAAAGTTTTTAGGGTCTTGAGAGCCTACTGCAAAACCTCTGGTTCTTTTTGTAAACAAAAACTGCACCAGCTGTGTAAAAAGTCACTGTTGTTAAGGTGTTAAGCAATTACATTAACTAATCTTTCAGTGATATCAAACTTGTTTTATTGTAAAGTACTTCATGGATGATCCTTGGGTTATTGAATGTACTATGGTGTTAAACTTGGCAAAAATTTTACCAATCACTTGCTGCACTGGTTATCAATCTTTGAATGTGACATATCTCTCTAAGAAGCAAGATTGGTAGTTGGATGACTTATAGTGATGCTTCCATTATTGCAAATTGTAGCAGATTTTGAGGGGTTATTTGTACAGTATCCTACAATAGAGGTTTCCATAGGTTTTGACAGCCTTGGAGATATGTGCCTTATTTGGGTTTAAATTATTAAGCTTGGTATGAGTTTGGTAGGTCTAGGTCCCTACAGTTAGCTTCAAATTGTTGTCTCTAGGGTTGTAGTTAAGGCATCAACCTCTGCAATACGAAGTAGAGGTTTGAGATGTTTAACTAGAAGTAAGGGCTTGGGATTTTGAAATAGAAGTGAGACTGTGTAAAACGGTTTAGGTTTTCTGAGTTTTGTTTTGTAAATTTTTGCCTATCTAAAACACTGCAGGTTTGCTAAGAGGCTTGTGTTGCTTTTCTATAAATCTTTTGCTCAAACTTTACTCTTTCCTTTTATTTTATAGTATTTTTCTGTTTGTTTGTAAAATTGCAATAATTTTGTGAAGGTGTGTCATCTGCTTTTCTGCTTGGCTTAACTCCTTAATAACCAGAGTGTTTCTGGAGTAATGGGTGCAGTTAAGCTCCCAGGAAGGGTGTGTGTCTTTGCAGTCATGTTACTAGAGCAACAAGTGTGACAAACTTATAGGCAAATTTTTCGGAATGAGCCATGTACATCATGAGCACATGGATTACAAAACACCTGAATTTTTTTGTTGTGAACTTTCTTTCAATGCTTTCAAGCTTTCTAGAATATGTAAAACAACTAAAAGATTGTAAAAATTAAAAACAAATACAACCTGATGAGTATTTGGTGATGGATAATAAAAAAATAGAAACCAGTGAACATAAAACAATGCAGCTTTCTTGTTTTTGTGTGTGTATTTTGCATATCATTTCATAGATGTTTTTTTCTGAGTGCATTGTTTGTTTACACTTGCAATTCTCCTTTGATGGATAACTTGGCTATTTATACAGCTGGCTAGTTAATTACGTTATTTTGTGTTTTATTGTTTGTGATATAATGAATGCATCTGATTAGTGATTCATGGAGCTGTATTCCAAAATCACTAATATTCATCTTCTAATATAAGAGATTTTGGTAAAATGTGATTTCTTTCTCTGCAATAGCAAATCATTCTCAGCATGTGCTGCATTTGTGTATTGATGCTTAGTTTTGTGTTTCAGATTTGGACATGTCTACCACAATTTACAGCCTAGGGTGACAAAGACACTTATTAATGCATTTCTTGATCCCAAAAAAGCACTGACTCAACATTATGGTGCTGTCCAAGGCTTGGCAGCATTGGGACCTAGTGTGGTAAAGTGCATTCTGCTTTGAATGATTCGTTATGCATTATCACTTCAGAGTTGTTTGTTTTATATTTGCCAACTCTACCCTATGGTATAACTCAAAAAAATAATTCTCGTAAATATGTAATACTGTGTACCCATGTCCTAGTTGGTTAGCTGTCAAATGAGAGGCTTAGGTTTCTTTTTTCTTAGAGAATAGGGCATCAACGAGCTAGGGAGTCATTATCATCATACTAGCCTTATTCCAAGTATGTGAGGTTGGCTGTATGCATTCTTTTCTAACTTTCACCTTTGTTAAGAACCAAATTAACATTAATTCCTTGATCTTGGATATTCTTGTTTATTCTTGCATACTAGGTATGTTTTAGTCTGTCTTTGTTGTTTTCCCTCTACTTCAATTAAGCAGACTCTTTTAACAAGTGCAATCTTGGGTATTATCTACACATAACTAAACCATCTAAGATAACTTCCCTTAATCTTTGTATCTATGGTTTCTGCCCTTTCTTTCCCTTAAAAAGATGGATAATTCTTGATTCTATCTTTTCTAGTGATCCTCAACATCCACCTTAGCATTCTCATCTCTGCCCCATTCATCCATTAAACTTAATGCTTTTTGATGGACCAAAATTTCACATCATATAGAATCACCTCTTTTATCACGAGGCACACCATTAACTTGCCATTTCATCCCTCTTGCTTCAATTCTGTTTGTTAAATCATATCTTCATTGCTTACTTTCCCACTAATATTGCACTCCATGTATTCCATTTACTGCTAGTAATCCTTAACCATTTTGATTGCAACTCAAAGGGAGTAATGGAAAATAGATATAGAATAATATAAATGTATTATGCCTATGATTTTACTGTGAGTATTTGCTTATAATGTGTTGATGTTTAACTTGTTAGGTTCAAACATTAATTTTACCAAATTTGGAACCATACCTTCTACTCCTAGAGCCAGAAATGTTGCTTGAGACCCAGAAAAACGAGATGAAGCGTTATGAAGCATGGCGCGTATCTGGTGCTCTGCTGGTATGAATATGATATTGTAGAGCTAAAACATTTGTAGAATAGTTTTTTCCCCCTTCGTTGTGGAGAGAGAGAGAGAGAGAGAGAATGCTCTGTATATCAGATGCCAGCTTCTGAGTCGTTAATATTTTAACGTTTCAGGTTGCTGTTGGTTGCTGCATATATGAAAGACTAAAGATGTTTTCAGATATTCTGCCTTTGCGGTCATACACAACTCTCAAAAGCATACCTAGGGTGGCCTTGCAATTTGGTAAATAAACAAACATTTGTAACTTTCAAAGTTTTCATTGTACTTATTGTAATTAGGGAGTGACGGTTCTGATTATTTGTGAGATGCATGCTTTCTTCCAATATCACAATAATTACACATTTGCCGTTTCAGCATTCATTATTCATCTGAAGTGGAATTAATTTTGTTTCTCAGTGCCCAGGACAGGCCAAGCTGTTGACGGCACCGTAGATTCTATACTCGCCAGGTCTACAGGACAATCATCTGAAGAAAATTTTACTGGACCTGGGAGAATGGATCAAGGAAAAACAAATGAAATGAAAAGAACAGTTAATAACCTTGTTGAAAGTAGAAAAGAGGACCTTGATATAGCAAAATTATGTTATCTTAACTGGAATTCTGAAGGCATGTTAGCATTTATACCTACAAATGCATTGTCAATGATTGTTTAGGACAAAATCAGTTCAATTAATCCATGTTTACGTCAGGTTTCCATTTTCGGAAGAGTCTAGATTGTATGCATCTACATCTTACCCAAAAATGTAAATTTACCACTCTGAATGGAACTGTATTGTTAATATCATTATGTTTCCCTATTTGTTTTTATGTTATAATTTCTTGTTGGTTTGATAAGTTTGTTTTCATTTATTTTGTGGTATTGAGTTGGTGATCACACATGTACCGAAAGCATCATTTTCACTGTACCTACTTCCTAATCGGGGTTGTACCAATTCTTGTTCTATATTTTTCAATTGTCACTGTAAAACACAAATCTATTGTGGTTATCACTGGAAATAGTCCAGCAACTCTGTTTAACACTATTGAAAGTGATGAAGTAATGCTGTTGTAAGAACTGAGTTTTAATTGTTGGAAATAGGGAGAAATTTTTTATCCTGAACCATGTTCCAATGAAGAGAAGTCAAAGTCACGAGTCTTCCCAAGCCAAGTCTATAAATATGTAGACATTTTTGCCCTTCAAAATAATAAAATGAAGCACTTCTCTCTCTGAATTTTCTGTCATTCGTTTTTATCCTTGCAGCACCAAAAATACGAGATACATTAAACCTTTGATGCACCAACAATGCACAATTGAATTGGCGACCTAAAAGCATAAACTCGAAGCACTAAACAAAGTCTTTGACATGTTCAAAGCATTATGCAATCATTACCCTTATAACTACTCTTATAACTACTGTCTCAGTATTCAAGGGAGGAATCATCCTTGTGTTTGTTTGAAGTTATTAAAGTTGAATTCTTGCATTTGGGTAACTTTTTTACTTTTTCCTCCTAAACTTAGGCTACTCATAGTTGACAATATTTCTAGCTTGGTTTGAATTTCTCTTCTATCATTTATTTTCTATGTCATTGTAGGAGTTAGATTTCTTTTCTATGTTATTTATACAAGTTATGTAGTGTGTGGGGGAAGCCCTAGGGCTGACCAAACATTTTTGGGAGGTAGAGTTTGTCCTTTGCCTGTGAACCAAATTCTGTTGCTACATTGTAGCTGTCAGAAGACATGTTACTCATGTAGCTATATGAATGCGGCTTATATGAACACACATGATGGAATGCTTTAGGAGGAATGACTAGGGTAATTATGAGGGTGTTCCCGTACTAATGCATCTACGTTACCCTGGTTTAATTAGTTGGACTTTCCATTTACTCACTCTATTTTATAGGCTGTTATGTCTACAAACTTGAACAAATAGTTGCTTAGTCGTTCCCTGCCCGAAGGGCCTTACCAGGGTAATGTAAGGCAGCTATAGGAGTGAGAACGACCCTAGATATGACATACACAATGCCTCTAATATGTAAAAGTAAGAAAGATCGATCCAGCAATATACGTTTGCATTAAGAATTCAAACTTTGCATTAATGTTTGGAACAAACAACTAACAAGAATACAACGTTGCATTTCGCTTGATTGTGTGGGGCTTTATTTGGGGAACGACCCCTACGTTACTGATGAGACGCAACATGCATAGCGTCGCGATATCACATCCCATGCGATATTGCGTACGCGATATCGCGTCTTTCCCTGCGATATCGCGGTCCGCTGCCATATCTATAAATAAGAGGCGGCACTCCCCTCATTTCCCAATCCTGGCTAGAAGTAGCGAAGCTCTGGCAGTTTGATCCCTCCAGAGTTAGAATTTTTCCTATGTGCCCGCAGTAGGAGTCCTAGAGTGAACGGCTCTTTATTCGAGCAACTTTGTAACCTGAACACAAGTTGTGTACGGCAATAAAGACGAACTTGATTGGATAAACCTTGCAGTACATGGTTTTATTT
>MNCI01028452.1:696268-742031 GCA_015680685.1 Gnetum montanum | reverse complement strand
GCTAGTTAATTTAGACTTAGGACATTAGTTAGAGTTAGTTCTCAACCCTTTCCCTCATAGCTTAGGAGATAAACCAAAAAATACCAAAAAAATCACATACCTCAGACTTGCTTAACCATACACCGTGACACATACAAGCGAGCCTGGGAAGAC
This sequence comes from Gnetum montanum, assembly GCA_015680685.1. Taxonomy (NCBI): domain Eukaryota; kingdom Viridiplantae; phylum Streptophyta; class Gnetopsida; order Gnetales; family Gnetaceae; genus Gnetum; species Gnetum montanum. The sequence continues at coordinate 741,878 of MNCI01028452.1, read as the reverse complement.
AACGAACGATTAACCCCAAGTGTTTCTTGTGGCGTTAAGGCATTTAATCTGCAGAGTTCGACTGGATCGCGCGTACACGCTCGTATTCATATGGTTGAGTGTAGGGGTACCTCGCCACTAATCAGTTACCTTGTGTATGCAAGTACAGGTCATCTGGATGACAATATTAGGGTAGTCTCATTACCTGTGGTCCATTTTGAGGTTGTCTCAAATGACAGATATCTAGGTAGTCTCATTACTTGTGGCCCATTCTGAAAGCCATTCATTAGTAGCAGTTTCTGCCCCAATGCCATCGACTACACTACATACATACATATATCAAATGAGAATCAAAGCCATTCCTTGGCTAAAGCCCTTGTGCCAGCATCCTTTATAGATCTAGTCTTATTGCAAACAACAAAGTAAGTGGCATCAACAGCAACGAAGTCAAAAGTACTGGTGGTGATCTTGGTGCATTTGTCTATTCCCTCATTGATAAGGGGATAAGCTTGATCAACCAATCCAACAGAAAAAGGAATGCTACAGAAATAACTCCTCTCCCAATAACTCCATGTAGAAATCACTCGCTATAGAGACCCTAATTGTGCCTTATTGCAAGTGACTAAGCTGTAGTGTTTGTGATGATGCATCAAGATTCCAATGTACTGTGTCCAGGATCAGAACGAGCTTGTTGGCGAACCACTGCCATCCCATTCTTGAGTGAGCTGGAGTGTAGCCAAAAGAGGGAGGGAACTGGAATGGTTGTAGGGATTCAATGACTTGCATAAATGCTAGCACTACTAGAAAGCTCCGGTCTGAATTCCCTTGCTGCCCTTCAGTTTGTAGAGTCAGGTTTACCATTTATCCATATCTCCATGTAATGTGTCAAATGACACCATTTTGTATTTCAAAACTAAGAGGGAAGGGTGAGTCAAATGAAGTTAAATCATAGGTCCTACAATGCCACATGTTATGCATCTCATCCTAAACCATCCATGACACCATGTGGCCATTTCCCAGGTGTTGGCACCACATGAACTACATATGTGTCACATACTAGTGAGTTGGGATCACAGGTCTTCTTTCTTTATGATTTTGTTGGTGATTAAATGAGGTTATTTGCAACCATGTTTAGAGTTGAGTGTGCTCTTAAGTAGTTTTTCATTTTCTATATATTTCATGTATGGGCTCTTCTCAAACTTGAGGCATTCCATTGAAACATGTCTGAAGGAAGCTTGAAACAATAGAAGAGAAGTTTACCTCCATTTCATTGTCTTATTTTTCTATGTTAGTTGTCTCATCTATTTCAATTTGTTTCAAGTTTTTATTGATTTCATCAATTTCAACCATGTCTCAATTTTATCTCAATCTTATTATTGTTCAAGAGAAAGAAGAAGATCTAGGTTGAAGATCGATGCCCATTAGTGCTCCTTGTTTGTTCATTGTTTGTTTCATGTCTCAACATCATTCTAAGCTCAAGAAGAAAGAACACATTTGGAGAAACAAGAGCAAGTTTTGCCAAAAATCTTTCAGCTTTGTCCAACCTTAAATCATCCATTTTTGACTCATGATTAGTGCTAGCAAATTTAACAAGGCATTTGCAAGCTTTACGCATCATTAGGACTCATTTTTGTGAAACCATAACCTGACCATGACTCATGGTTAGAACAAAGCATTTGCTATGACCTCATCATGAGTTGTGGTATCTATACAAAAGAAAAGGACATTGTTTTAATTGACCACAACCTTACCAAGAGTCATGCTATTACAACATGATCTCATGACAACTTGTGGTCTCATCAACATCAAGCTAGAGGCCAAAGGCATCAATTTGACAATTACAAAAGCAACCACAACTTGATGATGACATGTGGTCAAGCCACCATGATTGCTTCATGACTTATGGTATCTTCACCATGAGCTAGCCATAACTTATGGTCTTTGTTCTAGGCTTGGGATAGACCATGATCATGACTAGTGGTTAGGACTCTAAGAACTAACCACAACACGTGGTCTTCCTCCATGAGTTAACCATGACTTGTGGTTTGTAACACCACGAGCGAGCCACCACTCATCAATTATTTTTGCCAAATTTTCTGAAGTGCCAACAATTTCAAAAGTAAAAAGAAACCTTATTCTTGTTGTGCACTCTTACATTTGATATCAAAGCTTTTGGTTGAGGTTCTAAGATGCCAAAGGAGATGTCAAAGTACTCCATCATCTTTGATGAAAGGAAGAATTTCATCTAGTGGAGCATGCTAATGAAGAGCTTGTTTGAGCTCCATGAATGCTTATAAGTTGTGGAGAAGGGCTTCCAAGAAATTAACATCTCACTCTTCACTCAAGCTCAAGTGATGAAGTAAAATGAAGGTAAAAAGAAGAATGCCTTGGCTAAGATGATCATGTGTAGCTCTTTGAGTAATAGCATTGGTGCCAAAATCATTAACAAGGGAGATGCTAAAGCTTATAGGGATGCACTTGTGCAAGAATATCATGGCACAGTTAAGAGGAGAATTTGAGAATTTCAACATCATGAGAGGTGAGTCACTTGAATGTTTTCTTTGAGAGGATGTACAATATCATTAGGGACTTGCATGCATTTCAAGTTGGCTATAGTGAGGACCAAAGATTGAAAAAGGTCATCCAAATCCTCTTTAATCATCCCAAGCAAAAAGCCACAATTGTAACCCTCATGAGCACCAAAAATCTAAAAACCCTTACTATTGATGAGTTTGTCTTCCACATAAGAGCCCTTTATGAGTTGGATTTCCAAGGCAACCAAAATCAAGCCTTCTACTCCAATGAATCCTAAAGAGGTTGAGGAGGAAAAAGATGAGGTAGAGGAAGACAAGGACAAAGTAGGTCCTAAATTCATCCACATGCATCTTTATTAAATGAAGGCCAACTCCAAAACAACTCTTTTTAAATAAAAGGAAGAGGAGCCTTCTAAATAGGAGAAAGAGCATCATCCTAAGGAAAGCAAAGACAAGAACAATATCAAAGAGAAGTGGCATCCAACTTGCAAAAAGTATGGACCCTTTGAAGACCAATGTTGATACAAGGTAGGCTTCCAAAGCCCATCTTGAATGAAGGCCCCTCAAAAGCACAAGATACTTGTACATCTACTGGTAGTACATTAGCCCTTGGTAAGGGCAAACATGTTGAAGGAGGAGGTGCAAGCTATTTAACTTTCATATGTAGTAAAGATCTCTCATCATCCACATGGATCCTTGATAGTGGTTGCTCCAACCATAACACTTAATCTCTTCAAATTTGTCAAGCTAAGGAGAAGTAAATTTGGGAGCATAAGAGTTGGAGATGGAGCTTTTTTGCAAATTGGAGGAGTTAAAGAATGCACCCTTACTCTTCATGATGGATACACCATTCAAGTAAGTGATGTTTTTTTATGTAGCTTTACTTTTATTTGCTTTTCATAGGCCAAATGGTTTCAAAGAGTGTTAGAGTAGTGTTTGATGGTAGAGGTTGTACTTTGAACAGCCATAATGAAATCATTTATTCTACTCCTAAGTTAGAAAATCAAATTTATGCTTTCTTCATTATGGATATTTCCAAGAATGTTTTATTAAGCTGGCATGTAGAAGATCCCTCCATTATCCTTGCAGGATTGTGACATAAAAGATTGGGGTATGCCAACTACCAATACATTTTTTGACATGCTTAAGACACAAGCATCAATTAGAGTAAAGTGTCTTGTCATTCTAAATGAAGTGTGTGAAGCATGTGCTTATGGAAAGCATAATTCATCTTCCCTTACAACACATATGGAAAGAAATGAAAAACCATTACAACTACTTCACATGAACTTGGCGAATCCAATGCAATTAGCCTCCATCACAAATGCAAGGTATTTTCTTACCATTGTCGATAATGCATCTAGATATACTTGGTGTTATTTGTTGTCTTTTTTGTATTTAAATATTTTAAGAATCTTGTGGAGAATTAATTAAATCTAAAAATCAAGGCCATTAGGAGTTATAAGTGAGGAGAACTTGTTACTGATTGATGAGCGGTGAGGTACCCTTATGCTCAACCATACGAATACGAGCGTGTACGCATGATCCAGACAAACTCCGTGGATGGACTAGTTGTGGCACCTAGAAAGTTATATATTGATTGCAGTTCGCTATCTTCCCACCTGGACTAGTAGTAGCTTTGTAACGTATAGTTTAGTCCAGAGTGAGGCATATGATGTTGTCCTAATTCTATGTTACTACTGATAACAGAAAAGATAAATTAATTAAACTAATAATGGAAGAAAAACCTAAATTAGCCTATGGCGATGGTATCCGTCCTTAACCATCTGTACATGTCTTGAACTTCATGGGATTACTGCTGGGCATGCCAAAAATTTACACTTAAACGCTCGTGATTAAGGTGTACACATTCCACTTAATGACAGGAAAAGTAAATAACAATAAATTGAACTGTTAACTAAAGAAGGCATTAAATAATTAAAACAACAAAAATTAATCTAAGTGAATGCTGCAATGATGAAAGTAATCTCAATCTTTATTGTTGGTCATGCACATGTCCAAGTACGTCACACTCAAACAAAGGTGCCATGCAATTACAAATGTCACACTATGGGCATGCATTGGCAATAACTAGCCTGAAAGAAAGAAACTGAAAACTAAACTACCAAAAGAACTAGAAAGAAAAGAACTTCACTAAAAACTATCAACTATGCACCTGGGTGCTATATTTATAGGCTAACATAGGAACCACGATATTGTTTATACAATATCATAGCTAGGCTGCGAGATCATGTACCCGATATTGCATACCTAATATCGAGGCTTGGCAAACCGCGATTCATCATACCCCCATGACTGAATAAAATCTCATCCTTGAGTTAATACAATGAGAAATGAGTCCCTTACAAAACATTATGAAGGTATGGGATTATTGACTACTACTGACTAACCATGCCGTAATATGGGAAACACAAAACTTAGATACAAAACACAAAATACAAAATGTTGGAACTCATGTGGTTCTTAGAGGTGGTGGCTTCTCCATTGGTGCTTTCCCTTTGTCTGGTACTACAAACTTTTGAGATTGCTAACATGTGAGAAGCGCCTATAGTTTCTCTTCTTTCGTCCAAGGATCATGCACACTCCATGTTGATGTTCCAATGTTTGATGAAGCTAGCACCTCCCATAGACATGGCAACTGTGGAAACATTTGGTTTGCTTTGACATACCACGTAGCAAACTACTGTTGTTCCTCCTCATAGGCTCTAGATTTATCTTGTAATTCATGGTAATCTATCAGTTGTTGAGCCAAATTTACTACTACATCTCTTTGATCATGGTAGCTTGCTTTGACCACTTCTAATTCAGATTTTGCAACTTCTAATTTTTGTAACATTTTTTTTATGTTTGGAAAAATCTGTCTCATACTTAGCATAAGTGGAAACTACCTATTTCTCAAGCTCATTTCTCAGGTGCTTTGCTATTAACATGGGTAAGTTGGCATATCGTAGATTTGCCAACTTCATATACTTCGTTAAGTCTTGAATCTACAAGTCCCAGCTTTTCAGTTCCACTTGATGGACAAAGGAATAGGTATCCAATATGGCTCGCTAGTTAGTGTGTTGAGCACTGAGAGAGTTAATGTGAGTCTTAGCCATATGGATCTCCTTTTCAATTATTTCTTTGTACATCCCTNAGTCTTAGCCATATGGATCTCCTTTTCAATTATTTCTTTGTACATCCCCGTCTGATCATGGAAGTGCTCTTTCAACTTCTCATGCTTCTTGGCCTCATTTTCCATGCATTGATCTCTATTGCCATTTTTTGATGGATGGCACAAACCTCCTCCATAGAAAGGGTTCTATTTTCCCTGGCCAAATGATTCATATCTTGGTTGACCTATACTAATTATTCTCATATCTGTTGAAAACTTTCTTTGAGAACATTTTTCTATTTCGCAATTACCATCAACCGAAGATTTTCAGTAGCAAGTTGTTTATTCCCCTCTTGTAAGGCCTTGAGAGCCTTAGCATGTGCATATGTTTGAGCTTGTGTCTTATAAGCATCCTAATCAGCCTATTCTTTCTCCCTTGCCACCTTTTTATTCTCTTCCGATAATTTATTTAGTTTCTCATTTTTGAAAACATCCAATTGGTCAGCTACGATGAATTGGGAAGGATCCCTTCGTTCAACTTGTAGGGTGATGAGCTTTTCTTGCAATCTTTGCAGCTCCACTTCTGCATGCTCAACCCTAACTTCAACCATGACCAATTCTCCTGTAGTTGAAATGAGGTCTAATTGTACTACTGTGACATCTTGAGGGATGTCAATCAGGAAAGTCATGAATTGTCCTATTTGCAGCAAGCGATCCAAAGCATCCTCATGTTCTATAGGAGTCATTGAGGAACTGGCCAAAACTTGAGCATCACATGCTCTCATGAAATCTACTGGTGGCACAACAGGGACATTAAAAGATTCTTTGATGTGATCAGTGCCCACCTTTGCTACACCTACTGCATCATGGTGCTGCATGACCACAACTATCGCACCTTCACCAATTTCTAATCTGACTTGGAAGGATGCAGCCTTCCTAGAGATCTGCTGAGACCACTGGGACTCTCCTCCTGAAATTAATGAAATGTGTCCACTTGCAGGCTCAGTTGAAATAGTGGGCTACATGACATCGTCAATGACCCTGAATAAATTCTTGGCATCATAACTCCCCCAATTGACTATCTTAGCAATGGTTCTGAGGTGATTGATGGACAGTCGATAGTCCTATTGTGACTGTTGGACTTGCTGGCTTGTGGGTTATGTCTTGGGCCTTGCTTCCTATTGTTGGCTAGGCCCTACCATTTGAGGCATAGTGGGCCCAACTGTTTGCTCTTCTTCTTGCTTTGATTACTCGCCAATGTGTTTCCTTGGCGTTGGTAGTTTGAGTAATTTAGCATACAAAGCATTTTGGGCTTTTCTAAGAGCATCATTCGTATAGCCCAAAATTCCAACATGTCTACACAGCTTCCTGATGAGACAAGGGAAAGGCAGTACAAGCTTCCTTGTCTTTCTTTCTTTGAATCAGCTTAGTATTTTCGTCAAATATAAATGGGGAAATTTTGCATTAAATTTTTCCATCAAAATTGCACTACCTTGCACCACATAAGTAGATAGTCTGTTTAAGCGTTTGGTGGGGAAATTGTGATAAGTGCCAATCTTGAAGTAAATCCTCTCTTCTAGGGTCATGTCCCCATAAGCTTTATTTTCTTTGTCATAAGCTCATTTCAACCATAATTTTTTTGATTCCATGTCCGACCAAGTGGATAGATGAGCAACTTGTGGTCCTTCATTTATAAGATTGAAGACCTCTGCAATGGCCCTTGCAGAGAAATCAATGAGAGTGCCACCTACATTGGCAATGGTGCCTTCTTCCTTGCCATCCCAAAATTGGTATGTCTCACCCAAATACCAGTCACCACTTTCCAAGAGAATGGGCCACAATGGAGACACCTTAAGTTAAGTCTTCACTAGTTTGGGGGAAAACTTGGTGAAAGGCACGAGATTGAGCTCCACGATAACGACTAAGAAGGTGGACTTCTCCTAAATGGCTTGGAGACATTTTGGAGACAACATGAGATGTTCCCCTGGTTCTAGGGCTCTAACTTCTCCACCTTCCATGTGGTCAAATTGCACTGTTGCAGGGGTTTCTTGATGAATGCTAAATGAGTTTGCTTCCTGCTCTGCATGTTCTACATGAGGTCCTTAGCCTCTACCTCCTCTCGAGTGTTTAGCTGCTCCTTGTGAAGGTCCTGCTCGATCTTCTCTTTTGGGAGTCATCACACAAAGATCAATTGTTACTGAGGTTGTGTAGAGAAATTTTTATCAACTCATACCCTACTCATTGCTTTAGTTAATAGTGCATAATTACGTAGTGTGATTTTAGAGTTAGAAATATTTTTGAGAAGTGTCTCCAAAAGGTGTTATTGTTGACCTTACATCATTGGGTTTTGTCAATTTCTTTACATGTGTCACTTACAATCGTTTAGGTGGCCTGGGTGATTAATGCAAATTAACTTGGCATTTAAACATAAAATGTTTCTTTAGTAAATATTGAACTTCTTACCCCTATGATATCCTTTGGATGATAGAAAATTTTGAAAAAAGTATGTGCACTTCCTACTACAGTACCCCCTCTAACTATGTGGAACACTCTAGGTTCAAATTAGATCAAACAGAATTGAAATCGGAATGTTAGGGAGCTAGATATTGTGCTTGGAAGATGGAGAGGTAAAGCTCTAAGTCACAAAGGAAAATTTCAACAACTCTCCTAGTGGAAAATGAAGGAAATGAATGTTGAAGTAGGTGGGATCATAACTATATATAGATAGATACGACTCAATATCGCGTACTCGATATTGGGTTAGACGTGATATTGAGTTTCCAGTGACATGCACCGAATGTAGGGACTGAGTGGAAATAATGAATTTTTGATATTTAATGAAGCATTTGAAATTAAATTGCAAGGTCTAGGGTATTTGGAAAATTAATTTTGAGGCACCAAAAGTATGTCATGGTGGAGTCATATATTAAAATTTGTGAAAAGAGGCAAGGATGAAGGGTGTATAGTAATTGTTAAGGAATGATTGATTAAAATGATAAGGGAAAGATAGTTCACTTAGGTGAGTAGTCAGAGGGTGTAAAATAATGTAGTCATGTGCAATAGGGACAAGTTACAAAATTTACACAAGTGGATCCTCCCTAAAGCAGGCTCTAGCCTATGATGCCCTTGTGGAACCACACCTCTAATGTCAGTGGGCACTAGAGAAGTTGAATGCAACATATACCTATGAACAAAACAAACATGTTAGAACCACTGAGTTGAGATAATAACTCCACATTACACCAACCACAAGTTATGAACATTCGAACAATGAGATGAGATGGATTGTAGAAAGGATTGCAAAAATCAGGGCATGAGGTTCTAATGATGGTCACAATGGAATCTTGTGTATAATTAGTGGTTAAATAACCATGTGTCTAGCTTTCCAAGTTTNTGGTCACAATGGAATCTTGTGTATAATTAGTGGTTAAATAACCATGTGTCTAGCTTTCCAAGTTTCATACCAAGTCCATACCACATTGTAGTGACACCGCATTGCTTCATCCCATCGACAAACAACCATAAGTCTACCAAAGTTACCAGGAGGAACATCACTTGGTGTTTTGTTTAAGGAAGGAGCAAGGGAGAAGCATCATGGTGGCACACTTTTATTATTATTATTATTATATTATATCTATATTTTTGATGGCTCTATGAAGTCACCTACATTTAGGAATGGGTACATGTCTTTCCAGTGGGACCCATAGAAGCTTATTTAGTGCCATTTTGAGTTGCTCTTACTTCCATTTTTCATTAGATCGACAATGATATAATTACAACCTTAGCAACACGATAGAACATATGGAAGTAGCCAAAGAGAATCTATGAATCCCCTTAATCCCCTTGATGTCACACCCTTGTCATTCCACCTTGGTTCTTCACTCTTCTCTCCAGAAACAATGATGATCAAATTATTTATAGTTGGATGATGAAAAAGATTACCATTGTGACCAAAGCACAAACCTCTTATTAATGGAGTAGGTGGATGGATGTCGTGGTCTCAATGTTCGAATAACTAGTCCCTTAGGAATAGGCGACATAGAGAAAAACCTCACGTTAATGGGAAACATGATCAACTTATTCATGGTCAAGATTACAATGGAAAATTAAAAACAACAATTAGAAAAAGTAAAAGAAATAGAGAAATGAAAAAAAATCATAAAACAACAAGATGACGACTAAAAATTTGGTCATGACTAAGATTAATAAGTGGATGAATAAGATTCATGCATGTATGAAACGTTAGGAACCCTTCATTCCCCAGCCACTGGGTGTCTATTGGTGATATGGTGGCTAGGTAGAGAAATTTTTGGTCACACACTTGATTATAGAAAGCATAGTAGGGCAGGTTAAATGATGTGTGTACATTATGAGGGAAATTTAGCCCACTATGGCACCCTTGACTATATGGCAATATGCATGGATTTGTGTGTTCCTTCACATTGTTGAATTCATTGGATTGTGTGGATGTTGGAGTGTGAGGTGGAGGCCTGGGTATAGTGATAGGGGCTGTTGATGGAGCTAAGGAAGGTGTGGCACCAGGTTAACCTAGGACTAGTTTAGAAGGTGGAGTAGGTTTGGAAGCATGATTCTTCTTCCTATAGCCATGCCTAAAGAAGGGATGCTTCCAACATTGCGTAGGAAACCTACTTTCATTAATAACAGTAGCACAAGTTACATATATTGGTTGGCAAGGTGGTGTGAAACCATCCGATACATCTAATGGTGGTGTAGACGGAGGTGAAGGATGAGAATATTGAGGAGAAGTGTGAGAAGTATGAGGTGGTGATCCCTTAGGAGAAGACATGGGTCGATGGTACTCGGGAGAGTGATAACAATGATTGGAGGTAGAGGATTCAGAATTGGTTGGAGAAACAGGATGTTGAACATAGTAGGCATTTGGTTTTGGTGGATAGGGAGGATGCGGTTGGCTAGATGGTGGCCTCCCCCATGCTTGTGAGTTTTGCCATTGTGGTGGAGCAAAGTGTTATGGCTAGTAATAGCTCCCCTCACAATAGTACAATGGGTTATGAGGTTGTCCATCATTACCTTGTGGGACAAGGATGTGCCTAAAATGATACCTTTGTACAAATTTTGGATGTAGCTTCCCTGCCTAATGCTCATATAGATGTCACAAGACTGGGCAATGACCCTTTAGATGGTCATATAAATAGACATCACATCCATCCTCATTATTTGTAGTTGAGCCTTTGGCCTCGTTACCCTTAGCCATTCTCCTTGCTTACTGAACAATGTTTTTAATTATTTCTAATTTTTGTGCCCTTTGTTTATTTCAATTGCCAAGTTTATTTTGGATGACCCTCTCTCTGACAGTGTCTTCTAAGTTCACACTTTGTTCATTTGCCCATACAGTCATCTTGTTATGCTTTGCCTCAATTTCATCTATCGATTTTTGTATTGGCAAAGGTTGGGACTATATTACCCTTTCAGAATTGGTTGCTTCCTCTTCCTTGTAGTTCTAGAATTTTGTTGTTTCTAGAGTTGGGTCCCGCTCAAATGCTTTGATATTCTTCCATTTATATAATTCTCTCTCTTCTTTTTCCAGATGCTCTATTAGTTCTTTGATCTAGTGGGCTTGGAGCTTATATAGTTTTCCTTGGGCATACTTTCCAAGGTTCACCCTTGATTCATTGCTAAGCCCATCTATAATGTGGAGTATTTGCTCATTCTCAAAGAACCTATGACCTGGACATTTATTTAGTAAGGCATAGTATCTATCTAAGGCCATGTCCAAGGGTTCCTATTATTCTTGTTTCCATCTTTGGATTTGTCTCCTCAAGGCAGACACTTCTGCATGGTATAATATCTTTTATTGAAAATTTCTAACATGGTTGACCATCATTTGATTGAATTTAGTTCCAATGATCTATACCACACTTTGGCTTTATCGATTAGTGTCCTAGGAAAGATCTTAAGCTTTTGCCATTTACTGTCCACATTGTTGAGCACACAAGCATAATGGAAGGCCTGTAAATGATGTTGCGGATCTGAATCATAGCCTCCTACAAATTTTGGAATATTATTTAGGTCAAGCTTAGGTAGTTGACTCTTCTTGCAATGCTTGTGAGATATCTTAATAGCTTCTGTGATGTGCATTAGGCTTTTAGGAACTAACAAGGGTTTATCATCATCAGACAAGTTGTGATTAAAATCTCTATTTGATTGATGGTGATGATGGGGCATGTGTTCATGTTGATGACCTTGAGTGTGTCTGTGGGTTCAATTTTTTCTTTTATTCCAACCCTTTTATGGAGCTCTATCTCTATACCTACATTCATCTTCATTAGAACTAGACATTGAGGTTGAGGGGGATGATGAAAAGAAGGAATTGGTAGGATAGCCATGGCTTCTATAATGTTCTTCAAGGTTCCTTGTTTTATCATTTCTAAGTATTAAGGAGGTCTTAGGCCTTGAGGCCTCCCCTAGTTTAGGACTAACGTCATCTTCTTCAAGATTGTCTACCTTAGGTGAATGTAGTCTTTGAGTGTCGTTAGGATGGCCATGGTTATGAAAAACCCCTTCATAAGGTGGATCACTCTAATCTTCTTCATTGTATATTTCATTAGATCTCCAATGAATAAGTGTGCTATATGGTTCATAATCATTTCTGTGTGAGTGAGACATTATTGTTGATTTGTGGTATGTGTTTGAATACTTCTCGAAAGATATATCGTTACTACCCTTTTATAGCAATCTTGTGTAATATAACTAATCTAGATAACTAGCACCATCCCTGGCAATGGTGCCAATGATGAGTGGTGAGGTGCCCCTACACTCAACCATACAAATACGAGCATGTACGCATAATCTAGTTGAACTCTGCAGATGGACTAGTTGTGGCATCTAGAGAGTTATACGTTCATCATAGTTCACTATCTTCCCACTTGGACTAGTAGTAGCTTTGTCACGTATGGTTTAGTCTAGAGTGAGGCATATGATGTTGGTCTAATTCTACATTACTCCTGATAATAGAAAAGATAAATTGATTAAACTAATAATGGAAGCAAAACCTAAATTAGCCTATGGCGATGGTATCCATGCTTAACTATCTGTACATGTCTTGGACTTTGTGGGATTACTGCTAGGCGTGCCAAGTATTTGCACTTAAATGCTCGTGATTAAGGCGTACACATTCCACTTAATGAAAAAAAAAGTAAATAACAATAAATCAAACTGTTAACTAAAGAAGGCATTAAATAATTAAAACAACAAAAAATAATCTAAGTGAATGCTGCAATGATGAAAGTAATTTTGATCTTTATTGTCGGTCATGCACGTGTCCAAGTACATCACACTCGAACAAAGGTGTCATGCAATTACAAATGTTACACTGCGGGCATGCACTGGGAATAACTAGCTTGAAAGAAAGAAATTGAAAACTGAAAACTAAATTGCCAAAAGAACTAGAAAGAAAAGAACTTCACTAAAAACTATCAACTGTGCATTTGAGTGCTATATTTATAGGCTAACACAGGAATCATGATGTTGCGTATACGATATCATATTGAGGCCATGATACTTGATATCATGTACCCGATATTGACGCCTGGCAAACCGCAGTTCATCACTAATACTTTTGATGAATTTTGTAATGAAAATAGAATTAAGAAGTAAACCATGTGACTACTTGTCACACTCTGAATTTTAACCATATATAATTTATAAAATTACTTTAGGGGCATGATAAAAAAAACTTAGTCTCATAAAGTATGCTCAAATAACTTTAAATTTTATAAAATCATATAAGCATATAAGTACTTAGAAACTTAATAACTTGGAATTTGCTTGAAAATCCACATTAGCACATTTATCCCCACTTAGGCATTGTTACAATATAAATCAAAGCTCAATGAAAGTTCCATATTCATGACTCAAATTACAAATCCATATAGTGGCTAACAACATAACAGGAAAAACACAAAGAGATAATTTCTCATTCAGCGTTGATCCTTCTTCCAACTTCATGTTGGTCACTTCCAAATCATTTTTCTAAATCTACATTGAACACATGCAAGAAGGGTTAGTACACCTTCACAATAGAGAAAATCCTCTTAAAAGATTCCTAGAACATGGCTGAAGGAAGGGTCCCAAGCTATAAAACATATTATTGGTGCTACCAAATTGTTTATTCTCATAAATGTTAACATACAGTTAACCATAAAATACATGAATTCGTTAAAGATGTTTCGTTTGCTCTTAATAGTTGTATTTTTGTGAGGTTGCTAGAATTAGACATTAGAATGACTACAAGGCTGATACTAACTAAAACTAGCCCTTATGCAAGATAAGACCAACTGTTGGGTAGAACCCTCATACATATCCTAACCAACTATTAGGCTACATTAAGGCTAGTATTAACCTTATAACTACTCTAAGGTCTTAGCTTCTCACACCACCCTAAATGTCATTTCCTCAAGCTAACGTGGTCACTTGAAATCCCACAAATGCTTACCTAATAATAAAAAATCCTAATCAAGGCATGATGTTGATTAAACTTCAATCTCTAGGCCAATGTGATCAGTCCACAATCCCATAGATGCTTGCCCATTGATAATAAGTCACATACTAATGGCCTTTTGAAATTGTACCAATTTATGTTCTCTTAAATAATTGATCAAGCATTCCACGATGTTGAATACACCCATACATGTTTGAAATATCAACTTGTCAATGTTATCTAAACATGTCATTTCCATTTTGAAAAGGCTACAAAAGATGCATTGCAACTTTCTTTGTGACCCCTAGATAAGTCACGATGTAGGTCACAATGTATGAAAACACTACCGTTAAGAGGAGGTGACATAACAAAAAGGTAGTGATGAGTGGCGAGGTACCCCTACACTCAACCATATAAATACGAGCATTACACTTGCGATCCGGTTGAACTCCACAGACTAAGTGCCTACACGCCTTATGGAACACTTAAGGTTAATCATTCGTTATCTTCCCAGACTTACTTGTATTTGTCATGGTTGTATGGTTAAGTAAGTTTGAGGTACGTGATTTTTATATATTTTATGTTTTATCTCCTATGCTAATGAGGGAAAGGGTGAAGAGACTAAGTAACTAACTTTAACTAACTAAATTCTAATGCCTAGCATCAGTATCTGTTCCCACTTGCCGTTCACACCATGAACCAATGCAACCTTTTAGGATTACCAAATGCTATTCGTTATTGGGATTACCAAGTGTAACGCACGTGCTTGAAGTGGTCGTACTGAATGCACTTAATTAGGAGTGTTGAGGGTTGAGAGAGATTAATTAACTAATAAAGCATTTAAACAATTAACAATAATTAAATTCCTAATTAGCTTAGTCCATGCACTGCAAGGCTTATCCAAAAGTTCGTCTTTATTTTCGTACACAAACTTGTGCTCAGGTACAATATTTGCTTGAATAAAGATCCGTTCACTTTGGGACTCCTACTACGGGCACATGGAAATTACTCTAACTCTGGAATGGAAAAACTGAAAGAGTTTGGCTAAGGTCTAGATCTAGATGGAGAAACAAGGGAGAGCCGCCTCTTATTTATAGAATTGGCGGCACGTTGCGATATCGCATACACGATATCGCAGGGAAGGATGCGATATCTCATATACAATATCGCGTACGCGATATTGCGGCCCATGCGATATTGCATCCCATCATACCCACATGACTAAATAAAAACTTGTCCTTGAGTTCCTTACAAAATATTGGGAACGTATGGGATTATTGACTTGAATGGAACTAATGGTGAATGGGATGATATGTGAACGGATCATCATTACAGAACATGAAAAAACTGGCGTTCACGACAACAAGAGTGAACACTTTATACATTTAACATCAGGCCTTATTTGGTAGCTAAGAGAGAAGAGAGAATAGAGAAGAAGTCTGCTGCTGCTAACGCCAAGATTGTGCCTTTCGTTGTCCATCCGTAAGCGCGCCATCAATCTTGTTCCTTGCATAACTGCTTCAGCATCGATCCATTCCAAGTGTTCACTCTAGGTCCAATCCATTGTTGTATGATTGTCATCTGCACACACAACACAGTCTTATATTAGCAATAGTAGATGAATCACAATGCAGTTGATACCTTGCTTCAGTTAAAGGTCCATTGGCTGAGTTGTGGTATGGTTGATTGCGGATTTTGGAGATATAATAATGGTGACTACCGAAGGTGTAGGGGTTAGGAGAAAATCAAAAAAATTGGGTCCAGACCCCCATGACTAAGAGTGAACCTCCGGTAGCGATAGAATGGAGAAAGAAAAGGAATAAGAAAGATGAAGAAAAAGAGACAACTGTAACATCGATGAAAGGGATGTCAAGATGGAAATGAACGAAATAGAGTTGATTGCAAAAAATGTTAATGGAAAGAATTTAACTGGTGCACCAAATAGGAATGCCAGTGGATCCTCCCCAAAGCAAGATCATGCCCGTAATGCCCTAACAATCCCACATTCAAAGAGTCTGTAGGCTCTAGGAATGTCATTTGGAAACAAGAGTTAAAGTCTTAACCACAAGAATTTACCAACAAGAAAACAATGCGTCAACTAGAATATACACTTATGATACAATCAACAATGAGGTGAACAATGGAGAGAAGGATGGAGAGAAGAGAATGGAATGGAATCCCAAGAACAAGGTGGTGTACAGCCCCTTGTATATTTCGTGGTTAATGTGACTTCGTAAATCTCATTCCAAATCCAGCCTTAACAAACCACATCCAATGACTTCGCATTAATACATTCGGCCAATCCATCCACTTGAAGTAACAAGAATGCATCCCCCAAAGAGCCACCACCATTCTGACGAAGCGAAGGAGGAGAGAATAGGAAGTGAGAAGGACCTTAGTTAGAGGGAACATGTTTATTTTAGTTCCATAACCAGTGCTTGTAGCCCGAATGATTATTTCATATAAGGGATGTGCTTTGAATCCTCACTATTTTTTGTTGTGTTTATACATGAGAACCACACCATGCAAAGACTTTGTTATTTTTATTAGCTCAGCTTCCTAATGATGGAGAAATGTCAGAATGGTAAGAAAACTCAAAAAGAAAACATTCAAGCACCCAAGAGAATGGCCAACACAAATGCATCAAGTTCCCTTGAAGCCACACCCTATTCAATCCTTGAGTCCTTCCTTAGTTTGAGAAATGCCCAGTCACCGATTCGTTGATAGTAATTATTTAGAAAGGGACTATACATTTCCAAGCTGAGAGAGATCATAGAAATTTATGGATGTATGGATGAAGTGAACTCATTGCCTGCTATATCAAAAGAACCATACCTTAGTATCAACATCGTAACTTAAAGGTAAAATCCAAACATTAGCAACCGATAGAAAATAGTTCATACCATCATTAAGAGCACTTATTAGGTGACAAACTTAACAAAATTGATAAGACACACACAAAAATAAAAGAAAAAGTATAAACAATGTTGTAAAACAAAAACAAGAAAAGTTGAAGAAATTTGTAAAACAAAAATGTGAAAAAAAAACATGTAAAACAAATATTTAAAAGAACGGAGGGCCTTGGCCATCTCCCCCATGACTGAATTGAAAGGGAGAGATCCAAAATAATGAGCGTTTGTTTGAATTTCTTAAAAGTGTCCAACTTCTCCCAATTGATGTTTCTAGGTTAAGGGTTGGAAGTTGGCGATGCTCATATTCCAATGTATCTATGCTTTCGTTGTGGGTGCAAGTTGTTCCCCCAGTTCATTCCATGCATGTTGGTGGGCTGCTCTCTTGATTAGCTATCAACCACTGGGTGTTTTCTTGTTGTGTGGTTGCCACATACAGACACCTTTGTATCTGAGTTTCTTGGGCACACCAGTTGCATGCAGAAGATGCTAAGCATTCCTCCATGTCATCATCCTCTGAGTCACTATATGTGATGCATGGAACTTTCTTCTTCCCGATCTTTCCATAAATGTTTTTCTTAGATATTTTCAAGGAAAGATTGTGGATTCCTAGGCATCTATTTATGGTACTTAGCCATGCCCTCCCCATTATAATTAGGAAGTCCCCTTTGTTACTGTTGACTTCTATCACTAGGAAATTAGGTGGGTATGACCAACAACACACAGTGGCAACGATGTCCTCCACCAATCCCAAGGGAATAGTGATGGACTGGTTAGCCAACTCTATTTGAATATTGCTCTTCTTGAGTGGAGGTAGGTTCCAGGCTTTATACATTTCTCGTGAGATTAAGTTAACTCCAGAACCTGAGTCAAGAAGAGCCTTATGAGGTTCATTCCTAGCAACTTGGAGATAAATTAGGGGGCTTCTAGGATTAGAGAATTTCTTGGGAAGGTGGCCCACCTTGATCCAGTCAGTAATGGTATGTGTTAACATAACCGTGTGCGTTGAGCTCTGTTGTTGGTTTGAAGGGAGCTCCGAAGCCTTATTTGTTGGAGGAGCATACACAGACTCAACCACTTGTGGTTGTGAGAGCTTGTTTGGGCTTTTGGTTCTAAAGAAAGGTCTTCTCTTCATGAAGTTGTCAGAACCAGCAGTGGGTTGAAGGTTTATAGCTCTCATAGCATTACATTGCTGTGGTTGAGTGGGGAGTTTCCCTTGCATCGTTGGAGTGGGTGGTAGTGGAACTATTAGCGTAAGAGTGACGGATGGATTCGGAGGATGGTATGTATGTGGTATATCTCCCATAGGAGAAGGAGTCCTAAAATAATCCCGAACTTGGTAGTGACGTTGTGGGGTTACGTGACCCATAGAGTCACTAGGAGAAACCGGTTGCTGCACGTAATAGCCATACGGGTCTGGTTGCTGGTAAGGGTATTGTTGCCTAGGCGGTGGCATCCCCCATGACTTTGGGTGTTGCCACTATTGGTGTTTCTCGATAGGTTGTGGTAGAGTTCCACTTGGATAAGATGTTAATGGTTGGTGGAACTACCTCAGGTTACCTTAGGGATAAGGTAACCTTCGGGGTGCTTGCCATTTGTTAAGTCTTGGGTTGAGTGCATACACCCCTGACTCTTGCAAATGTGAGATTATTGGGCAACATCCCTTAGGATGGTCATATTGGTAGATCTCACATCCACTGTCATTTTCCATGTTAGAATCCACAACCTCATCGGTGATAGTCATTTTTCCCTTACCCTTGTTACGTGCATGGTCTAAATCTCTCCACTTTTTCTTATCATGATCACTACTTCGCTCCTCCTTAGACTCCTCTACGATTTTTTAGGACAGTTTTAATTTTACTATCTAAGGAGCTCCATATTTGATCTACCTTAGTCGACACTTCCATTGTTAATTTTTGAAGCAGCAAATTTTTTCTATTCACCAACTCTTTGAGTGGTGACTCATCCTCCTCGTAGAATCTCGCTCCCCTCTTTTGGAGGGAAGGATCGCGGTTGTACTCTTCCGTGTTTTCTCTTTTTCGTAGTTCCCCTTCTTCTTTAGCTACTTGCTCCAACAATCTATGAACTTCATGGGACCTAAGTTCAGATAATCTCCCTTGGGCATATGTTCCAAGGGTTCTCCTAGTTTTGTGTCTTAGCCCATCTACTAGATGACGTAGTTGATCCCATTGTGCGTAACCATGGCCTGGGCAATGATGTAGCAATGCAAAATATCGGCCCATGGAAGCATCCAAGGGTTTGTGATTACCCTGCTTCCATCCTTGGATTTGCTTAGGCAAGTTGGACACTCTAGAGTACGTTTGGTATTTATCGTTAAACAATTCTAGCATTGTACTCCACCTCCTAATGGTTTTCGGCTCTAAAGACCGGTACCAACTTTCTACTTCTTTTATGAGTGTCCTAGGGAACAAATTTAACTTCTACCACTTGTTTTCACTATTCTACAAGGCATAGGCATCATGGAATGCTTGTAAGTGGATTTGCGGATCAACATTGTATCCCCTCAAATCATGGGATATTATTCATGTCTAGTCTCTTAATCCGGCTATCTTTTTGGTGCCTTGTAGGTATTCTAACGGCCTCTGTAATATCCAACATACTTCGGGTGGAAAGCAGGGGTTCATCATGATCATTGCTCTCATGACGTCTATGATGCCTACGTGGTTCCCTACTTTCCATTCTTTCATGCCTTAACTCTCTAGAATGCCCTCGTCCTTGCTCTTGACTCTCTTTTCAAGGGTTCTCATTTTTCTTATCCTTACCCTTATCTTCACGGTCGTGCTCTTTGTGACTGCGTCCTGATGTGGAAGGAGAGGGTGAATGGTGCGATGAAGGGAAAAAAGAAGGGGAACCATCATCATGACAATGTTCCTTACCTTCTCTTCAGTGGGTACGACCCTGATCGTGATGATGATAATATTTTCCGCCTTTGTCATGTGTTTGTGTTCCCTCATCGAACACTTGGTGTTCATGGGAATCAGAACTAGGGTTGTGAATCGTAGAATGTAGGTTTTGATACCCTACCTCCTCACCATCGTGAGGAGGGGGAACATCATTTTGTGGAAAACCTATTGAAATAGGTTCACCACCCTTGATTTCGCTTATGACGGGTGAACCGCTATGGGGCCCCTTGCCCTTCAACGATGTATGGTAGCTCTCCTAGCTCGAGTCCCTTAAATGTTGCACCGCTGTGGGATGGTAATCCCTTATTTCATAATCTTCTGCAATGTATTCAGTGTATAACTGCATCATGCCTATTTGTGCAAGAGCACGAAGGAGCATGTTAGGGATTGCTTGATCTGGGGGTAACACTATGTTACCTTACAAGTGTCGCCAATGCAGTTATCCGTCCTAATGGAGGACAGAGGTAAAATCGGGTATATACTCATCGTGATGAGTATACACTACCCAATACTGTTGAGGATCTGGTGGTTCTTGGTTACATGTGTTAGACCACTAACTGCCTCTTGTGTGATCCCTAGGTGGTGAAGTGCTTTTATGAGAAGAAGAAGACATTGTTATCTTGTTGGTGTGCTATTGACCATTGTTTAAATTTTCTTCTAATTAACCCTAAGGGTTCGTTTAAGCTTCCCAACGATGTGGATGATGTCCTATGTTCTACTTAGCGCACAAACAACTTAGTCCCTGGAAATGGTGCCAATGATGAGTGGCGAGGTACCCCTACACTCAACCATATGAATATGAGTGTTACACACGCGATTCGGTCGAACTCCATAGACTAAGTGCCTACACGCCTTATGGAACACTTAAGGTTAATCGTTCGTTGTCTTCCCATACTTACTTGTATATGTCACCGTTGTATGGTTAAGTAAGTCTAAGGTATGTGATTTTTATGTCTTTTATGTTTTATCGCCTATGCTAATGAGAGAAAGGGTGAAGATACTAGGTAACTAACTTTAACTAACTAAGTTCTAATTCCTAGCATCAGTATCCATTCCCACTTGCCGTTGACACCCTGAGCTGATGCAACCCTATGGGATTACGAAATGCTATTCATTACTGGGATTACCAAGCGTAACGCACATGCTTGAAGCGGTCGTACTGAATGCACTTAACTAGGAGTGTTGAGGGTTGAGAGATTAATTAACTAATAAAGAATTTAAACAATTAACAATAATTAAAGTCCCAATTAGCTTAGTCCATTCACTACTAGGTTTATCCAAAAAGTTCATCTTTATTTCCATACACAAACTTGTGTTCAGGTACAATATTTGCTCGAATAAAGATCTGTTCACTTTGGGACTCCTACTGTGGGCACATGGAATTTACTCTAACTTTGGAATGGAAAAACTACAAGAGTTTGGCTACAGTCTAGATCTAGATGGAGGAATAAGGGAGAGCCACCTCTTATTTATAGATTTGGCAGCACGCTACGATATCGCGGCCCATGCGATATCGTGTCCCATTAGGTAGTATCGAAATGCAAAGTTGGAATTCATGAAAATTATGAATTAAAAATTAATAATCAAAAGCCATGGTTAGATATACAACACATTTGATGAGTGGTGAGGTACCCCTACACTCAACCATACGAATACGAGCATTTCACGCACGATTCGGTCGAACTCCACAGACGGACTAGTTATGATATCTAGACAGTTATCCTTAGGTCGCAGTTCGCTGTCTTCCCATCTGGACTAGTGTTAACTTTGTCACATATGGTTTAGTCCAGAGTGAGGTGTATGATGTGTTCCTATGCTAATGCTACTCCTGCAGACAATGAAAGATAATATTAACTAAGCTAAGAGAGAAAGGGTGAAAGAGAATCTAAACTAGCCTAAGTGCGATAATCATTCATTCCTTAATCATCCATACACATCTTGGACCTCGTGCATGACTACCACTGGGATTACCAAGTGCAGATCCTAGGCACGCTACTGAGTTACCAAGTAGTCACACTTAAATGATCGTGATCAGGTCGTACTCATTCCGTGTTTAACAGGAGTTTAGGATAAGGAGATATATTAACTAAGAAAGTAGTAAATAAAAATTAAATAAATAATTAAGCTAAGTGGATGCTGCATTGATGAAGTAATCTCGATCTTTATTGCTGGTCATGTGCATGTCCAAGTACGTCACACTCGAATAAGGATGCCGTACAATTACAATCACCACACTGCGGGCATGCACTGGGAGGAAAGGGTTGAGAGAAATCTAAACTTAAAAACTTACAATAATATCCAAGAACTAATGCTAGAACAAAGAAAGCTACCTATTATTTATAGAAATTGAGGTAGGCCGTGATATTACGTATGCAATATCGAGGGTCGGACATGATATCGCGTACGCGATATTGTAGCTGATGCGATATCGTTGATGCGATATCGTGACTACGATATTGGGGGTTCGATAACTGGGCCTGATAGACCATATCTTGTATTAGGGCTTGAAAGACCATGACTCATCAACAAGTAATATGAGAAACTTATTAATGAAAACCATCATAAAAAGGAAGGTTTTGTTACAACAATTGTCATTACCATGTAATAGCAAACATTAGAATTGTTAGGCTTAATTTGGAAATATTTAGAAGCTCCTCAATAGAAATATTGGTTAATTTAACATAGTATAATTAAGATGAATCACTTGCACTATTTGGATAAGAAGTATTCCTAGTAATCTTAAAAGGAAATTTTGTGGATTTACATAAGATTTTGGCTCGTAGTCATATTTTCCCTAAACACGAGTGTGTGAAATGAAAGTCCTAAATGAGGGACAAAGCTTATAAGAATAAATTGTCTATGAAAATGCCAAAAGAATTCAACTTCTTTTAACAAGAGTTTTGAAAATGATGAAAATTTTAAGTATAGTAGCATCTCGAAAATTGTTTGGCAGTTAAACACATAAGCTTGCTAGTCAAGCTTTAGGGAATTGACATGAAAAGCTAGGGTTTCAAGTGAGATTTGATTATATAAGATACCCTAATACAATGTTGGATAATTAAGCACACCTTAATTAGCTCCAAGAAAAGAGTTCACCAGGGCATAATTCAATTTGAAAGATTGTTCCTTCATAGCTTATTAGCTAGGTTTTGGATTGATAGAGATTGATTCATGGAACTAAAAGAATCAGTTCTAGAGCATAACTTGCTCAACATTAGCATAAACAATTAATTGTAGATTATTGAGTTAAAACATATTAGTAAAAGCTTACAGAACTAAAGACTTGGAGGAGTGAGATTAGTTTTTCAAAAGAAAGCTAATATTATTCATCATGTTAGCTTGTGGAGTTAGAGTAGCTTATTGGCTCTACAAAGAGCATTTAAATTAGTTCTATGAACCATGTTATCTCTATTAGATTTATGGAGTAATAGGAGATTCTATAACTAAAGGCTTGATTAGTTCTATATGCCATGTTATCTTGTTGAATTAGAAGAGGTTATTAGAACAAAATATTAGTTATACAAAGAGCTTTTAAATTTGTTTTGCCACATCAACTATCTGGAGGGTTAAAGATTAGCTTCATATTATCACAAGATTTGATTCTATAAGAGAACACAAAATTTTGGCTTTATGAGTAAAACCCATGTGTAATGTAAGTTAAGTAAGGGAAGCATGTTTTAAAGAGCCAGTATCCCAAGAAATCATAGGATTAATTCAAAGTGAAGCATTTGTTATTAACTATGTAAGATTCAAACAGAAGGTGAGCTTTGTAGAACCAAAATTTGGCTTTACAAATAAGCTTCAAAATGGTTCTACAAACCATGTTAGCTATTTTTCTAAAATAGGTTCGCATAACCAAAATTTGGTTCTACAAAAAAAAGTTAAACGAATTCTACAAGCCACATTGAAAGCTCTTAAAAGGCATAAAGTGCTTGTTTTCAACTCTGTCACATCAACTCTAGAAGAAAGAAGCATGGTTTGTAAAGCCAAAATTAGTTCTACAAATAAGCTCAAATTTGATTCTACCACATCATCACTTATGGATAGTGTATGAAAAGAAGCATAGCTTGTAAAACTAAAATTAGTTCTACAAGTAAGCTTATTTTTAATTCTACCACATCAACATTTGGAAAAAAAGAGTGTGTTCTATTAAGAAAATAGAAGAATTGAAAGGAGCATAGTTCATAGAACCAAAATTTGGTTTTATAAGTGAGCTCATTTTTTGTCCTACCATGTTAGTTTTGAAAAATTTAATGAGCTCAGAGAACCAAAAATCATTTCTATAAAGAAGCTCTAGAGAGATTTTGCCACATCAGCACTAACAAAAGAATAGGTTCACAAAAGTAAAATTTGGTTATATAAATAAGAGCTAAATCGGCTCTACTAGCCACATCAGAACTAAGAAGAGCTTTATATTAGGCCCACAAGATATTATGGATTTAATTTGCACACATGCTTATTATACTTTTAATCAAACTTAGCATATTAAAGATTAGATAAACGAAGATTAAGAAGCTAATGGATATAACACAACTTATACAAAGAAGCTCAAGAATGGTTCTTTCACATCAACATTTGAATAGAGGGGATTCATGGAATCAAAATGAGTGAGCCTCAAAATGGTTCTACAAATTACATCAACTCTTTTATAGTGGGTGTGTAGAAATAAAATTTGGTTCTATGAGCAAGCTCCAAAATGGTTTTATAAGCTACATTAGTGCCAAAAGAATAAATATTGGGAACCTACTAAGGGTTATTTTGCACACGTTCAAAATTAGTTTTAATTTAGTTGAGCTAAATTTGGCACAAGAAAGGTCTTTAAGGATTTAAAGAAAACTCTAAAGCTACTTAAGCCTTGAATATAAAAGAAAGAGCTTGTAAAACCAATAAGTGGTTCTACAAACTAGTTCTACAAGATAGTTCTAAAATTGTTCTAATAACCAAGTAGTAGTTAACCAAGTAACCAAGGTCTACACTTGTAAGGTCAAATACTTGTTACCTTACTGCAACCTAGCTAGGACACTTACCCAACATTTTACAAAGATTAACATTCAACATGTCCCTCGAGCAGAAAACACGCTTGCTGATGCGATTGCTATGCTAGCTTTAAGTGTAGCTCCTAACATTTTTACCATATTACCTTTCATGATAGAAAATTGCACTCAACCCATCATGCAATACATTAAAACCACTTCTGTGGTAGTCATAGAAGATACGACTCAACTTGAGTGGAATGACGATATCAGGTTCTACCTCATGCATGGTGAACCCCTGCAAAACCTCATGACTTCTAAAAAAAGGTGTCATTCATAAATGATCAAAATAATATGTCATCGTAGTTGAGAATACACTATGTTGTAGATCCCATGATGGCATGTTGCTGGTATGCCTATGCAAGGTACAAGCCTATATAGTTTTGCAACAAGTGCATGATGGCATATGCGAAGGACATATAGGACCAAGAGCCATGGCTGCTAAGATTAGACATTTAGGTTACTACTTGTCCTACATGGAAAATGGCTATATGCAGAAGGTAAAGACTTGTGACATTTGCCGATGACATAACAACCTAATACACGTGCCACCAACAAAATTGCATACCACTTAGATCACATGGTCATTTCAATGATGGGGAGTCAACATTATTGAACCAATAAAACCTAAGTCCTCTATAGGGCATAACTTCATTATTATTACAATCAAGTATTTCACAAAATGGGTTGAAGCAATTTCTCTAAGGAAAACCAATTCATAAAAAGTATGTTGATTCATTTTAGATAACATAGTACTGCATTTGATATTCCTCTCACCATTGTTACAAATAACAGACCATAGTTTAGTAATAGTGAAACACAAGCCTTTTGCAAATAGTTACATATTAAACATTCCTTTTCCATACCATATTATCCATCATGTAATGGACAAGCAAAGCCAATAACAAAGTCAACATAAATATCCTTAAGAAAATGTTAAAAAAAAAAGTAAACATAGATGGCATGAGCAGTTGCCATATGCATTATGGGCCTATAGGACAATTTTTTGCATAGCAATAGGCATCACACCATACAGTCTTGTTTACAAATCTTAAGCTATGTTGGCTCTTGAATTGCAGGTTCCATCTTAAGGATAGCTTTTTTTGACTACATTAATGATGAACAAAACAATGAATTCCATGACATTGACTTGGATTTGATGAAGAGCAACGAATGAAAATGTTTGCTAACATCAAATGTTACCAAGAAAAATAGAGACAATGACATCATTATTATTCAAATTGATGGAGTATCAAGGAAGGAGACCTAGTTCTTAAAGTTTTTTGTGAACCTACAGACAAGTTTTTTTCTAATTGAAAAAGACCCTTCCTAGTAACCAAAGCTTATGGAAATGAAGCCTTCAAGATAGCGAATCTGAATGGGAACGAATTGGCTAATTTGATCAACCATTCCTACCTGAAGTCATATTACATCTAACACTAACTCGTTTGCTTTTAGTTTTTGTTTTCTATTATATGCATATTCAAATGGATATATGATGTTAACAAACTTAGTAACTTGTGACAAGTGAGCATGCAAAATTTGTTCTTCTTGTTATCAGAAACATTGCAAAATTTGCAAATTATTGAGAAGAAAATATAGTATCCGAAAGCTCTACTAGTCATTCTCCATGATAACCAATGACTACTTGATAATCTCACATTACCTTTTATTTTTTTTGCTTTCTTGGCTGTGTTTGCAGAAGTCATCACAACAATCTGATTCATCACAGTAGTAAGCTACCACATGATCTCAACACATGTGGTTTTGTTAGATTGTTTGACCATGCCAATAGAGTTTTCCTCTTTGATTCTTTATGCTACCCCTTCTGAGCTACAATCATGCATTAGCTTCATTTCTTAACACCTCGCTTACGATGAAGTCCCATGTGTGATGTCCTTGCATCGTTACTATGTCATATGCCTCGAATACTTGTTACTCAAGTCATCAAATCTTCTAATGCCTCATTTCCCATGGTAACCAAACTTGGCATTGACATCAAAACCCAAAGAAGGTTTTGTCCCCCTAAAAAAAGTAGAAAAAGCCAAGAAAATCAAGTGGCTAAAGTAGCCCAAAGCAAAGCAAAGCAATGACTCAAAAAAAGAAAAAAGAAGAGTCAAGTGATCAACATGGCCCATAATAAAGCATTAGTTTCTTAAAACATGAATAGCCAGTGAACAAAGTGTAAAGCACAAATGATCATCAACAACCAGACATATCACTAAATCATACCAATGACATTAGCACATTCATGATTTTCCTTTTTTAAAAGTAAAACTACTTAACTAGAACACCACAAGGGATTCAAACTATGTTGAAAGCCTTTATTAAGAAGACTACAAGTTGCTTTCCACACTAATAGACCATTCCATTTAAGAAGCTCTACATATAATCCATTAACATCAACACGTTTCCTAGAAGATAATCTTTGAATTCCTACAAAAACATGATCAAAAGATAACTCAAGAATACTAGAGTTCTTTTGCAAGTTAGGGGAGCTTCTTAATTAAAAAGGTCATTGGAGAAAATCTAAATAGTAGATAAGGGAAAATCATAACCATGTTGTTTGGGTCAAAATAAATTTCAAAAGTTCTTTGGATTTGAGCAAAGCTCATGAATCATTCTTTTGTTCTCTTCTTTAATGAACTTCCTTTTTTTTTTAAATGAATAAGCTTTCTATAATTCTTTAGCATTGAAACATTAAAATGTGAAGCTATAACATCTTTACAAGTTATCAACTAGTCCACATCAAACTAAGGTTTTCTACAAGCATGCCTCTTCTTAATCTGCACTTGAAAAGTCGTAGACAAAAACATTAGTCAAATCTATATCATTGTCATTATTGACCAACATATTAGCCACTCTTGTTTGAAAATCTTGACGAAGGTCTTCTATGAGATGGTTAGTTTTACATTTCTTATAATGAATATGACGAATTGAAGCAAGAATATTGAATTTTAGGTAATGATAAGGAGATTTTGGAAGTTTTTCTTCAACTTGAATATTTTTCATTGCATCTATATTATCATGAGTAGATAAGAGAAGATTAATGCAAGAGTTTCCTTGGTGCTCAACAAAGGTAAAATGAGAAGAGGAAGGAAATTTACTTATGCCATTAATGATTAAAAAATGAAAAGAATGATCCCACTCTAAGAAATGAATATCCCTCTAATTTGTACTATGATCAATAGATGATCTTTTATGAACTATTCACTAGCATTTATTTGAGAATTCCAAACAAGCCTTTGAATTTGACTTTATTTAGCATGAGCATTAAAATCCCCACAAAGGAAAACTTTACCAAGTTTGCAATATTTTGATTGAGGCATTGAAAAGGATGCTCTCGTGAAAGATTAGGAAAATTGTACATAGAAAAATCTTTGAAAGAAAAATAACCAGAAGCAATATAAGCACACTCTAAAATGCCTCAAACTTAAACTCACAAATATTGATTATTATCATCAACTCTATGCACCTTAATGGAATGATTCTAGACTTTTTAATGAAATAAGTAATACCACTAGAAGGTCTACCCCTCATCTTGCAACATTTATTTTTAACATAAATGATATGAAATCTTGTAATAGATACAATCGGAGAAATTTCTTCTTCCCAAGTGATGGGCAGCGAGGTACCCCTACACCCAACCATACGAATCACAAAGCGTTCACACGTGATCCGGTCAAATTATATGGACTTTATTGTTTTTGGTGCATTAGTCCTTTAGGAAGTGAATCTAACCTTAAGGTCAATCGTTATCTTCCCAATTACACTTGTGATATTCATTGGTATGGTTATGTGTAACTAAGGCATTCGATTTTTATCATTTTGTGTTTTATAGTTTGGTGCTCAAAATGTGGATAAAAGGAATTTAATTAACTAATCAACTAGTATTTAACTATTCCTAACATAACCATCTAATCCCACTTTCCATACACGTCTTGAACCCACGTATCCATTGCTAGGCGACCAAGCACTATGCTACTAGGCATACCAAGCAATAACGCTATTGGGATTACCAATCGAATACGTGTTATGCTCTAAGCGGTCGTACTTATGTGTGTAGTCTATCTCACTTAATTGCCTCATTAACATAATAACTGAAAAATATTTAATAAATAATTGAATACGTTTAATAAATAATTAAAAAATTAAATGTATAAATAAAATAGCTAATCTATCCAAAGTGTTACAAGGTTTATCAAAAAGCTCGTCTTTATTGCTACATACACTGTCGTGCTCAAGTACAACAATGCTCGAAAAGATCTGTACACTTAATGACTCTTGCTACAGGCACTCAAAGAAAAATTCTAACTTTCAAATGGAAAAAATGCAAGAGCTCCACTGCAACTACAATCTCTACTTGTCGTAAATATGGCTACATGTGCATATTTATAGTTGATTTTCAACAATGCGTCGATGGGGCCTCATCAATGCATGGTAAGATGCATTGACTAGGCTTTGTCGATGAGGCCACATCGATGAGGTCTTGTCGACGTAGCCAACTTAACGTGACTCATCACCAAGTTTTAACAGAAAAAAAAAGATCAAAATCACTAAAGAAATGACTAGTATCTAAAACAAATTTACTAGCTAATGAACCTTCAACATTAAGGAAACTACATGTAATAGAAGAAAATCCCTATTTTGGGGGGATTTTCCCTCTCTTTAAATACAACATATTTATAGTTTATGGAAGAAATTATAAAAATCAACACATACAGTTCTTTACATGAGGATAGTTTTGGTATCTTCACTCCCTTGCCTGAACATAACAACATTGGTAGCTATCATGTTGTAACTTTGTTGAAGAGCATAAAAAATTTCTTAGTATGTATTTAATGCAACATTGTCAATGTATGCATATTTCATTACCATCATTTATCATGCTCATGTGTCCTTGTCAATGGGCCAGGCCACTAGTAGATAGGGGTGGGACATAGAAACACATATTTAAATAATGCAAAAAATGAGTTTGGTCATAATTAAGGTAAACAGAACAATGGCTTGGACTTGAAATAATAAAATAGAGGTTTTAAGTTCAAGTTTAAATATTCTAAAGTTTAAGTATTTTGGTTTTTTAATTTTTGATTTCTCTGGAAAGAGTTAGAAAGTTTTCCATATTTTTACTTTCTGTAGAAAAAGTTGGAATTTTTTTCATACTGCATATATGTATGGAACATGAGCATTCCCATGCACTTGCAATAGTAATAAACATTTACTCTTCCTAGCTTTGCTCTACCAATGATGATAGTTAAGAGTGACTTACTTTTTTTTGTGAAATTTAGAAGATTCAACTATAGGTTGAAACGAACAAATAAATTATTATTTTGGCTGAGAGGCCAACTTGTTTCGCAGGATAGGGGGGGAGGGGGGAGTGGATTTGTCACCCTCCAAGTAATGCCCTCCACATCATGCACCATATAAGATCCCACGAAATGGGAAAAAACATGAATCGAAGAGCCACACCTTTTTGTATTCTTGTTGCGTAGAATGTGAACCAAAGAGCTAAATTCTCGCTACACACATAAAAAGGCCAAACGCAACCAAATGAAAAATGGGAATGGGAATGGGAATGGGAATGAGAATTCCATTTCCATTTTATCTCTGTCTCCATCTACAACTACTACTGTAGGCTACCTAGCCCAACCGAACCAACTTCGATGATGCTAGCTTTGGAGCTCTACTGGAGCACTGGAAAGGCACCTACAATGGTGGCCCATGCTTCAATTGCAATAACAAGCTCATTGACATGTGCTTCTTTAACTAAGGTAGTAATAAGACAGTAGGCTAGTCGGCCCTTGCTACATCCTTGTCCAACACTAAGGGCCATGACATGCACACATCATCAACAATTGCCGACAACACCGTGGTCGACATCAATGTGCTCGACTATGCCAATGACACTACCCAGGGCATGGCCTAGCTTGCAGAGATTTCCATCTACAAGGTTTGGTGGGATTATGGCTACTTTAGCTTCAACATCCTTGCAGCCATGGATGCCACTCTATTCGACGACATTGACATGCTTTCTCTTTCGCTTGGTAACAACCTGTAGTTGTACTACACGAACAACATCACCATCGGTGCCTTCATCGTTGTAGTCCACTGTCACATCTTTGTCACTTGCTCGACCAGAAACTCCAGACACATTGCTGACATCACCTCAAATCTCATGCCCTGGATCATGAACATTGTTGCTAGCACCCTTGACCATGACTTCTCGGCCATCAAAGTGCTTGCTGATGGTAGCGAGTGTGCCAAAACCTCACTCTACTTTGGGGAACTGCTACTAGAAGACCCAAATCTCACAGTCATCTATGCTAGAAACACTACTTTAGAAAGACAGTAATGGCTATAGTTGAGGCTGCAACCTGAAGGAAAGGGTCTTCTAAAATTTCTGCGTCAACAATAACCTTTGGTTATTGGAGTCTCTTTCTAAAAACAAACTTTCTACTAGTCTTTTTATATGTGTTTTTGTTAATTTTTTATAGTGAATTGTAACATGTTGAACATTACATTTTGATGATTTTGTGCAATTTTCATAGTTTCACTTCAAGCTGAGCTCTTCTATCATCAGTACTTAGCATGTTTTCCTATACATTTGCATTCCCAATGCAAAAAAATTCCAAAGTTTGGTTCTGTTATTTTTTCAATGCTTTCTGGAGTGGCAGGGAATTATGAAATTGTAATTTTCTGCTACTATCTTGAGTAATCTTCTTTTGCTACACCATTTTTCAATGTAAAGGAACATTTGTAAGTTTATGTTCTCTTTATCTCTTTGTATATTTTGTGTAGATTTTATCCTTTCTATGGTTGTGCTTTGAAATTTAGTAGTTACCATGGAGTAGATGCGTTTAGTTGTTACAATTATGATTGCTTTTTCCTTTGCAATATGCATTTTAATAAAATGCAAAAGCGTTAGCATTTTTGCTAGCACATGAAAATTATTAGCCAATTTGAGATGTCGGCCTGACTTTGGTCGTAATTTTAACAATTTTTCCTGCTTATTGGGAGGACTTAAAGAGTTCAAATTTGATAATTTCTTCTTACCTTCTCACATATAGTGAGGTCTTTTCTTTATGTACATATTCTTTGATTGATGGAATCTAATGGATGATATGGTGGTTAACCTGGTAAATTTTAAAAATGAGAACTTCTGCACCTCTGGCAGCTTAGACCCCAGGAAGATCTCCGGCAAGATCATGCTGTGATGATCTTAGCCAATGTTGAGGAAAATAGCGACGAGCTCTCCACCGACGCACATGTCTTGCCATAATCATAAATAACCAATTATTTATAAATCTCCCCTAGCCAAAGAGTCACTGCAAGGGAGCCAATGATTATATTTATCTTGGTTATTTATAATCTCAATTATATATAATGATATATTTATAATCATAAACATAAATGATTATATATAATTATTATAAACATTTCATCATAAATAAAGTCGATTATTTATAATCATTTCAGTATATATATCTTATGGATAATGCTAACTGAGATATAATCATTATGGGTTGACATTATGAATGAATAAATAATATCTCTAACATTATGGATTATGAATAATATTTCATCATATCTTGGCTTTATTTATTATGGGTTATCTCGTGTGAATGAGGCATAAGATTTTCGGGTAACATGCTCCTAGCCACTAGTAGTGTCTTTTGGGGCCCCTTCTTAGTTAAGAGGAGTCTTAGTGGCATCAGTATCTTCGATTTTCATATCTTCCACATCGAACACCTTAGAATCCGAAGAAGGAGGTTTAGTTGAGTAAACCTCGACAGTATCCTTGCTTATGTTTTGAGATATATTTTGATTTTTTAGTTCTTCACTAACGTTTTCTACTAAAATTTGCTTGGCTTCAAGCTTAGCCAGTAACTTTGGACACTGAGCTTTACCGTGGTTCGGATCGAGACAGTAGTAACAACGGTTAAGAACTGTAAGATATGAAATTTTTTGAACAAAAGTCTTTCCTTTCACATTAACTTCTAGTGAATCAAGACGTGGCTTTTGCATATCTATTTTAACGCACACTCTTCGAGGTGGTTGTGGATGGAAACCTAAAAAGGCCTCGATACCGATGACTTCCCCAACTTGTGCAGCAAGGATATCAACATGGGGAGAAAAATGAGGAGGGAATCCTAGAAATTCAATCGAGATCAGAAAAATACTTTTGCTTGCTTTTTCAGGATCGAAATCCTCCTTTCAGGGTTGAAGAACTAAAAAGGATTCATAAATATCCCAAATTGACTGTTGTTCTACGAACTCTACCATAGCCTTAGTTTCAAAAGCGAACAGAAAAAAGCCTCTCGTAAGATTGGAAGCTAGGGTTATTCTGATATTACAGGGTTTCCAAAATTTTTTAACCCAATCCTGGAACACTGAGGCAGGAGGAGAAGCCAATTGTGTAAAGGTGAGTAAAGGTTTGTACAGTTTGGTCAAAGATGTCTTTAGGAAAATCAAAACGTAAAATAGTATCATTAGCATCCATGTTGGTGGAGCTGTCAGTAGGCTGTGAGTCAATGTTGGAAGATTCCATTATTTTACGTTTTTTTCCTCCAACATCAAAGAAAGAAGACAAAACAGATTGGGTCATGCAAACCCATTAATNACATCAAAGAAAGAAGACAAAACAGATTGGGTCATGCAAACCCATTGAGCCTAAGCCTAGCCAATTCAAAAAATCAAAATAGAGAAAATATTAAAAAAGAAACAGAACACAAAGGAACATCGCTATGTGAATGCCATGAAATTGAATCTGGTTTTCAATATTCGTTGGCTGAATATCCAGGAGCATTATGTGATTTTTAACTGAAGTATTCTTTGCTGATAAGAATGGCATTTGGGGTTTTAGCACGAAGGACGTTAATACAGTTCCACATTATGTAGTGGAGAATGAGTATGGAACATTTTAATGCAAAGCAAAATATGTGCCTATGCATGTGTCTGCTATCAATCTTAAAATGCAGGAAACTAACATTTTTAAAAGAATTATGGATTCGAGAGAGAACTGGTTTATACATTTATAATGTCTTGGGGGTAAATACTGTTAAAAAATGTTTTGGGTTCTAACACTCCCAGTATTGAAGGTAATTGTGTATAGATGCAAAATTGTTATACAAGGTCTCATGTTATTGTTTTGGTAGACTAAAAAATTATACAAGTAGGAAATTGTTGGGACAAAGGTGCTAAAATGATAACATGGCAAAGAAATAAATTTACTTTAAAGCAAAGTAATCTAAGTTTAAATTTCATGAGTTTCTCAAAATCACTATAAAAATTTCAACATGATGTATGGCAAGAAATAGGTTAAAATAAAAGTTTTTAGTTGGACTTTTACACAACTTTGTTTTTGTTTTCAAGTGGAATTGATGAAGAATAACAAAATGCTTGAGTGCTTTTTTGAGCATTCTACATTGTGGCTCCACTATAATCAATTTGGCCTAGATGTCAACTACTAGCCAAAGGCTAAGAGAGTCCTTGATTATGGTAAAAAAATTTTATCATCATAGCCATAACAGTGAAGGAGAGCTCTCCTAGTCATAGTTTTCTTATCTCCTTGGAATAGCTAAGGAGAAGCTTTATGGCTAGACTTTGTTATGGTGAATAAATAATTATTTGTCATAATGTTGGATTAAGAGATGATTCACAATTATTTTGTTAAGAGTTTTGCTTAGAGGCCAACTACTTTGTTACCTCGACTTTGTCCCTAGAAATAGATAATCATTGTCATAAATCTAGGTAACGAGATGTAATTTTTCACAAAAATTATCATTAAAAAACGTACATTGGTTTAAATTTTTGTTTTCAAAGTGAAAATAATATAGAAGATTCTCTTGTCCATAAAATAGATATATATCATAACTATATAGCTAAACTCCTAAATTAACAATCCATAATGTGAAATTTTAGAGCACTCTTAAAATTTATGATAACACATTCCTAGCCAATGTGATTTTTTAAAATAATTAGTTTCTTTAACATTATATTTAGAATCAATGTTGATGGGCTATCCTAGTATGTAGCTCAACATAATTTTTAATGAATTTGTGGGGGTTTTGGAATCCAAAATAAAATTTTTAATAAAGTACATTAGCATATCCCCTCAATAATAAAAAAAACTCTAAAAACAATAGCACCAACAAAAAAGAAAAGAAAAGAAAGAAAGCTAGAATGGTTTTTGGGATGCCCTTGTGGGATTTCATCCTTAAAACCAATCCTAAAGAGCCTCCCCTTCGAGGTAAGAAAAATATCAAGCTTTAGCCTTTGTTACAAGCACCCTCATAGGTTTTCACATCTTACTAAAATCTTCCTTGTTATCAACCATAAAGAGCAAAAAAAAGATACAGGAGAAACACCAAAGCTTTATAGAACCTAACTTGCAAACCACAAGCAACATACTAACCAAGTAAAATGGCCTAAACTACATGTTGATGACAAATGAAAATATTTGAATATTGTGCCTCTATTGTAGTCCATAATAATTGGTTTCTTTTTTAAGTTGGTGATGCCTAATTGTCTTTTTTATTTTCCTAAAAAATATATTAAATCATTGCCAAACATCCACCCACGCAAATAAAGTATGTTGTTTTTTCTTCCAATTTCACAAGTCTGTTATAAAATTTTGATTTGCAACAAAAAGAACAATTCATTAAAGAGAGACAAACAACTCTTCTCCATATGATCAAGAAAGATCCAAATTTTTTTTGAAAGTTGATTCATACCTGAAAAATGTTGGACCAAAAATTTTCCTTCTCTAACATACAACAGTTTTATCAAAAATTGTTTCAGGGCAATGGAGAGTTAATAGGATATCAAAATAATAGTGGCAGTTTATTCATATCCTTTGAAGATACTATGTAGGGCATTAAAATACGAGGCTCAAGTAAAGTAGCAGATGCAATAGGACTATATGTAAAAATGCTATCTTGGGGAGGATCATTAATATGGGAGCCAATATTCCAAAACCTAAAGCAAGCTCTCCACCATGGTTTAGATAAAGAATGGTGTATTAATAAAGGCATTTTGCTCTTCAAAAAAGTGAATAGATCTACTTTAAATAATTACAAGTTAATTGTAATCAATAATATTTGTTCCAAAGTTTTGGAAAATATTCTTGAGATGAAGATTGATATATTTACAAAAGAAAACAACTTGCCAGCAATGTTACAAGCTAGGTTTAGACGTGATCATTCTACTATTGATCACCTTATCACATTGAAATATTTTATTGACTGTGAAAAAAGGCAAAACAAAAGAACTTTTATTTGCTTCATGGATTTCTTTAAAGCATATGATTCAGTTATTTGAAGTAAACTATGGAAGCAATTACAAGATATTGAAACCTCTCCATTCTTGTTATATGTTATTTAAAGTCTTTACCAAAAGGTATATATATAGATCATAGATTACAACTTACATGAAAATTTTTTACTACATAGTAATATTAGGGTGAATTTAGGTTATCCTCTCTCCCCTACACTTGTTTCATATGTCTACAGTCTCTCTTAATGCATAGTGACTAAACTTTTAAAGGAAGTCTTAGTGGCTACACAACAAAAAGGGTGGTTCTATGAGGAAATGATCTATCTCAAAAAATGGGACATCAAGTGGGAGATTCTTCATTGTGATACAAAACAACTATGTAAGATCATTAGAGATTAGGCACTTTTGCACATATGGGATAATCCAACAAGTTAAAAACAATTCTGATTGACATTAGAGGAGGCATCAACAAGAAAGCAGCTTATTTATGTGCCCCTATATCCCTTTGTCTATGATGTCAAATTAGCTTGGCAAGATTAGGCTATCACTATTTTAGAGTTGAATTAGGCAGACGGGTTAAGAGTCCATGAGAAGAGAGAACCTGCCGTCTATGCAATCGAGTAATTGAAGATGAGCATCACATACTTCTGCAATGTCCTATTTTACAGCATTATTGCCAGAAATGGCAAATTACAACTAAAAGCCTAAAAGCCATATTTGATGTAGCACCAAAAAAAACTTGGTAACTTTACTGATAAAGTGTTTAATATACATGCTATATACATTTCCTCTATCTAATAGATCATGTGGGTCTAAGGATGTAATAAAAAACTATTTTAGTTTTAGTTTAATAAAAATGTTAGTTTCAAAAATCAAATCTATAGGTCATAAACCCCTTAAAAGGCCTTAAAGGCATCCATAATTGTAGAAACACATTTCCTACAACATAAATGGAATATTTTGTATGTATGTTTAGTGCAAAGATTCATGAATCCAAGTATATTATGCACCTTTAAAAATTAAATTTGGAAAAAAAATAAAAAGCAATAAATCTAAATGTAAGTAATGGCTGGCATATGAGGGAATCCAATGATTCACCTACATAAAACCAACCATGTCTTTAAATACTGGAAATTGGACTAGAAGTTTTTAGTATGTATAGGAAATCACAAAGGATTTGTTGCATGGTTACAAAGCCTTAACATATTTTTAAAGAAAGTTGAAAATATCATTGATGTAATACCCTAAGCAAATAAGGTCAATTTGAAATAAAGCAATTAGCAAATTATAATTAATAGTATAATTCATTCGAATATGAACCATACATAGTCTACAAATACACTCTTCTCTTGGTAAATTGATCCAATGACTTATCTCAATAAGGAGATGATGAGAGGTCATTCTTGCTCTAGCAATTTGATTCCATAAATGAATAGGAATAGCTAAGAATAGACACTTTTGAGTACTAGATAACAAGCCTCCTCTAATAGAATATAAATTAAAATGTTTTTTTCCTTGACATATTCAGGAAACCTTTAGCTATGACTTTTTCTTTTATAGTTTTTCGGAAGAGCCTTTTGTTTAAAGGAAGATCCTCTATTACAATACTCCATGAAGCCATAATTTTCCTTGATGAAACCATCCATTTTCTTCTGTAGCATTCATTATTTCTTTAGCATAACTAACTTCCTCCATGTGACTTAACTTTTGAGTATAACCAATAAATTGACAAAGGGCTTTTACTTTAAGAGGAAGCAAATCTGTTTCTAAAAGATATTATAAGAAATTTGCATTTTCACTTGAAATTCACATACAAGAGATTGTTTTGAAAATGCTCTAATTTTTTCCAATTATATGTGGAAAGAAAAGGTCCCCTAGTAACACACCCATATAATAATACAAGTTGGACAAGATTACGAAATAGTTTCCTTCTAATTTCCCATACCAAAATTTGTTTCTTACTACAATTATTTGTTTCCTATACTGAAAAAATTATTATTTCTATATCTAGTACCACAAACTAGAATGTTAGTCTTAGCAATATTAACTTTCATACCAGAATGGTTGTAGTAGTCATGGAGAATTTGAAGCATTAATTTAATCCTCTAGTTAATTTTGCAATCAAGGCCACATCATCTGTAAAGAGAAGTGTATTAAAAAATAATCCATTCACTAACATACCATGATTAGAAACATTTTGCATTCATTCCTCCAATTCATCTATAAATATGCCAAAAAGGATAGGGGATAAATGATAGCCTTGTTTAACTCCAACTAACCTATTGATAATTGTTTCTTCTCTAGTAAGATTATCTTCAATAACAATGTTAACTGTCTCATAGATTCTTTTAGCAACATAAAGGTGATCTTATGGAATGTTAATGCTATCCAATCTCTTCCAAAGTTTATCTTGAGAAGCAAAATCATAAGCCTTGGAAAACTTAACAAAATAGATAAAAATTGTATGGTTGGGCCTTTTTGCCCTCTCTACACAATAACAAAAAGTTATTAGATATTCTATAGTAGAATGATTCCTCTTAAAGTCTGCTTGTGACTAAGCACAAAGACCTTGCATTTTTGCCCATGAACTAATTTTATTCTCCAAAATAGTGCCCAAAAGCTTAGTAAAAACTAAATTGATTGTAATCAATCAATAATTATTAAGATCTATCTTATCTCCTTTTTTGAAAAGCAAGATTGCTTGATTGGAACATCAAAAGTCATCCAAACCATGTTGAAGCCCTTTATTAACAAGATTGCAAGCTACTTTCCACACCAATGGACCATCCCATTTATGAAGCTTTGCATATAATCCATTAATATCAACACCTTTCCTAGAAGATAATCTGTAAATTCCTGTAGAAATCTCATCAAGGGATAACTCAGGAATACTAGAGTTATCTTGCATAGTCAAGGGAGCCTCTTTGATTAAAAAGGTCATTGAAGAAAGTTTGAATAGTAGATAAGGAAAAATCCCAACCATGTTGTCTATCTCGAAATAAATTTCAAAAGCTCTTTGGATTTGAGTGGAGCTCATGAATCATTCTTTCCTGGTCTTCTTTAATGAGCTTTATTTTTTTAAAAATAAATAAGCTTTCTATAATTCTTCAGCATTGAAACATTAAAATGTGAAGCTATAAAATCTTTACGAGCTATCCAATAGTCTATATCAAACCAAGGTTTTCTACAAGTAGGCCTCTTCTTAATTTGCACTTGAGCAACTATAGACAAAAGAACATTAGTAATATCTATTTCTTTGTCATTATTGACCAACCTATTAGCCACTCTTGTTTGAAAATCTTGACAAATGTCTCCTATGAGATGATGAGTTCTACATTTCTTGTAATGAATATGATGAATTGAAGTAAGAATAGTAAATTTTAGGTAATGATGAGGAGATTCTAGGAGTTTTTCTCCCACTTGAAAGTTTTTCACTACATCTATATTATCATGAGTAGATAAGAGAAGATCAATGCAAGAGTTACCTTGGTGCCTAGTAAAGGTGAAATGAGGAG
The DNA here is from genome assembly GCA_015680685.1 of Gnetum montanum. Lineage (NCBI taxonomy): Eukaryota > Viridiplantae > Streptophyta > Gnetopsida > Gnetales > Gnetaceae > Gnetum > Gnetum montanum. Next base: position 702,137 of record MNCI01028452.1, on the reverse strand, counting down.
AGGAAGGAAATTTGCTAGTGCCATTAAGGATTAAAAAATCAAAGCAATGACCTTACTCTAAGAAATAAATACCCATTTGATTTGCACTATGATCAGTAGATGATCTTTTATGAACTAAATAGAGCTCTTCACTAAAGTTTAATTGAGAATTCCAAACAAGCTTGTGAATCTGACTTTGTCTAACACAAGCATTAAAATCCCCACAAAGAAAAACTTTACCAAGTTTGCAATATTTTGACCTAGGGTCTAAAAAGGATGCTCTTGTGAAAGATTACCAAAATTGTAGATAGAAGAATCCCTTAGAGCAAAATAACCAAAAGCAATATAAAGAGCCTTTGAAATGCCTTGAACTTAAACTCACAAATATTGGTTTTTATCATCAACTTTGTGCACTATAATTAAATGATCTCTAGACCTTTTAATTAAATAAGCAATATCACCAAAAGGTCTACCCCTCACCTTAGAATGCTTATTTCTAATAGAAATGATATGAAAACCTAGAATAGATACAATCACAAAATTTTCTTCGCAAGTTTTAATAAAAATAAACTAGTCAAAATCACTATATCTAAAGTAGCAACTTTATTAGCCAATGAACCTTCAACATTAAAAAAAACCACATGTAATAGAAGAAAATCTCTATTTTGGGGGATTTACCCTCTTTTTGATGACTACAACATATTTACAGTTCAAGTAAGCAAAATTGCCTTCAACATGAGCTTGTTTAACCTTTTACCATTCTTCCTACTTTATTGCATACTCTTTTTTGGTTAAGTCTACATTAATCAAAATGTTTTGTCCTTTCAAGATACTTATGTTATTCCAAACCTTATCTCTTCCACACCAATAAACAAACTCAACAATAATCTACCAAGGTTTGTCCCCATTAGACTAAGTCTATTTGCACTAATTATTGGGGTAGAAAAAATGTGCATTTGTTTCCTAAAGAAATCTAGCATGACCTGTAAAAGATCTTCACCCTACTCTTCAAGAATTCCCATAATTCAAAGAGATTTTAAATTGTCACATTTTTCTTCATCTTCATGCATTTTCTCAATAATTTGCTTCTAAGCTTGAATAAGTAGTTATTATTTTTGACTCAAGAAAATCCAACTTTGATTGCAAAGCATTCATATTTGTCTAAACTTGAGTTGCTTCATCATTTGACAATAAATCTTTCAACTCTTCAACAGGTTTGTACTTTTTTGACCAAACTTAAACCATGGATTCCAATTACACAATCCTAGATGCTATGGAGTTCAAAGTTGCAACCATGTTATTCTATTTCTTCAAGAAATCATAAATCTTACAACTGAAATCCTACTTGTACTTTCCTAAACTACTTGAAATAGAATACATTGCTTTCTTAGCCCTAGCATACAGAACACCAAATTCAAAATCACTGAAACACTAAAAGCCCAAATTAAATCTATAATCCACCAAATCACCCAAACCCTATACTTGCTTGTCTTGGCTAAGAAGACTAAGTCTGCATAATGTCATCCCAAACACGATCATTTGTTAAAGAAATTCTTAAAAGCATCATGCTTTTTTCCAGGAACAAGAAATTTGAATCTTTTTAGTATAAGAAGCTAACATCGGACATTTCAAGTAACCACACATATACCCTTAAAACTCCCAAAAACCTCCCTCAAATGAGCTGAGCTACATCAGCCAAGCCCAAGCCTAATCTTAGTTTTTTTTTTCTGAGGTAAGCCTTTAATTTGGAAGATAACTTACCTCTCACCAAAGGTAAGAAAGCCCAAAAGTTGATTTCTGTTTGAAATTCATGAACAGAATCTGATTCCCAAACCATTTGTTTATATAATCATTTAAATTTTAAAGAATCACGATGATGTCACACTCAAACTTGCAATCTTTCACAATAAAGCTAAATTTCATCTTCAGTATATTAATTTAAACGACCAACTAAAACTGGCCAAATTTTAGAAACAAGTGGACTCCAGAAATAAAGCTCCAGATATGAATTGAAATATGATATAAATAGTCTTACAGCTATGGAGAAGAGTAACGCCTTATATTTCTTTTGAATATTCAATCCTGCCACTATATTAGGTTATTAGCTACAAGCCAAAATGAACAAAACAATTTCGTGCCCATTCAGCAATGCAATGAGCAAAACAATTTCAACGAAACAAACACATCATGATTCCTCTAATTCTTATTCACATGATGTGCGGATTGTGGAATAAACTGGCAGGAATTAAGTAATCACAACCAAAAACAATTAATGCCACTTAAACTATACATATAATTCATGCAAGCAAGTTTAGAGCCCTGCTGAGACTAATCCATGAAGAGTAATAATGCCTATCACAACATTGTGTGGATTAATCACTGGCAAAAATTGCACTGGTGATGGTGGAGCTTCCATCTTTTGCATTGCTTCTACTGCCATTGCATCGGATCCAATGGTCCTTGGATTCCTAAAACGCAACAGCAAACACAAGGTCTTTTATCAGTTCAACAATATATTTTCATCTTAAATTCGCAAGTTTTCATGGAATAACGCACAAACCTATTACACATCTCGCCGACTGTTAATGTGAAAATTTTTTCCCTATTCGATTTCAGAGTTCGGCGTAAATCACCATCAGTGAAAGTTCCAATCAAATGCAACTGGTCATCAACTACAAGAAGGCAACCACATCCTTTGCTGGTTAACTCCATAAGCTGATCCATAATGAGATCCGTTTCCTTACATAGAGGCAGTTCTTCCTGCCTCTTCATAACATCCTGGACCTATTAAACAATACAGTACCAGGGGATAATCAATACCAACAACCAAGCACAGCTGAATATAAATCAACACCAAGATAAATGTTATCAACTGTTTTGCTATGAAAGGTATTGCAAGAAACAAACCATAGGTGACCACAGAGAATAATAACTAAGAATATCCAAAATACCAGTTTATGAGTCATCCAGTTATTAAGCCACTTTCGAAATATACCGGGATACCACTGTGCCGGACTATGACGTGGAAAGTCCATTCCAACACATGTGGCATGAATATAATGAATTTAAAGTAGAACACAATGCATTCATCTAATCATTCATCAATTACCCTCATCTTCAAGTCAATGATTGATTACCATCGCTAAATCCTACCATGCATCATGCGGCAGTAGCATGCATTTTTGCAGTAGAAAAATCTTATTACATCCATTATTGACTATGAACCCAGTCCATTTACCATGGAACATTTTAACATATTGAATGCAATTTTAACCAATTTGATAAACAAGTCAGAAAGATCGAGACAGATAAAAGAATCCGAAATGCAGGTTAGGTATTCCAGCAAAATACAAGTGAACATGGATTTTTATATGACGACATCGACTGCGATGATAAATATTTTATTCAAGTTACTAAATGGCACCATGGCAAACACTACGCAAGGCTACACAATGACAAAGCAGAAGTAATTGGTTCTGCCATGAATTAAACAATCGTTTAGGTAAGGCCTGTTGGAGGATTCTAAATTTTCACCACACAGAATCATCTTAGTGAAACATAAAAAATGAAAATAAAATTGCTTGGCAGTCATTACCATATATGGAAACAAACTTAAAGCCAGCAATGAAGCAATTATAATAATGGATACTATTGCATAATAATGTGATAAGTCAAGGCCAATGATAGTACACCTCAACGTTAATACGTCGGTTGCTGAGTTCGAGCTTTCAGTTGCAGCATATGCTTAAATTAATTTGTTCTCCAATATAATGAAGATGAGAACAACAAAAGATCAAACAAAACCGTTGTATACTGTATTCAAGCATACGCCAATAAGAAAGCAAAAGTTGCTTAAACATAAAAACTTTGCAAAGAGCGTTTACAGATTGATATGAGAAGTCATAGGAAACAATGCAACATCGTTCACAAATATGTCAAATACACGCAGCTAAAGTTGCTTAGTCACAGGAAAACCTTGCAATTAGCATTACACAGATCGATATCAGGACATGTGTAAAACAAACGAACAATGTTCAAGCATTGCTTAAATTTGGCAATTGACGGAAACAAGCAAATAACTAAGCACGTCCAAACGACAAAAGTAACAAACACTGAAAAGACCAGAACGGCAACAGTGAATACAGCATACAACGTACCGACACGCGTCCTTAACAAACTGATCGACTACCCTATCGGAATAACATCTGCAAGCCGCGCTTAGAGACCGGAAAAAGCACAGATTTGGAACCACAGCAACAGAAGATCCCTAGGGGCAACCAAACTAAAATCATGACATCGAAAAAAAATCAAAGAAAAACGAAAACTACAGAAAACAACGAATCACATTACGCAAAAAAGAAAAAAAGAAAACCTAAAAAAAAAGAAAGGGACTACAAGGAAGCCGTACGCGGAAGATGAGGCGCTTGCCGATGCGGCCGGCCGGATGATTGAGCGCGTACTGCTCGCGCGTAAGATTATTCGCGCGCATGAGCGCCACGGCCACGGTATCGCCAAAAATCATGTGAACCGCAGTGGAAGTAACCGGCGCAAGATCGTAAGGGCAAAGCTCTCGCTGCAGAGGCAAAAACACATGCACATCCGCGGCCAAGGCAAGAGCACACGGACGCGCGCAAGTCACAGCGACGAGAACCGCGCCTTTGGCGCGCGCGAACGGCGCCACTCGCAGGAGCTCCTCCGTGGCGCCGCTCTTGCTGAGCATCACCAAAACGTCGCCGTCGCCGACGATGCCGATGTCGCCGTGCAGCGCGTCCGTGGCGTTCAGGAAAACGGCGCGCGTTCCCGTGGACACGAACGTCTGCGTGATCTTCTGCGCGACGAAGCCGCTCTTGCCGACGCCGGTGAAAATGGCCACACCGCCGCGGCTCTGCCGCTCGCGCAGCAGCCGCGCGAACGCCTGCACCGCCGCGTGCGAAACGTTCTCGAAGAAGAAATTGAGGTACTCACGCTGCTGCTCGAACAGCCGCGAAACATCCAGAGCTCCGCGCGCTTCCTCCTCCACGGCTTCTGCTAGTGCTCCCATTCTCTGTAATAAGCCAATTCTCCGATTCTTCAATGCCTGCGATCTGTCTGGAAGCAAATGCCGCTATGGATCGGATTCGCGTTTCGCCGAATGTGTGCGAGATCTGGCAGAGCGTATGGCTCTGTGTCTGTGTATGTACAGATCTGCGAAGTGTTGCTCTTCTACACATGCATATCTCTGCGATAGTCTGGTCACTGCGAAGCTTGGCCGTTCGAGATTTTCACTCCACGGACTCCCGGTCTGTTTGAAAATGCGCGATAATAGCCCGCTTTTGAACTTCATCGTCCTTGTGCATCTTCGAGATAAAACAAAACCGACGGGAAATCGAGAGAGTGGATTTGGAGACGGTGCCGTTTTATGGTATTTGTATGAAGCCAGGGATTTTGCAGAGTTTTTTCAACCGAATTTTGTTATTTTTTTTTCTTGGTAGGACGTGGAATCATTTGAAGATGATAAATAGTAATGAATAATTTTGAACTTTTAGATTTTACTAAGCTTTTGATTTTGGGGGTGTCGGACCCCGAAAAGAGAATTTTATTAATAGAAACCAAAATTTAGTATATATGCTACTTCAAGACATATAGATTGAGGAAAGGAGGAAGAGAAACCGTGTTAACTGAGATTATTATAGAGGAAACATGTTAAACTTAGCATTCTACATGGTGTGAAAATGCATTCCAAAGATCAACCATTCGCTGAAATGTGTGTGTCTTTTCTTGGATGTGGATAGTCGAATGAGAACAAAGGTGGAAGAAAGAGGAAAAAGGCCAAATGGTGCAGAAAACTGTGGCTTAATTAGGAGACTCTCTTCTGAAGCGAGGCTTGATGATGGTGATTACTTGGATCTCC
>MNCI01028452.1:671857-693654 GCA_015680685.1 Gnetum montanum | reverse complement strand
CTAGTGGTTCGCAGCCACCATTGGATCCAACCCACCTGACCTATGGGCCTAGGTTCGGCATTCCAAAGATTAGAAAGAAGTTGTTGAGATGAAGGAGACGAGAATAAATTAGAGTGTAGGCGAAAGAGGTGGAGTTTGGTCCTATGAGAAAATCAAAAGCTTAGCTTTCTCATAGGACCAGACTAAGCTTTTGATTTTGTCTTTTTGGGGTGGAATCATTTGAAGATGGAAAATACTAATGAATAATTTTGAAGCTTTAGATTTTGTTTTACCTCATAATTTAATGAATAATTTTGAAGGTTTAGATTTTGTAAAGCTTTAAATTTTTTTACTTTATGATTTATATGAATCTTTGTCAAACAATATCACTTCATGATGCATATTTTTATAGATTATTGGATTTGTTCATCCCAATAAGGGTTTTACACTAGTGATTTATTTAGGCTATCCTTAAACACTATGGAATTAATATTTTGCATGCATGCTATTTTTTAAATCTTTTTTACTTGTTGAACTAGCGAATTTTGAAATGGTTGAGATTAATTTATGGTAAAAGAAAACAAAATTAAAACTCAAGGTTGGTAATCAATGTTTTTCTAAAAAAAAATTACATATTATAATTTGCAAGGATATTGTAGCTATTGTTGTTGTGGAGACCATGTTATTGGCATTTTCAATAAAAAAGTGGTTCATGAGGAAAAAAACAACCATTTTTTGAAAAGGCAAATAATGGTAGTTTTTAGTAGGTACAAATAAAATTTTCTTCAATAAGCTCTCAACTTTTTATTAATCCTTTTAATTCTAAATGTGCCAATAAAATTTTGATATTTAAAAAGAATTTCTCTTTAGAAACAAAAACTTTCAGCAAGAACCAACAATGAAATTATTAATATAGATGGATTTCACTCAGTTAAACATAACAAGAAGAAGCCTACAACTATTGCTTTCAATTTAAAAATCCCAAACACATCTCATTCTCTTTCTACTTTTATCATTATTCCAAATGTTTTTTTTATTATGTAATGCTTTTTTACTTATTAATGACATGGATTGTGAGACAAATGCTATGCTTGAAAAACCATAGGGGCCTCCTCCCCCACATCTCAATGTTAGTTTAATCATGGAATGTTCGAGGCCTTTTTGATAGGTCGCAAACAAAGACTGTCGAGTAGTATCTTTCAAACCAGCATTTATCTTCAAATTTTCTTTTCTTGCAAGAAATTAAGTTTTCAACTCATGATATTAGTTTTGTTAGTAAATGCATTTTAAAAAATTGCAATGTTTTTTCTACTGCTTAAGAAGTTAATAAAGCAGGTGTTGTTATTTTTGTTAATAAAAATTAGACTAGAAAAGTTTTGAATTCTAGTTTTGACAACCTCAAAAAAGTTATTTGGATTATTTATCATAGTGAAAAGGTAACTTCATACTCTGTAATATTTATGCTTCTAATAATTCAAAAGATCAATTAGAAGTTTGGAAATATCTTTTATCTTTATCTAAAGTTCCTTGGACTATTAGAGGTGATTTCAATATGGTTGAAATTCATTTAGATGAATTTGGTGGTCTTCCTCCTAATATATCTTCTCAAGAAAAAGAAGATTATTGCAATTTCAAAGAAAACATATTTTCTTTTTAATATTAACTCTTTATTCTCATTTTACTTGAATGAGAAGCATTTTACTTGTATAATTATTAAGGAAATGATAGAACTTATTGTTGACTTGATAAATTTTACATCTCTAATGTTTCTTTTTAGAAGCCTATAAAGAAAGTAGAAGTGCATACCTATGCTACTTTGTTAGATCATTTTTCTATGAACATTTTTCTATCTAGTATTAATTCTCATCCTTTTGAAAGTGATTCTTTAACGTTGGATACATGACATCGGAGTTAAGAAGCGACGTCGTCGGATATCCCACGTTGTCTCTTCTGGGTTAGCCTTTTGATGAGCGGTGAGGTGCCCCTACGCTCAACCATACGAATACGAGCATTTCATGCACAATCTGATTGAATTTCAAGGACTAAGTGCTTATGCACCCTTGTGGAACAAGGATGAGTTGGTTGATCATTGTCTTCCCAAGCTTACTTGTATGTCACGATTGTATGATTAAGTAAGCTTGAGGCATATGATTTTTATAACTTTTATGTTTTTATGTCCTAAGGGAAGGAGAGAGGTAACTAAGTGACTAATTTAACTTAACTACTCATTAACTACGTTCTAACTAATCCTAACACCAGCATCTGTTCCCACTTGTTGTACACATCCTGAACCAATGCAACACTACTGGGATTACCAAACACTAATTGTTACTGGTTTACCAAGTGTTACACGCATGCTTGAAGTGGTCATGCTTGTGTAATTTAACGATTTGCTTAATTGATCAAAATGAATTGCTATGCTAATAACATAAATGTAAAGTGCATAAAATAAAATAAAATAAAATAAATGCATAAGAAAATAAAATAAAAGAAATGCATAAGAAAACAAATCTCAAGTGCTGCAAGGATGAATCAAAGAGCTTGTCTTTATTGCCGTACACAAGGTGTGCTAAGGTACACAATGCTTGAATAAAGATCTGTCCACACTTAGACCTCCTATTGCGGGCACTTGGAAAATACTCTAACTTTCAAATAGACTACAAGAGTTTTGCTACTTGATTACTGAAAGACTTCTCTTCAATTGTGCACTTGGGCACTGTATTTATAGACTTGGGAGCAACTACTCTAATAATTAGAGTAAACACTCTAATAATTAGAATAAGTACTAAAATAACCGCTAGAGTAACCACTCTAATAATTATAATAACTACTAGAGTAACCACTAGAGTAACCACTCTAATAATTAGAATAATTGCTAAAGTAACTACTAGAGTAACCACTCTAATAATTAGAATAACTGTTAGAGTAACCGCTAAAGTAACCACTTTAATAATTAGAGTAACTGCTAGAGTAATCGCTCTCATCATACCCCCATGACTGAATGAAAACTCGTCCTTGAGTTCCTTACAAAATATTAGAAAGGTATGGGATTATTAACTAATTGACAACTGATGATGGAATAGGATGACAGACTCAATGTGCCCAGTGAACGGATCAATAAGCATATTACAACATTAGTATTCATGACCATTGTGGTGAACACTCATACATAAATGACATCCAAGCCTTTATTTGATAGCTTGTAGAGAAAGAGAGAGAAAGAAAATGACGCATGTTGCTGCCAATGCTAAGATTGCACCTTCTGTTGTTTATCCATTGTAACGACGGAAAATGTCAGTCGCTGGAAATACCAAACGAAAGTCCATGTACACAGTTCTAACCCTGGATTCATGCAAGGACCATGCTAGAGAAAAACGAATCCGAGGTGCCCTGAATGATCTTGTTGATTAGACAAGGACTTACTTGATCAGTAAAAAATTTTGTGATATTTGGATGACAAAATGATGGTTCTTTATGAGAAGATATAATATTGTTAACTTCAGAGGTAATTGAAAATGATGTAATTGATTTAAAGCGATTTGCAAGATTTGTATAAATAGGGCACAAGAGATCGGATTTAGAATGCAGGCAATCCCAAGATCTGGGATTCAACTCACGAAAAAATATATTGAACGCAACGATTATAGGTAGACTTTGATTTAGGCGAAGTACATGTCAATAACAAGGAAGCTTTTCAAAGAAGAAGCAAGCAAAGGTCAATCTACCTTGTTCTAGTAGATTCGGGTACAAGAAGGTCAGACCTAAAGCAGAATGTCCGTCAACCGGCTATTTCTGATCAAAGATTCTTGCCAATTGCCTTCGATATTCTTGCGATTACTGATCCTCTTTGTTCTCTTGTTAATCCTTACTAAAAGTTGTCAACGATTGCCAACGGAAGGAAAAATCGCTCACAGAGAAAATTTGTCAAATCTTAGGAGAAATTTTTGCCCCCCTTTGATCTTTGTCGACTGGAGTATTTATAAGATTAGGGTTAGGAGAAAAATGCAGTTTAGATGATGCATGTCTTGAACCTACAAAATTCCATTGACTTGATGTGTTTGTTGTTGAAGCTTGTGATGCCATGCTGTATTACGCTCTGAAGCGTAATGCATCATAAACGACTCTTGTTTGGAGTTTTTGGCGACAAACTGTTCTTGGATTACGCTACGATACGCTAAAAAGCGTATTGTAGCGTGTGAACTGCTGATATTTGAATTGTGCTATCTCCATCATTGCTTGTATTACACTGCATTATACTAGATTACACTGCATCATTCTAGATTGCGCTGTATCATGCTAGATTACACTGCATCCCGCTAGATTACGATTCATAGCATAATTCAGTGTAAAATAGTGAACCTGCAAAAAATTGAAGTGTTGTCGTCGCGCTTCCTCTATTTCTGATCAATCCTTCTAGGGTTTATTATGCCATGCTGCATAATGCAGCGTAATAGGCCCCTTAACTGAGAAAGAAAACTTGTTGAAATGCACAGCATGCTGCAAATCATTGCCTAAACCTTAAGATTTTTTGCTGGGTCGTCGAAGTCTTGAATATTTGCCATCTTTGATGTTGCGGTGGACTGCCTTCTGACATTACGCTGCATTATGCAACTTTACTTCATGTTGCGTAATGCAGCGTAATATGCTAAAAGTTAAGATTTTCGAAACATAGAAAACTTGCAAAGTTGAAGGCTTGCCGCCGTGCACCCATCGCCTTGTTCTGTCTTCAGAAATTTATTTGTGTTGTGTTGCGCAACGTGGCAGGACAGGCCTTTAATCAAAAAGGGAACTTGCTGTGCCATGCCTTGTCGTGACTCCTTGCTTGAATTGTTAGATTTTGCTGAACCGTTGAAGCCTCGAAATTTTCATGGTGTTTCAATGACCCCTCTTTGTGGATGTTTAGAGGGCTTGCTCGAAAGACGTCGATAAAGAATATGAAACACCAGAGAGGTAAAGGCACCAACAGCATCTGTCAGAGACTGCTCAAATGTCGCTCTGTCAAACCTAGAAGTGCAAAGGCAAGGGAGGGAAGAAAGCATAGAAGGATTTTTACAGAAGTAAGAGGAGGAAGGTTCAGGGAAGACTCAAGCATGTGAACATGAAACTTTTGCGAACAAGTCACTACATCCTTCCGCAAATGTATTTGCGAGAAGTTACGCCGTCATATTGTATATGAGGGGCTTGCATGGACGAGTTGTGTTATGCTCGCGTGGCCTAGATGAGTTGTTTTACATCCATTTTGCCAAGCTTTGCCTTGGCTTTTTTTTTTGAATTACATTCCACTAGGTGAGTTGCATTACACTAGTTCATGGACACGATGATGCGAAAGAATTTGATTGAATGTTCACACTCTGTACAAGCAAAGAAGAGGGTAAAGGCAGTTGTGAGGACAAGGGAAGGGGAAAGCGAAGTGAGGTATCCGATGGAGGGAGAGGTAGGGTTTGCACTCCTAAGTAGCCAGGCTAGTCTGAGCAACCACTTCAGGATGCCACGACACCTCACCTTCTAATGAATGCATTCTCGATCAACGCTGTCGTAACAAGTAACTTGCAAAATATAACAGAGAGTAGAGCGCAAAAGTAATTGTCCTAATCACTAAGGAGGGAGGCTGTTGAAACAAGCGCTGTCCAAAGCAAAAAGGAGAGCGTAGGCCATGAAACAGGGACTGTAGCAAGGAGCAAGGGTCCCAATGTTGATGCCACAGTTCATGAAACTACCGTTGACAGCCAGATTCATCTTGCTTAAATGACTGGGCAAAGAACAAGTCAAATGAATCTGCTAAGCTGGAGTCTGGTGACGGGAATGGATGGAGGCCCCTGAGACTATGGATGACCACAGTTTCTTCGGGGCCCCAAGCGACGAAGTTGATCCCAAGAGCTACAACTATAGAGTGGTTATCATAGCAACATCTTCGAGGGGTCAGTAGTATGCCTTTCGGCATGTCCGAGGAATCAGTAGGATGCTGGTGGGGTAGCAGCGTTGCGTCTGTTCCAACGCCTTACCCGTTCCATCTGGTAGGGATGCAGTGCAAGAGTGATCACGCTTGCTTGCATTGTGGATTGTCTATTGGTGAATTCTAGTTTTGAGTCTTGGTTGATTGTTGTTGTTGGTTTTAAGCCTTAGCAGGCCGTGGTCCCCGTTTAACGCCTGGGCAGATTGAAACTTGCTAGTTTTACGTCGTAGCAGACGGTGGAAGAGCTAGTTTATGGTCCTAGGAGACCGTGCTGTGGGTGTCAGTTTTATGTCATGACCCAGGGACAAGTCTGTGCTGGTTTAGCGTCTCAGCAGACGTGTGCTTACCTTGCCAGTTTCATGTCATGGTGGACGGCCGGAAACTTTGCCAGTTTGGCATCTTGGCGGACGCGTGAAAGGAATGCCAGTTTTACATTGTAGCGGATGTGTACAACTTTGCCAGTTTTACGTCGTAGCAGATGTTTGTTACCTTGCGTTTGAGTTGAGTTGATGCTTAGATATGGTACCACTTCAAATACAGGTGATTCACTGGGTTCGGGTGCTCGTTGCTGTTGATATATGCTAACTTGAATGCTTCGTTGCCATATGCTCTGATGACCAGGAAATGGCCTTCCCAGTTTGCAGAGAATTTGCCTACTGGTTCACGAATGGGCCTTGAGAACTAGATCTCCTTTCTTGATCGGTCATTGATGCAGATTGTGCCAATGCTTCTGTCTCTAATTGTTCTGATATTTTTCGATGGTGTCAAGTGTCTAGATGCGCTTCTCTTCTACTGAGTCTAAATCCACGATTCTAGACTCGTTGTGCTAACTCTCATTTATAACTGTGGAGAGGACCATTCGCAATGAGGGGATTTTAGCTCCAAGGGCAATACTGCTTTAGATCCATAGACTAGGCTATAGGGCGTCCTGTTTGTAGCTATCTTGCACGTCATACGATATGCCCATAGCACGTAGAGGATTTTCTCGTGCCATCATTTTTTGTTGTTGCTAAGCATATTCTTAAGTAGATTGATAATTACCTTTTTTGTTGCTTCTGCTTGACCATTTGCTTGTGGGTAATAGGGTGAAGAAAAAGATTGCTTGATACCAAGATTGTCGCAAAAAGATTTAGTTTCGGTACTACTAAATTGTGGCCCGTTGTCAGTCACAATAGTCATAGGGAGCCCAAATTTGGTTACAATATTGTCTAAGATGAAATGACAAACCTGTTGAGATGTAATCTTCCATAGGGGGATAGCCTCAACCCACTTTGTGAAATACTTAGTGGCGGTGATAATGAAACTATGTCCTGCGGAAGATTTAGGCGCGATTGGACCTATGATATCTAGTCCCCATCGTTGGAATGGCCAAGTAATCTATGTAGTGTGTAACTCGGTTGGTGACACGTGTATTAAGTTTGCATAACACTAGAACGTGTCACATGTTTTGACTTTGGTAAGACAATCTTTTTCCATGTATGGCCAATAGTACCCTAGGCGTCTGATCTTAGCGACCATGGCTCGCGGGGCTACGTGTCCTCCACACAGCCCCTCATGGACTTCGCTAACTATTTTTCGCTAACTAGGAGTATAGTGTCCATTATTATATTCAATTATGCTTTATTTATATTTAAAACATTATCTTTCCTTCACATGGAGCAAGTGGAAGCCTACAAGTGAAACAAGTGGAATTATACAAGTTTGACAAGTGGGGAGGGTGACTCATCCACCACTTGGTGAGGATTGTGACAAATGGTTTAAATGCCTAAAAAGATGGAAGCTTGGTTGAAGACACTTGGATGGAAGTTAAAATTTTTAGAACCTATAAAAGAGGGTTAGATTGCTTAATATTTCATCATCTTTCATTTCAAGTTTGGTAGTGAAGGTTAGAGATAGCTAATGGAGTTTAAGAGAGCAATGACAAAGCCTTTTATTCCATATGTGATGGGATGTTGCCCTGAGCATGTATTGAAGGCTTATCTAAAGGCTAGATCTTGTGGAGCTCCAAAGGAATCCCTTTTATGGCTTGGCTATCCGATGAATTTTCTTTTTTCACTAGGGGTTTGGATATAGAGTCCAATGTTTGGGGGCGATATCAAGATTGCTCCAAAGAAGAAGAAAAAGAAGAAGAGCCACCAACTTATGGAGAGTCATCATGGGGATGGGGAGAAGCTTTGGCCTCTCAAGAGGAAAATGAAGGATTCAATGGAGAAGGACAAAAGAGCTCTTCCCAAAAAGAAAATGAGGAAATGTTGAAGAGAAAGCTCCAGTAGATCAAGGTGAGAGCTCTACCAAGCAAGAGAACAACAAGACCGCCTTCATCACATCAGAAATCTCCTATGAAATGGTGAGAGAGATGAGGATTCCCACTAGGGTAACCCTCACAATTCAGTTTCCAGCCCAAGAATAGTCCATGAAGGACTTGATGATGTACAGTTTATTATTTTTCCTAGGAATGAGGTTTTTGTCCCATCTCACCTTATGTTAAATGGGAATTTTCCTCAAAAAAGATTTCTTCTTGAATGTAAAAATGCAATGAAAATTTCAGGATGTTTTAGTTTTGAAGTAGAATTGCACAAGTTTATTTAAGATTTTAAGGGGGCAGAACTGTTGGCACATTTGGCCATTTCATGGAACAGTAAGACTCATTGTGAATATTATTATTATTATGGGAGAGTGTAAGTGTGCCATTTCATACCATTGGTATGAGATCTAAGGGAGACCATAAAATTATTGGTGAAAAAAAATGATGCACATATGAAAGACAAGGAATAAAGATTGCAAGAGATAATGTGCCAATAATGAATAAATTGACAAGCAAGGAATTTTTCATTGCCAGAGATATGTTCAGGAATTGATCATTTGGGTACTGGCAAAGAATAAAAGAAGGAAACTGGAATTAGAAATGAAAAATAATAAAATCCTTGATTAATCATTATTTAGTTCACGTTTTTGGCCCTATCTTGCAAGACCAAAAATACTCTACCAAAAAGTGTCATTTTCAAAAATAGTCAAGGCGCAGCAATAGAAGTGTTCTTCTCAAATCTGCAAATATCGGGCATAACTGGATTATTACCAGTCGTTCTTGCAATGGCCTTAAATGGCTCTGAACGGCGTCGACGGTCTTAGTGGCAGTGTCCAGCATTTCAAGGCATTCATTTTTTTTTCTTTCTCCCTGTCGTGAATGCAGCCAGCGGGTCTATTTCTTCATCGCTGCCAACATCGTTGATATTCTCGGTGGACGTGACCTTCAAAGCGGTCGCTGGGAGGCTCTGGTCGGTCTGGCCTGTTCACACTGAAACCCTTGTTGCTGCTGAAGAGCACCTGTGTCAAAAATCATCCCTTTGCTGCCACTGCTACTGCCGCGAGCACTGTTACAGGAGTTGTTTTGGCCTCTGCCATTGCCATTGTCTTGCACGCTAGTCGGAGCACCACCTTGAGTGCTGGCTGTTGAGCCGTGACCATCAGCGCGGGCGCCTGAGGATGCTACAGAATCAGTAGGGGAAGACTGCGCACCTGAGAAAGACGGATGGGCAGCGACTGGCAGAAAGAAGAAGGGCCCAACACATTCCTCATGTTCTCAGCAGCTCTGAAACCCTCCACTAAAACCATCGGTTGTGGCAGAACCTCTTCTCACGGTGGCAGTTTGCATATGTGTTTGTTTCTACGGGTTTCGCGCAGAGGAGGAAACGAACCAGCTGATTATTCCCATCGTTCTTGAAACCATTATTATCCGCATAGCAATTACCAATACATGGGTTCAGAAATAAAATAAAGTGCAGAGAAGATAAAGGTAGAATCGGCCCTGGAATTACATTAGGGGTGCCACAAATTAAAATGTAAAATTACAACTCCACTTATGCATTCGGTTATATACATATACGTATATTTACATATCAACCCATGCATCAAATCCATGGTTACTATCTCTATCACTACAAGGGAATTAAAAAGGAAAGGACAATGATGGGATATTTGTGTAACATTCTATAAAAGGAGATATTTGGCTATTATCCCTTTTATTTATAACTAAAACATTTATAACTAAATTGTAGCCTTTTTATCTCTTTGGTGGTTGCAACCACCCAAAATTGTTGTAACTTACCTAACTTGTTGGACAAGTAACCTCCTAGCTTGTTGGGCAAGTAATTTTCTGATTGGATAGTCCAATTACTTGGGAGAAAAGTTAGGTGAGATATTTTTGAGATATTTTTGGGATATTTTTGAAAATTGTAACTTCCCTACCTACCTTTGAACCCTATAAAAAGGCTTCAGGGGTCAAGGATCATCATCACTTCACATATCACAATTGGGGTCTCATACATCACACTTTTGGAGATCACACTTTGGAAGGCTACTAGTTAGCACTTGGGCTCTCACTTGGAGACACACTTGAGGTCTTGAGAAGAGCTTTGTAAAGAAGAAATTGTGAACGATTGCTTGCAAGATGGCTTGCTAGAGTAAAGATTTCAGCCTCTTTGTCATGGTCCTGTGAGTTATGCATTTCATTTTTTGTTTTGTTTAAATTGTTTAGCTAGTGGTTTAGATAGTATCATCCTTGGCAAGTAATTTTGGGATTTTTAGATTGCTCTTATTGTTCTTGTTGCCCGATAGAAATTTCTATTAAAATTTTGCCATAGAAGCGCTTGTGTTTAAAAGCCTTAAGAGCATTTTAGTAGTAAATTTTGTTATTGTGTAACATGTGGGAACTGCTATTGGGATTGTTGTAAGAGAGCCTCTGTTTGTAGTCACGCCGTTGAACAATTCAGTAGTCGAGAGGGTTCAGAAAATCTTTGGTATTTTGATGGGACCAGAATAGCTTCTTTTTATCTTTAAAGTGAATTCCCGTGGTATTTCAATCAGAAATTGTCAAGTCTTTTAAAGGTTCTGTTTGAATGCAATCGTTGACATCTATTATCTAGTCAAAATGGAGTCTCGTACGTGGTAGTTTACGCAGCAATTTTTGGTAGCATAGTAGGATTGTCTTGAAGATATTGCTTGTTTGAGCCTTGGAAGTTTGAACAATTCGTAGATATTGAATTTGGGATAGCTTTATTGCGAAGTGTTTACTCGTGTCATTTTACCTTGTTTAAATATTTGAGGTCTACACAAATCTGCTTTCTTTTCTTTTCTGCTTATTTCCATCGAATCTTGCTCTATTTCTAGTTTTCTTGTGGAACTATCTCTTTCTCTGGGGAAAATTAGGAGTAGATTGCGGAGTTGTGCTCAAATGTTTTTGCAAAATTTTATTTGTTACAAGTAGGTATTATAAGGACCACGTAGACTAGGCAGTTGAACAAAATAGGAAATTTTCAACAACTCACAGTACTTGGCAAAGTTGGCTGAATATCTTTAAAGTATGTCATTTGTAGTTTACACGCAACGCAATCATTACATTTTACACAACCACACGCCGCAACAGCACACACACATACTCACATTAACTACCAAGTTTATTTGGAGGTATCTGGGCCTTGGTGTTGCCAGAGACCAGTAGGCACCTAAATCCTGTTCGAGGACACTCGTTGGCAGTCGCGTCCCAAACGGTCGCCAACACCTAGATTCAACTGTTATCAAGCCCACAATACTCTGTTCGTGGCCCGTAACCTCACAACCTACTTCCAGAACCCACCTGGTACCGTGCATTATGCAGGCGGGTAAGAATTTAAATTTGTGTCGTTTTGATGTGTGGCAACATGCTAAGTACTGTTTAAATTTACATTAAGCGTAAATAATTTACCCATCTTCTGTGATGTAGATTCTTCATCAATGACAACGGTCTCATGGGTGATAATGATACATTGTCATTGATCGAAAGGGCTATAAGTGAATTCACTTCTATTAGCAACGTACGGGCCGCTGTCATGGGATAACTAGTGTTCGAAATCCCAAAATACCCAACCTGCTATGTTGACTTCTTTTCTAGATGTAGAAATCTCGGATGGCTGGATAGGGAATGGACTTTGGATCCTCCCCTCACTGTCATAGATGTGCAAAGGAAAATCCCTCCATTTCCTTTGCCATTCGGACTTGGTAAACTTCATTATGATGATGAATTATATCAATGTTATCAGCTAGTGATGATGTATAAAGCTGTATCATTTTTGTTACCTTGGCTTAACTATTGTTTTATGTGAGCAGTTAGGGAATCACGGGAAATTACGATCATGGCCTTCGATCGCAAGGAAAACAGTCACTTCTTCCATTATGGTGATATAAAGAAGACACAACGCTGGCTTGGCCATAGAGTGACCCCAGTTATGTTAACCAATAATCTTCAGGAGGCTAGATTGATGGACCTGTTCTTGGTCATAACCCCTGATGTTACTGCGGGTGAAATGTTGACCTTAGTCAACTCCTTCAGCGAAGAAGCTGAGCATCTCTACATACACGTGCGTAACATGCACGTAAATTTTGACATCGATGCTCAGCTGTTCACCGATCTCTTTGGGGTCCCCTTCGATGGCTTTCCTATAGAGGAAAAGTCGAAGAGGAGCATCAAGTACTAGGAAGAGATAGAGGAGTGGCTAGGGGTTAAGAAGGAGGTTAAGGGAATTCTTGCTGATAAGATCAAGTTGGAAGTGGCCAACACTATTTACCCCATTTTTGAGCCTGGGCCTTCCCCAAGACACTCTCCCAAGGGAGATTCCTCACTATAGAGCAAGCCCAAATTATGCAAGAGGTCATTGAGGAGGGGACGTGATTCAATTGGGCTAGCTATTTTGCCGAAGGCCTACTCGTTGAAATGGTCAGGCTTCGCAAGAAGCTCGAGTCCTGTTTCAATGTGCACTTTACTTTCTTCATAGCTTGCTTATGGTGTTTTGCCAAATTTTTAGTAGTCCAAAGGAATGGGGTTTGGGTACAACAAGACCGCAGCCAGATTTCCAAACCATGGATTTCCCACATTTTTGGCACTATCCGGTTGCAAGACCTTGCTGAAGGAATCAGGGAGTCATTTTTTGTAATGACTAAAAATATGGCAGTGCCTCGAACACGGGGTCAAGACAGCATGGGTGGGGCGCTCCCCTCTTACACTAGCGATGCGTCGAGGGGGAAGCGCCTGGCAGCTGAAATAGTGGACTCGTCGGTGCCACGGAAGAAACCTTGTTTGACCGAGGAGTCTATCAAACTAGCAAGTGGTGTGAGGTAGAAGATGCAGGTCAGGTTTGGGAGGAGTAATCCTCTAGCAGGTAAGCATAGAAATGTGCTAATAATTACAGTTATGCTACGTATAGATACTTTTGTGTCGCGTAATATTTATTGAACTAGAGTGAAATCCTATGTTAACTGAGGACATTGTGTGACAACGAAGGAGAAGGCTGTGGAACGGTTAATCCCTGAAACAGGGGCTATAGTTTTGTAGCGCGAGGAAGGGGCCCCGGCCTTGGAAGAAGAGGCTCCAGTCAACAAGGTGAGCAGCGTGCAGGTTCCTGCGCATGAGAAGGGAGCAGCAGTGGAAGATGCCGAAGTCCGTATGGCCAAGACAGGAAGAGGTAAATGATTTGTGACTCAGTGAGGTTAACTTTTATAGCGTACTAGACTCTAGGCAATTGCTTCTAAAGGTTATATTGGTCATTGTAATGTCTCAATTATGTCCTTATATGGAACTTGTTCTGCGTAATAGGTGACCAGGACGTACACTTGTCAAAGGTGATGACTTGATCCTAGGGCGAATTTCTTGATAAATTTGCCTTTATGGAAGATGTCGTCCAAGATATGATTGGTCGTTTGGAGCGGGTAGGCTACGATCATTACACAGAGGTTGTTCCATTGTGGTATTATGTTACCTAATTATGCCTAACCATCATTTTATGTTATTAAGAGCTCGACTCAGCTGGGATCCGTTGGAGCTTATTGATCTAGATGCCACCGAACCTCCATCGAAAGCGACCGTCGACGAGATGTGTAAATGTGTTGTACACTCGACTCACTTCTTATGGGAATGTCAAAGCGTGAACGAAGACCTTTGGAAGAGACTACAAAGATCGGAGAAGGAGAGGGTGGCTCTAAGTGACGAGGTTGGGGATTTAAGGTCACAGAGTGAATTCCTGCAAGCCTAGGGAACGGGTAACGAGGACTGGTAGACTGCTGTTGTCGACTATGCCCATTATTGGATGGTTTTCAGGAATAGTGTCCAGACCAGCCGCGAACTGGTCAAGCAGCGGATGCAGATGGATCTCCTAGCTTGGAAGAATCAAGATTGGAAGGACTTTAGCACGAGCGTGTAAGAATGGGGGCAACCGCAGAAAGATCATAAACATGTCTATAAGTGGGAATGTGCTGCCTATTGTCAACATTACAGGGACTCTGCCGTCGAGGCATAGTTCCTTCGACTATTCCTTGACGTTATTGGTGCTTCCAGTGCATTTGAAAAGTTTCAAGAGCAAGTGACGGTAAGTGCCTCCTTAGAAGGGGAAATGACTCTTCCTGGGGGGCAGACAACCATCCCTTCCTTCTTCCCTAAACCACCCCGATGGACTCTTGTGGAGAAGGGGAAGATCAAGGCTGACGCTAATCTAGGAGATGGGGTTTGGTCTGAGCTTATCGAGGATGAAATTATGCAATGTCTGTGGGTTGGCTTAGAATAAATCCCTTTTGCTACTGATGCAGGACCATCACAGGTGAGTTGTTTTTTTATTATGTTTTTTGTCATACCTAGTTTTGGTATATGCGTGTTATGTCTAATTGCAGGAATGACCTGAGGAGGTTCCTTAGCAGGGTGAAAATAACGGGGGTGACAATTCTTACGAGGAGGATCCACAGGAAACAAAGCGTAATGGTGATGATTAGTGCCATGGAAAACAGCCTCATATAGAAGAGCTTGGTAGGGAGGGCCTCTTTCACGAAGAGATGCCACCTGAAAAAGGTGGCCCCTATGAAGATGATTTGCTCAAAGTATAGATGGAGTTGAGGGATATGAGCGACAATGGGGACAAAGGAGATGCATAGTGTGGCTGTATTAGCCATATTTTGTTTTTATGATGGGACGAAATGAAAGACAATATTTTTCTTTAACACTTTAATGCAAATTTGGTTTGAGTTTGATGTTCTTTTGTTTTTTTCCTTTCATGCAAAGCGTAAATGAATAGGTTTTGATGCTATGACAAATCGCAGATAATTTTAAACGTGTAGCGTACATGAAGTTACTAGTTTAAAGCCATTGTAGGCCACTAGATAATTCAGGTGCAAAGCGTAAATGAGATCGCTAGTTTTAGGCCATTTCGGGCGTTTGACTAGTTCAAGCATAAGCTGTGATTTAAATAGGTAGTTTAAGGCCATTGCGGGCCATGGATAGTTTAAGGCCATTTCGGGCCATGGATAGTTTAAGGCCATTTCGAGCCATGGATAGTTTAAGGCCATTTTGGTCCCTTGCTATATGTGTGAAAGAATAAAATAAATAACACTAAGTCACCAGTTTTAAGCCCTGGCAGGCTGCGATTAGTTTTAGGCCATTTTAGGCCATGGATAGTTTAAGGTCATTTCGGGCCCTTGCTATATGTGTGAAAGAATAAAATAAATAACACTAAGTCACCAGTTTTAAGCCCTGGCAGGCTGCGATTAGTTTTAGGCCATTTCAGGCTATGGATAGTTTAAGGCCATTTCGGGCCCTTGCTATATGTGTGAAAGAATAAAATAAATAACACTAAGTCGCCAATTTTAAGCCCTGGCAGGCTGCGATTAGTTTTAGGCCATTTCGGGCCATGGATAATTCAGGTGCAAAGCGTACATGATTAGTTTTAGATAAAGTTAAGAGTAACAAAGACAGTTGGTGGAAGCGTAAAAAATAAGAATAAGCGTAAATGAGAATAGCTAGTGGAAAAATAAAGATATGTGCGTAAATGTGATGAGTTTTGGTAAAGTAAAAATAGGATAGCTGATGGAAAAAATACGTGTAAACTACATGGCAGTTAGATAACCAGGTTTACTTGCTAACTCTGTAATTGTTTCCTGATTGCTTTTATTTTTGGTGATGCGTAAAGACGAGGGGATTTATGATCCTTTTCCTTCATGCCACAATCTTCCTCTTAGAATGGTAGTTTGGCCCAAGTTAGGCTATCATCGGCCATTATTTCGGCTTATCTGAGTATTTGGATAGGGGATTGATCTTCAGGCATTTCAATTTTCGACCCCTGTTCCATTTCTATGTTATTAATAGCTTGAGGGGTTATTTCATCACCGTGGATGACCACTTCTCCTCCTGCGTAGGATAGATGGATCTCCTGATGGATAGGTGATGAAACTATCCTTAGTTGATGAAACACCATAAAATTCGGAGCTTAGTACTTGTACGACACCAAACAGGACCCTGGAACTCACGAACGACGCCGACTGCATGATCGCAACACTTAGTTTTTGCTAAGTACATGGTGACAGCGTATACACTCCAGCGTATACGCCAAGATCACACATACAACGTATACGCCCAGCATACAGCATATACGCCCGGCACTCCAGCGTGTACGCCCAGGTACTGCAGATGCACACGCTCGATGACAGGATCTCTAATGACAGCATGAAGATAACACCGAAGAGCAAGGATTGAAGCAAGTGGACATCCTTCGGCGTACGCGTCCAGCGTGTACGCCCAGCATCCATCACCGTATACGCCCGGCGTGTACGCCCAACATTCACCAGCGTATACGCCGAGCGCTCAGCATCTCCACCCAGTTCACGCCCAGCATTTTCAGCATATACGCCTAGCATATACGCCGACTTGATGCGGCATATATGCCCAGCAGTTGTAACATTTTGTATATTTGTGAAGTGTATGCATCCGGTCAACGCGCCACGTGTCTCCCATCCCGAGTCTAACGTAACAACCGGTATAAAACCCCCATTTTTCCACTTCATTCAGACGGTTGGCAAAATCTCGGAGCACACCAGAGAACATTTATGCTGCACAAAAGAGCAAAAAACCTTCTTACGCTAGGAAGCCCTGCACGCTGCGGATCTACTCTCTTACGCTCCGCCTGCCTTGCGAACCGGCGGAGTCATTCCTGCATACGCCGGGGCTTTTCGTCCGCCTTGTGTTCCCACACAATTGCGTTAGACCGGTGCACTGTACTTTGACTCTGTACTGTTTACATTTTTTGCATAATTTTTTGTACAGTTCTACGTCAATTTGGCCCACGCATGTTTACGCTCATGCTTCGTTTGCATCCGTTTACGTTTACGCTGTTTTTGCCGTTTACGCGTAACCCAGTGTATAGCATTTTGTGTACGTGCGGGAAAATCCTTGTCTGATCTGCGTGCGGACCACCCAAGGTACTCTGCCTCCGTTGCATTCCAGCTCGTCCTCAGGCGAAGGCAGGATCTTCTGTACCTGTCCCGCGATCCCACAGCCTCTGTTTTCCCTTCCAGCTGGAGACCGACGATTTTAGGCGGTATAGAAATTGGCGCTAGAAGGAGGGCCTCCTTAAAACTCTTACCTGCAACTCCCAGCGTATATGCTGTTAAGCGTCTACCCCGCTAACAGTACACTGCCCCAACTTCCCCAGCGTTTACACTGTCCAGTCCGAAAACCCAACCTGCAATTGTCCAGCGTATACGCTGCATAGCATTTACGTTCTTAAAAACCTGCTCTCCTACATCTTTGTTTTACATTCATCTGTTTTACGCTCTACTGTTAACGCTGCAACCTGTTTTATGTGCCTGTCTTTACGCCGGAGTCAGCCTTTACGCTGAACCCGTTCATACTGTGCATTGTTTACGCTGCGAACTTTACGCTGCAACCCATTGTACGCTCGCTTGTTTTGCGCTATCTTCTATTTTATGCTCTGGCCTGTTTTACGCTGAGCTTGTGTTTACGCTGAGTTTGTCACGTTCGTCTGTTTTACGCTAAACACCAATTTTACGCTAAGTGGTCCTCTACGCTGCAACTTATCTTACATTCTTGTGTTACGCTGATCACCTATTTTACGCTGTACGCTGCTCCCTGTCTTACGCTCTTATTTTACGCCATCCCACTTTACGCTGACCCATCCTGCGCCTTATACGCTTTCTAGTGTCTACGCTGCCCATATACGCTGTATACACTGCACACGTATACGCTGTATACGCTGATACCATACGCTGTCCTTTGAAGCGTATACATTGCACGCTGCATTACAGAGCAACTCTGCATTTCCAGACTTAGTCCTATCCGTGACATAGCATCATGAACCCTGTTAACAACACTGCTCTCACTGCCTAGACCACCGCCATGGACACCATAGCTATCCAACAGCCTGTCGCACAACACCCAGGAATGCAACCCACAGCGAGTCCCCGCCGATCCCTAAGGCTGCAAGGGAGGGACCCAGCCTCTAACATCATTACCCAGGACCAATACAACTTTATCTGTATTAAGATACAAGCTGACCTGGCTGTTGATCAAGCTGAACTAGAGGTGAAGAGGCAGTTTGAGTTGTATTACAGGGGGGGGGACGAGAGTTCATCCCTTCCCCGTACGACGTAATTCCTGTTTCTGAACAATATTCGGAACTCATCACACAACTCCTCCTTCAAAGGAACAATTCGTTGGACTAGCCCGCACTGGAGCTCCAACCAGAGGAGGAGGATGGATTTGTCACTCAATCCGAGCAAGGAGAGTCGTACCCTACCTTAAGCCCTTAAGCACAGGTCAACCCCATCTTCCATCCTGGCACAGGGGAACTCATGCCCTTGCAACACCTTAGATTCATCCAGGCTCAACAGCCACCACCGGAAACAGCAGCACTAGTCCATGTCCCTCTTCCGAGTGATCCCCAACCCAACACCTTCCCACTCGCGGTCACCCCTACTGCCACTGCGGGCCCATCCTCACAAGTGCTGCCACCTTTCGATAACCTGGGGGCAACACTCCCACCAAGGGTGATAGGGATGCCACACGTGATTCCGGCATCCACATCCGGCCACTTCATACCACACATCCAAGCACATACAGTTCCCCAAACAGCAGTGACCCAACAAGGAGTCCCCGCCCATAACGTTGTGGGGCAATGGCCAACAAGGGGAGCGCCGTCGCACCAGGTCCCCCATCACCACGCACCATCCCACATAGTCCCACCAGCAAATGTGCCCTAAGCACAACCCCAGTTGCAGCAACAATAACAACAACATTTTTCCTACAACGTGTCATCCTTAGCACCGCCCATTGTGAATTTTCCGCAAGCCCAACCACCGACTGTGCAACTTTTAGCCCTTGAAGCTAACACACAACAATCTAGCTTGTACAGTATACCGCAACCCCAAGCCGCCGCATCACCGAGCGCCCAAGACTAGGCGGATGCCAAAAAGATAATGCAAGAGCTTACTGAAGAGGTAAAACGCCTCAAAATGGCCACTGAGGGAGAGTTAAAGGTAGTGGATTTCTACAACGATGACCCTATCAGCTCTTCGGTCCCACCTCTGACCTTACCTAAAGGTGTCCCCTTGCCCACATTAACCAAGTACAATGGGGAGACTGATCCCAACGCGCACCTTATAACATTCTGGCTAGAATGCGCGCTGCTCTAGGCTTGGCCCCACTCCATCCTCCGAGTATTTCCCATGTCCCTCGCAGGGAGAGCACTCGACTGGTACCGGGCCCTACCTAGGAACTCTATTTTCTCTTTGGACGATCTTTTACGCCAATTTGTGACCCGGTTCAAGTACAACTTGAAACCTGAGGCCACGCTGGATAGCCTCATGCAGATCAAGCAAGCATCGCTTGAACCTGCGCAGAAGTTTATTCAGAGATGGAGTGCGGCTGTCAACGAGCTGCATGAACCAATCTCTCCAACCTATTTGCTTACAATTCTGAAGGGGGCTGTCAACGATTTCTTTAAGTCCAAGCTTTATTACCTCAACCCATGTGATGTGAATCAGGCATTTTTACAGATCAGAAACATAGAGGAAGCGGCTTAAAACAACCATGACCCGGCATACTTGGCCTTCAAAAATCAACATACTAAAAAGGATAAAGAGAAGGCCAAGACAACTATAGCAGCAATAGCGGGAACCCAGCAAACGAACACCACACATCAACAAAGACCGCCCGCAACCACCACTAACTACTATTAGCCCGCTCCCACAACAACCCCAGAGTCATCATCACAGAACCCGACGAACCATGCATGTAATTTCGAGAGGAAGAAACCCTCTCAGTACACGCCTTTACCGATGAAACCGTCCCAGCTCTTTGACCAACTCTTAAAGGCTGGGTTGATGCAACATAAGCAATTATCCCCTGCGGCCATCCAAAGGCACGAACGATTCTGCCAACTCATATAGAACCCGAGCCTAGCAACGCCAGATGAGCTACCCATGCCCAAAGGATTTAGGATGGATCGCTTCTGTGACTACCATCAACGCAACGGGCACGGAACGGATTACTGCTTCACCATGAAATAGGATATCCAGCGGATGATTGATGATGAAAAAATCACTTTTGACGGGGCTAATCCCGTCTAACTAAAAAATCAAACCATGGGGGTGTACAAAGACCCCCTGAATACTAAAGAGGCAGCGTACGTAATTGACGCAATCTATTGTGATGACAATTCCGACACACCCCGCATCAACACCATCTACCCCGAAAATAAGCAGGAAACACTTGGCAAGCCATTCGTGGTTCAGATTCCTCCCGCTGCATCTGCACCTACATCTCAACCATCCCATGCCCCGCAGTGGCCATATGTAGTCCGAGTGCCCTCGACTGTGCCCACCCCCAACATCACGACATGCCAAAAATCATACGTGGTGTGCATCCCTTCGGTCAATCCCGCTGATACACCAACCCCTCATGCTCTGCCTACCCCTTTCGTAGTCCGAGTACCACCCGTCGTTGCAACGATGGAGATCCAACCTCCACCAAGACCAACGCCGTACGTCATCAGAATACCTGGACAGATTCCTGCCCAATCATATCCCACCTTCCACCCGCAACCCCGTACGGCTCCATACATAGTAAAGGTCCCAGGGCAATCCCAGGCTCCGAGGCCAATTCCACCTCCACGTAACACACGAGAATGCCTGGCAGACAGGCTTACATGTGAGCGCATGGAGAAGGAACGCCAATGGCTAGCCATGGGGCCACCGAAACCAACTCCACTTAACTCTATGCCCATGTCATCATCCAACGGTCGATCGAACACGGACAGCAACGGTGAGTCATCTGAAACACAAGAATCGTATAAAATGGCAGGTCCTAACAATAACGACAAACCACCAAAACGCGAAATAAAACTATTGGGTCCAATGGACCCAGTCACTGCTAATAAAAATGTCCCTGACAGTAGAGATTTTGCAACGGCCCTAACACAAGTTACTCAAGCCCTAAAATAGAAAAACACCTCGTTAAGCTTGTATGACTTGGTACTAACGTCCCAGACTCATCGAGAAGCTCTGGTGCGCATGCTCGCATCGATCCCGGTTAGTGAGGACTTACCCCCCAACGAACCCGCCATCCATGCGGTAATGTACCCATCTCACGGGGTTAGTCCTAAGCCCTTGAGCTTCTACGATGATAGCATCAAAGTAGACAAGAAGACAGGCGAGACAATAACAATCCTTATGTTCATAACTATACATGTAAACCAATTCAAAATACATAGGGTACATGTAGATGATGGGGCAGCCACCAATGTTATACCGTATCCTATCATTGAACAATTGGGGCTCACTGACTTGATCAAACCCACCACAACGACATGCTTAAAGTCCTTCAGCGGGTCACACGTACTAGTCAAGAGCACAATAACCCTAGACTTCGTAGCGGGAGACCAGTTCCCCACATCCGCTGACTTCCTCGTCGTCGATGAAATGCCAGGATTCAACCTAATATTAGGAAGACCCTGGCTAGCCCAACTAAGAGCTGTGTCCTCCCCTATACATCAGGAGATTC
>MNCI01028452.1:630174-654168 GCA_015680685.1 Gnetum montanum | reverse complement strand
AGGGCCTTGGAAGAAGAGAATAAGTAGTTGGTTGCGGATAACCTCTGGTTGACCTCTGTGGAGAAACAAAAGAATGCTCTCAATGAACACTTTCATCAGTTGTGAGAACAATTCATTTGAGTCAACTAGGATGTAAGCTGTTTAGCCAGAGAGAACCGAACCCTCTCAATGGAGGAGGTATGCGCTATTCAACAGAAATTAGCAATTGAGATAAGCACGTGGCAGAATGAGGCTAAACGACATGAGAAGCTGAAGGAGAATTTCCGTGATCAGGTGGGGATGTACAAACAAATCTTGGAGAAGGAGATCCATATGGCCAAGGCTCAAATCAACAAGATCAGTGCCCAGCACACTGATTGGGGGGCCATATTGGACACTTATGCCTTCGCCCACCAAGCGGAAATTAAGAACCGGGACCTGCAGATCCAAGACTTAACTGAATACATGGAGTTAGAAAACCTTTGATATGCCAACCTGGCCATGTTAATAGTAGGGTGCCCAAGGTCAGAGCCCGAGTAGCAGGTAGCTTCCACCCACATCAAATATGAAGCAGAATTTGCAGAGCGCAAAAAGCTGGTTGAAAAACTAGATGTTGCAAATTCTGAACTTGCGGTGGTAAAAGAAAGCTACCAAGGACAAAAAGATGTTGCAATCGACTTGGTTCAACAGCTAACAGAGCTTCACGAATACAAAGACAAAGCTAGAGCCTATGAAGAGGAATGACAGGTGTTTGTGGCATGGTATGTCAAGGCTAATTATATGTTTCCACAACTACCCTGTCTGTGGGAAGTGCCGACTCCATCAAACATCGGAGCATCAGCATGGATGACACAAGACCCTTAGACCGAAGAGGAGAAGCTCCAGGCTATTCTTCAGCATCATCAACCTTCAAAGCTTGGAGCACGTGACAAAGGAAAAGCACCCATGGAGGAGCCACTGCCACCAGGAACTACATGAGTTCCACATTTTTGTAGTTGTAGTATGTTTTTCTTTGTGTTGTGTCTTCCCACACTGCGGCATTAGTCCATTTCTTTTTCTAGTTAATAATCCCATACCTATCCACTGTGTAATCAATGAAGCTTATTCTCCTTGTAACTCGAGGATGAGTTTTTATTCAGTCGTGGGGGTATGATGAGACGTGATTCGCATAGGCTGCGATATCGCGTATGCGATATCTTGTCTTCCCTAAGATATTGCGTACGCAATATCGCAGTCCGCTGCCATATCTATAAATAAGATACGGCTCTCCCTTGTTCAGGATCCTAGTTTAGAAGTAGCGAAGCTCTGACAGTTTGATCCCTCCAGAGTTAGATTTTTTTCCCGTGTCTGCCCGCAGTGTGGTGAATGTAATTGTACGGTGTCTCTATTCGAGTGTGCCGTACCTGGAAACATACATGACCAACAATAAAGATCAAGATTACTTCATCATTGCAGCATTCACTTTGTTATTTATTTATCTATTATTTATTTAATGTTATTTACTATTTTCTCTCTCTCACCCTTAAACACCTAGAACGCGGAATGAGTACGACTTGATTACGAGCATTTAAGTGTGACTACTTGGTAGCCCAGTGGTGTAGCTAGGATCTACGCTTGGTAACCTAGTGGCATATTTGGGATCTACGCTTGGTAATCTTAGTGGCATACCTAGGATCTGTGCTTGGTAGTCCCAGTGGTAGTCGTGCATGAGGTCCAAGATGTGTACGGTTGATCAAGGAATCGGTTGCTTGTCGCACTTAGGCTAGATTAGATTTCTTTACCTTTTTCTTCTAGCTTAGCTTAGTTAATATTCTTTTCCATTGCCTTCATGAGTAGCGCTAGAATTAGGAACACATCATACACCTCACTCTGGACTAAACCATATGTGCAAATGATAAATACTAGTCCAGGTGGGAAGACAGCGAACTGCAACCTAAGGATAACTATTTAGGTGCCACAACTAGTCCATCTATGGAGTTCGACCGGATCGCGCGTGCAACACTCGTTTCGTATGGTTGAGTGTAGGGGTACCTTGCCACTCATCACCAGGCATCTCTTCGATGATAATAAACATTGCATCTGTGGAAAACTGCTCCCTTGCCACAAAGTTAATGTGATCTGTCCCTTTGACTTGCACTCATGCCCCATTGAACAACTTTAGACATGACGTCATGGTAGGAATGATTTGGTTGATTAGGCCTAATTTATCCACTATAGGATATGGGATGACATTAGTGGCCACCCCGTCATCTACATGTACTCTTCGGATCTAATGTTGGTCGACCCGAATAGTGATGAATATGGGCACCGTTGTTACTTGACCCTTTTCAGGATCGTCCTTAATGGATTCGTCGCGAAAGGTCAATAGGGTAGGCCCAGGTTTTTTAGTAGTGAGGGGAAGCATGATGGAATGAATTGCTTTTTCGTCTGCTAGCAGGCTCTCGTCCATAGGTATGGACGTTAGCATACAAACCACAGCCTCATGAGGTTTCTGTGACATCATGAGTAAGTCATAAAGGCTCAATGTTGTATTTTTTTGTTTTAGAGCCTGTTTGACTTGCATAAAGGGATCGAAGAGATCTTGCCCACAATCTGGTTGCTTGTAACCCTTTTCCTCTTCCATTCACCCCAAGAGATGAATTTCTCGGGGAGACATGACATTTGGTCGAGGGCTACGCTTCTTTTGGCTAGGAGGAGATGGTTGCACTAGCGTAACTTCGTCATTTTTAGAGAGTGGGGCCAAGGGCATAGAAGCAAGGGGTTTAGGTTGGGGAAACCCCAACGTAAGACGATCTTTGGCCATATCAGTTGTCATACCTCCTTCTCCTTTTTTGTTAAGTTGGGATTGGGAGATTGACTTGGAGGTTTGCCCCTACATAGGAGGGGCGGTTGATGGTTTTGGCACCCTGATGAAAAAGGGTGCCTTAGGTGTAGGTGCGGGCTGGGCCGCGGCTTTATCGACAGCAGGCTGTTGAGTAGGGGTTTGAGAAGGTGCTCAGAGGATAAAAGGTTACCTCAGAGCATCACTCGTCGATGCTGACGGTCCCGCTATTTGGGACGAGCAAGGGTGTATTCGTAGCACAAAGGGTTGCTTCAACTGTGCCTGACTGTCTCCCTCTACACCGACCACGTTGATGGTGTACCTTGCATCATTTGCGTTTAATGGGTCTTGGTACATGTGCATGGCTTGGTTCTCCAGGTGTGCTAGACTACTACTATCTAAGATCAGGTCACCTTGATCAATCATACGTTGAATGTCATCTTTCAATCCCCAGCAGTAATTCGTGTCATGATCACACAATTGATGGTAGTCACAAAATCGGTCTAGCCTAAAGTTCTTGGGAACTAGCGGTTCATTAGGTTGGGCCAGGGAGGGGTTCTTGAGTAACTTGAAATGGCGCCTTTGATGTTTCAGAGCCTCCTCGGACATCACCTTGTGTCGGATATGGCCAGTCCCCAATAATTGCTTCAGAAGTTCTGAAGGCTTCACAGGTAGGATTGTGTAATTTGAACGATCCTTACGCTCAAATTTTGGCCTCGACTGTGGAGGTGCTTCGGGGGGCAGAAGGAGCTTCTTGATTGGTGCCATTTAAGCTAGTTGTTAGCTTGGCAGGCTCCGCAGTTGTTTTCTTGTTGTTCTTTTTTTTCTTCTTGGCCCCCTCAGCAACCGCCGCTACTGTCGTTGTCGTAGCTTTGCCTTTATCCTTGCCCTTGCTATGGGTGTTTTTGTAGACTACATATGTCAGATCTTTGCTGGCCTTTGCCGTGTCTTGGATGCTCTTAGTCTAAGTAAAGGCTTGGCTAAGGGAGCAGGAAGTGAGATAGTATAGTTTAGACTTGATAAATTCGTTAACTCCTCCCTTAAAAATTGCCAGTAGATGGGCCTCTGCGATGGGTTCGCGAATTTCGTTCAAGGTGGCTCTCCACTACTGTATAAACCTTTGGATTAACTCGAGCGGGTCCTGCTTGACTCCCATGAGCTGGTCCAACATGACTTATGGCTTCAAATTGTACTTGAAATAGGTCACAAACTGAGTTAACAGCTCCTCCTGAGTTGAGATGGAAGCACGTGGGAGTGCTCGATACCAGTCCAAAGCTTTACCTGTTAAGGATAAAGCAAAGACACGGATGATAGTATGTGGCCATTGTTGCAATAGTAAAGACTCTGACCTAAAAGTGACTAGGTAGGCGTTGGGATCACCTTCCCCATTGTATTTTTTGAAATGGGGAAGGGGCATCCCAGGTGGCAACGACAAGACAGGGATTGCTGGACTAATAGGATCATCATGGTAGAAATCCATGACTTGTATCATGTCAGAACCAGCAGCCTTGAGACACTTGACCTCTTCTGTAAGGGTCCGAATAAGTTGGAAGGCTTGATCCAGACCCATAGACGATGAAGTCATTTGTGGAATGGCAGGAGGAGCCACACCAGGTTGTGCAACGGAGGCAATGGAGGCAACAACTTGGCTGATGGTTGGTGCTATCGGGATGATTCTTGCAGGCGGTGCCGCTTGTGGCATCCACCATTCAGTAGTTGGTGCGGATGGGGTGACCACCATCGGTTGCGCTATTGGATATGTTGTTTGTGTAACCGGAGACATAGACAACGATCTTGCAATTGGGTTTAGCACTTGCGGAACCTAGCTTTGATGATGGGGATGATGGGGCATTTGTGCAGGATGCGCAATGAGAGGCATGTTTGGAACCCACCATGCTGTAGTGGCAGGCCTTATCGTGTGGGTCGGGATGAAGGTGGGTGTTGTAGGTAATTGTGACATAGGTATCACGTGCACATGCGGTGACATAGGCGCAAGTGCACGATGAGGTGGATTAGGTAATTGCACCTGTTGAGGAATGATTTGTGATGGACTGTTGCCTGGGAAGATAGTCAGAGAGAGAAAATGTAAGCGTGGCGAGTGCGGGACTCTATTAGTATTAGATAATGTCAAAGGCGTGGTGATCATGAATAATGGATTTACGCGGGACGTCGTGGAGGGAGGGGACATGGTGAAATCAGCATGACTGCCTCCTTCAGAGTGAGAGTCTAGATCGTCTTGCCCGTCATGAAGCGTTTCATCACAGAACAACACCTCTAGTTGTTCTAGCGATGTATTTGCCATTAGCATTTGATCTAGGATCCACTTCTGTTGATCTGTCAGGGGCATAGTGGCATTAGGTGAAGGAATAAATTCCTTCTCGTTGCAGTACATGAACTCGTACTCTCGTTTTTCCTCGAATTCTTGTGGATACATGGGCAGGTTTGTTGCTAGCTTAGCATAGAGGAAATTGTAGTGTTCCCTATGCTGAGCGTGTCCCTCAGGCTCCTTGTTTTGCATCTTGAGGGAGCAGCATGGTCGCACTGGGCTAATTGGCTGCTCGAGCGTAGGAGGCATAACTTGCATGGTCCAAGGGTTCTCAAGGTTGGCTGTGTCAATAGCGGTAGTTGATGTAGTCATTCTCTACACGGTTGGTAAATAATGACAATAAGGGTACAGATCGCAAGGGAAGAGGCAAATTAATGCAATAATCGGGGCTTTCTATCTTGTAGGATTCCAAGGGAATCATTGGAGCGACTGATCTGCACCACACAATCCCATAAATAGCCTTGGAGATATTACGTTTACGTTGATTGAAAATGGGTATAGACAGCTTACAAGACTACCCATAAAATGTGGATAAGATATCTGGCCCTCCTTCTAGCACCAGAAAACTGTAACAATGGAAAATGTCGGTTGCTGGAAATACTGAACGAAAGTCCATGTACATAGTTCTAACCCCAGATTCGTGCGAGGATTGTGCTGGAGAAAAACGAATCCGAGGTGCCCTGAATGGTCTTGTCGATCAAACAGGGACTTACTTGATTAGTAAAAATTTTTGTGATATTTGGATGAAAAAATGATGGTTCTTTATGAGAAGATATAATATTGTTAACTT
Organism: Gnetum montanum; assembly: GCA_015680685.1. Lineage (NCBI taxonomy): Eukaryota > Viridiplantae > Streptophyta > Gnetopsida > Gnetales > Gnetaceae > Gnetum > Gnetum montanum. The sequence continues at coordinate 648,252 of MNCI01028452.1, read as the reverse complement.
AGGAGGTAATTGAAAATGATGTAATTGATTTAAAGCGATTTGCAAGATTTGTATAAATAGGGCACAAGAGATCAGATTTAGCATGTAGGCAATCCCAAGATCTGGGATTTAACTCATGAAAAAATATATTGAACGTAACGATTACAGGAAGACTTCAATTTAAGTGAAGTACATGTCAACAACAAGGAAGCTTTTCAAAGAAGAAGCAAGCAAAGGTCAATCTACCTTGTTCTAGCAGATCTGAGTACAAGAAGGTCGGACCCAAAGCAGAATGTCTGTCAACCGGCTATTTTTGACTGAAGATTCTTTCCAATTGCCTTCGATATTCTTGCGATTACTGATCCTCTTTGTTCTCTTGTTAATCCTTGCTAAAAGTTGTTAATTATTGCCAACGGAAGGAAAAATCGCTCACAAAGAAAATTTGTCAAATCTTAGGAGAAATTTTTACCCCCATTTGATCTTTGTTGACTGGAGTATTTATAAGATTAAGGTCAGGAGAAAAACGCGGTTTAGATGATGCATGTCCTAAACCTACAAAATGTCGTTGACTTCATGTGTTTGTTGTTAAAGCTTGCAATGCCCCGTTGTATTACGCTTTAAAGCATAATGCATCTTAAAGCACTCTTGTTTGGATTTTTTAGCAACAAACTGTTCTTGGATTACGCTGCGATACGCTAAAAAGGGTATTGTAGCGTGTAAACTACTAATATTTGAATTATGCTATCTCCATCATTCCTTGTATTACACTGCATTATACTAGATTACACTGCATCATTAGATTGTGCTGTATCATGCCATATTACGCTGCATCCCGCTAGATTACGCTTCATAGCATAATTTAGCGTAAAATAGCGAACCTGCAAAAAATTGAAGTGTTGTCACCGCACTTCGTCTATTTCTGATCAATCCTTCTGGGGTTTATTACACCACGCTGCGTAATGTAGCGTAATAGGCCCCTTAATCAAGAAAGAAAACTTGCTGAAATGCGCAACATGCTGCAGATCATTGCCTAAACCTTAAGATTTTTTGTTGGGTCATCGAAGTCTTGAATATTTGCCATCTTTGATGTTGCGGTGGACTACCTTCTGACATTACGCTGCATTATGCGACTTTACGCCATGTTGCGTAATGCGGCATAATATGCTAAAAGTTAAGATTTTTGAAACATAAAAAACTTGCAATGTTGAAGGCTTGCCGCCATGCACCGATCGCCTTGTTCTATCTTTAGAAATTTATTTGTGCTGTGCTGCGCAGCGTGGCAGGACAAGCCTTTAATCGAAAATGGAACTTGCTATGTCACGCCTTGTCATGACTCCTTTCCTGAATCGTAAGATTCTGTTGAACCGTTGAAGCCTCAAAATTTTCATGGTGTTTCATCCATAGCCACACCGCCAAAATTGCTCCTTTCGTAAATGCTCTAGTTTCGGTCCATCCTGAGTGCTTCCTACAAGCCCAGCCCATTGTTTGTATGATCGCCATCTGCACATACAACACAGTCACAAATGAGCAAGGATAGCTAAACCACAATGTAGTTGATACGTTACCTCGATATAAAGCGCATTGGCTGAGTTGTGGTTATGGTAGAAACTGGTTTGGAGATTTACCACTGGTGACTACCCAAGATGTAGGGGTTAGGTGAATAGTAAAATGGAAAAAATTGAAAAATTTGTGCCAGGGCCCCCACTACTATGAGCGAACCTTCGGTAGCTATAAGATGGAAAAATATGAGGAACAAGAAAGATGGAAAAAATAACAACGGAAATGCCAATAAAATGGATGCCATGGATGGGGATGAAACAAGAAATGATTGATTGCAGGAAATGTTTAAGGAAAAGAAGCTAACAATTGCACCAAAAAAAGAATGTCAATGGGTCCTCCCCAAAGCAAGTTCATGCCTTTTATGCCCTGATAAACCCACAAACCAAAGAGTCCGTAGGCTCTAGGAATGTCATTTGGAAGCAAAATTCAAAAACTTACCCACAAGAATTCACGAAAGAAAAAAAATGCATTAACCCAAAAATGGACTAATGATAAAATCGACAATGAGGTGGAAAAATGGGGAGAAAGATGGTGATGAGAGTGGTTACTCTAGTGGTTTATTCTAATTATTAGAGTGGCAGTTTCTCTAAAAGTAGGGTGGCAGTTTCTCTAAAATTAGAGTGGAAATTTCTCTAAAATTAGAGTGGTAGTTTTTCTAATTTTTAGAGAAGTTGCTCCCAAGCGTATAAATACAGTGCGCAAGCACAAAATTTAGGAAGGAAGTCTTGGATGGAAGTATTTCAAGGGAATTCTTTTAGAGTTAAGTAGCGAAACGTTTGTAGTTAGAGTATTTTCCAAGTGCCTGTAGCAGGAGGTCTAAGTGTGAACAGATCTTTATTTGATCATTGTATACCTGAGCACACCTTGTGTACAACAATAAAGATGAGCTCTTGGATTCATCCTTGGAGAATTTGAGATTTATTTTCTTACTCATTTATTTTACTTTATTTTCTTCTATATTTATTCTATTTTATTTTATGCACTTTACATTTCTATTATTAGCACACATAGTATGATCACTTCGAGCATGCGTGTAACACTTGGTAACCCAGTAACGATTAGCACTTATTAGCAACAAGACATAAAAACATAAAAGCTATAAAAATCATATGCCTCAAACTTACTTAACCATACAATCGTGACATACAAGTAAGTTTGGGAAGAGAACGATCAACTAACCCATCCTTGTTTCACAAAGGTGCATAGGCACTTAGTCCTTGGAATTTGACCGGATCATGCGTGAAACGCTTGTATTCATATGGTTGAGTGTAGGGGTACCTCGCTGCTCATCATTGGCGCCGTTGCCAGGGACTTAGTTGTTTGTGTGCTAATTAGAACATAGGAAATCATTCACATCATTGGAACAAACCCTTAGGATGGATTGAGGAAATAATAAACAAGAGTACATTACACACTGAACAGACAAATATGTCTCCTTCTTCGTATGAAAGCACCTCACTGCCTAGGTCTAAAATAGAAAATAATTGACGTGGTAATACACATGACGTTGATCTACCATTCCCTCAACAAGTTCAAGTGATATATATTCATCCTGATGAGTATATACTAGACTTCACCTTTATCCTCCATCAAGATGAACAATTGCGTTGGCAAGACTTAGAAGGTAACATAGTGTTATCTCCCGATCGTTCAGTCTTGAGCATGCTTCTTCGTGCTCTCACATGAATTGGCATGCTGCACTTACACATAAAATATGTTGTGAAAGACCATGACTCAAGAGAATACCATCCCATAGAGGAACAATGTCAAAGGGACTTGCAATAGGAGAGACATCATAAGTCTTTGAAGGGTAAGTGGTCCCAGGATGCCCCACATGTCTTAAGCAAAAATGAGGGTGGTGAACCTACCTCAGGCAGTCGACCACACAATGATGTTCCTCCCCTTAACTTTGGCCAAGGGGTTGTGTATCAGGAGCTTCATTCCATTATTCAAAACCCAGGTTCTGATACCCACGGGCACAATGGGTCCAAGAAAGGGACACGAACTCATGATAAAGGTGAACATTCTGATCGCAATCACGATCGGGGCTAAGATCATAGAAGAGAAGGTAGTAGACACTGTCGTGATGACTGTTCTCCTTCTTCTTCACCTTCATCATCTCCTTCACCCTCTCCTTTAATATCCAGACATGGTCATAAAGAAAAAGCCCATGGGGATAAAGGTAGGCAAAGTGGAAGTCATAGATGAAACAGACAGGAAAGAGGATGAGGGCACTCTAGAGAATCACGACATAGAAGAAGGGAGAGAAGGGAACAACGTAGGCATCATAGACACCATGGACGAGACGATCATGATGAACCCCTACTCACTACTTGAAGTATGTTAGACATAACTGAGGCAGTTAGAATTCCAACAAGGCAACAGAAAGATAGTAGGATCAAGAGATTAGATATGAACAATATCCCACGATTTGAAGGGGGCTATGATGCTGATCCTCAAAATTACTTACAAGCATTCCATGATGCATGTGCCTTACAAAACACATAGAATGAATGGTAAAAACTTAAGTTGTTTCCATGGATACTAGTTAAAGAAGCGGAAAGCTGGTACCAATCTTTAGAATCGGAATCCATTCATAGGTGGAGTACTATGTTAGAACTATTTAATGACAAGTACAAAATGTACTCCTGAATGTCTAACTTGGGAAAAAAAATCCAAGGCTGGAAACAAGGAGGACATGAACCCTTGGATGTTGCCATGGGCTGATATTATACACTGTTACATTATTGTCCTAGCCATGGTTATTTGCAAAGGGATCAACTACACCATCTTGTGGATGGGCTTAGGCATGAAACGAGAAGGACCCTTGGGACTTATGCCCAAGGGAGACTATCCGAGCTTAGGTCCCATCAAATTCAAGGACTGTTAGAGCAAGTTGCTAAGGAAGAAGGTGAGTTACGGAAGAGAGAAAGTGTGGAAGAGTATAACCAAGATCCTTCCCTCTGGAAGAGAGGAGTAAGATTTTGTGAGGATGAAGAAGAGTCACCACTCGAAGAGATGGTGAATAGGAAAACTTTGCCCATCCAAAAGATGACATCAGAAGTTTTGGAAAAGGTAGACCAAATGTGGGATTCCCTAGATAATAGATTCTAAGCTGTTCTTAAAATATTAGAGGATTTTGGAGAGCAAGGTAGTGAGAAAAGAGAAAAGAAAGAGGCTAAACATGCATGTACCAAGGGTAAGGCCAAATTTGCCATCATTGAAGAGGTTGTGGATTTAGAAACAGAAAATGATAGTGGATGTGAGATATGTCAATATGACCATCCTAAGGGATGTTTCCCTGTAATCTCACATCTACAGGAGTCTGAGGTGTATGCACTCAACCCACGATTAAACAAAAGGTAAACACCCTGAAGGTTACCTTATCCTCAAGGTAACCCAAGGCAGTTCCACCAACCCTTAACATATTATCCCAGTGGAACTCCACCACAATTGATTGAACAATATCAACAGTGGTAGCACCCACAATCATGGGAAATGCCACCACCAAGGCAATAGTATCATTACTAGCAACCTAACCCATATGGATATTATGTGCAGCAGCCAATCTTCCCACATGACTCTACTAGTCACGTCACTCCTCAACCTCACTACCAAGCCCACGAGTATTATGGGACTCCCTCTTCTAGAGGTGATATCCTGCAAGCATATCATCCTTCTCATCTGGCCACATCTCTTCCACCAATAGCTCCACTACCACCTGCTCCCATGATGCAAGGTGAAATCCCTACCTAGTCGTAGCAACGTAACGCCACGAGGGTTGTTAACTCTCAACCTACTGTTGGTTCCAACAACCACATGAAGAAAAGACCTTTCTTTAGAACCAATAGTCCAACCAAGCCCTTGCAATCGCAAGTGGCTGATTCCTTGGATGCCTTAGTATCAATCAAAACTTTGGATCCTCCTTCAACTCAACCACCGCACTCAACGCATACGGTCATGCTAACACATGCTATCACCAATTGGATCAAAGCTGGCTACCTTCCCAGGAAATTCTCTGATCTTGGGAGTCCTTTGATATACTTGCAAATCACTAGAAATGCACCATGCAAGGCTCTTTTGGATTCAAGTTCTAGTGTCAACTTGTTTTCTCAAGAAATGTACAAGACTTGGAACCTGCCTCCATTAAAAAAGAGCAACATCCATCTAGAGTTGGCCGACCAGTCCATCACTATCCCATTGGAATTGGTGGAAGACATTGTTACCACTATTTGTGGGTGGTCATACCTAGCTGACTTCCTAGTGATTCAGGTAAACAATGGTAGGGGGGACTTCCCAATCATAATGGGAAGAGCATGGCTAAGCACCATTGACACATGCCTAGAAATCCGTGATCTTTCCCTAGAAATATCAAAGAAAAATACATCTGGAAATATCGAGAAGAAGAAAGTTTTGTGCATTGCATACAATGACATAGGGTGTAATTACGTGCAGAGGTCATGGTTTGTGCAAATTTTAACATTGCCTACATGCAATCATTGTGCACAAGTGATCAACATACAAAGATGCTTGTATGCAACAACCACACAACAAGAAGGCACCCAGTGGCTGATTGTTGATCAAGAAAGCAGTTCATTCATATGCATGGACCTAATTGAGGGTTTGACTTTCACTTACATCGATAGCATAGATGCATTAGAGAAAGTCCATTGCCAACTTCCAAGTCTTAACCTTGAAAATGTCAACTAGGGGCAATTAGAAATCCTTGAGAAATTTAAGCAGGAGCCCCTCCAACTAAAACCATTACCCACCGGTATGGAATACACGTTCCTTAAAAATAGAAAATCGGTAATTATCAATGCTAAGCTTGCTCCTCAACAAAAAGAAGAACTGTTGAAGGTAATCAATAGATGGTTAAAAGCCTTCGCTTGGTCATATTCCAAATTAACCAAAATAGATCCTAGGATATGCCAACATAGGATTTACATCGACCCCTACATGAAGCCTCGAAGACAATCGCAAAGACGTTTGAACCCAAAGCTGAAGCAAGTAGTCAAGGAAGAAATTGAATAGCTTCTCAAAGTTGGGTTCATATATCCCATTGCTAATAGCGAATGGATTATCCTCTCAGTTATTGTGCCTAAATAGTGATGAGACGCGATTTGCATAGGCCGTGATATCGTGTACGCGATATTGCATCTGCCGTGATATCGGATCCCCCACAATATCGCGTATGCGATATCGCGTCTTCCCTACGATATCGTGTATGTGATATCATAGTCCGTTGCCATATCTATAAATAAGATGTGGCTCTCCCTTATTTGGAATCCCAGTTTTAGAGTAGTGAAGCTCTGGCAGTTTGATCCCTCCAGAGTTAGATTTTTTCCCATGTTTGCCCGCAGTGTGCTGAATGTAATTTTACGGTGTCTTTATTAGAGTGTGCCATACTTGGACACGCACATGAGCGACAATAAAGATCAAGATTACTTCATCATTGCAGCATTCACTTTGTTATTTATTTTTTTATTATTTATTTAATATTATTTATTGTTTTATCTCTCTCACCCTTAAACTCCTAGAACGTGGAATGAGTATGACTTGATTACGAGCATTTAAGTGTGACTACTTGGTAGCCCAGTGGCGTATCTAGGATCTATGCTTGGTAACCTAGTGGCGTATCTGGGACCTGCGCTTGGTAATCCCAGTGGCGTACCTAGGACCTATGCTTGGTAGTCCCAGTGATAGTCGTGCACGAGGTCCAAGATGTGTATGGTTGATCAAGGAATCGGTTGCTCGTCGCACTTAGGCTAGATTAGATTTTCTTACCCTTTTCCTCCTAGCTTAGCTTAGTTAAATATTATTTTCCACTGCCTTCAGGAGTAGCATAGTTTAGGAACACATCATACACTTGATCTGGACTAAACCATACGTGACAAATATACAATACTAGTCCATGTGGGAAGATAGCGAACTGCGACCTAAGGATAAATGTCTAGGTGCCACAACTAGTCCTTCTGCGAAGTTCGATCGGATCACGTGTGCAACACTCGTTTCGTATGGTTGAGTGTAGGGGTACCTCGCCACTCATCATTGGCACCGTTGCTGGGGACAGTGCTAGTTATCTAGATTAGTTAAATCATAGAAGCTTGCTATAAAGAACTTAATGATAATCTCTTAGAAAGAAGAAATTATAAAAAGTCACATAAATTCACACACAATAATGCCTCTCCTACAAGATGATAATAATGCCACACTTAGTGAGGAAGTTCATTGGAGAACCAATGAACTATATGACAATGAAGATTGGAGTATACAACCTGAAGTGGGAATTTCCTATAAGCATGAATAAAAACAATGTCATCACAACACATGAAAGCCTAACTTACCAGATGACGATGAACCCCCACTGGCCACTACAAGCCTAACTCAAATACAGGAGGTTGTTCGAATCTCACGTAGGCATCGTAAAGAGAGCTGTCTACCCAGGCTCGATTTAAATAACTTTTCAAAATTTTCAGGAGGCTATGACTTAGATCCGCATCAACATTTACTAGCCTTCTACGATGCCTGCACATGGAATAGCATTGATAACAGTTGACAAAAACTTAAGCTTTTTCCTATGACACTTGTTGACCAAGCTAAAGTATGGTATAGATCGTTAAAACCAAATTCAATACGATGCTGTTCAACAATGGTAGAGGTATTTAACAAAAAATATCAAACCTACGCAAGAGTGTCAGCCTTGAGGAAACAAATCCAAGAGTGGAAACAAGCAAAAGATGAAGCCTTGGACATGGCCTTAGAAAGATATTATGCACTGTTAAACAACTGTCTAGGCCATGCATTTTCTGAGGAAAGGCTAATGTACCATATTATTGATGGGCTATGTAATGAAACAAGAGAGACCTTAGGAACGTATGCCCAAGGTCAACTATACCAACTACGAACACAACCACCACCTTGTGCACCTTATCCTCCTCCTAACTTTCAGCATTCTCATCCTTTCCCTCCTTCCACAAGGCCACCAACTGTTCCTAAGGTGTTTGTACCACAACAACAACCCACGAACAACACTTGTGCTACTACTACTAACAACAGTGAAAGGCCTCCTCAACATCAAAGGCGTCCTTTCTTTAAACATGGTCATAAGAAGGGACAACATAATTTAGACGCCACTGCATCTTCCAACCCAGCACAAGTCCTACACTATGGTGCACCCTTACCTTCGAACCCAACACCTCATGTAACTTCATTAGGGCCACCAACTTACACTCCAACAACCATACGGTCTAATGAACACAACCATGGGAGGCATCATCCTAATCCTTGCATACCATCTAACGGTCACCAACATCATAGTGGGTCAACTCATTATCCGGGAACTACATCGTATGAAGTGCCCCACTGTGCTTATTATGAAGTGTGTGAAATCCAAGGTGATAAGTATGGACCAGTTTCAATATTTCCAATATGCAAGGATCCTTATTTTTCATTTATTAATCCTTGCCATACTCAACTGTTTAGTTATGGGGGATATCCCCCATTTCACTAGCAAGCAGGGTTAATAAATATTTTTCATTTTCTTTAATTTTTCAACTTTTTGTTNTACACCCACTCATCCACTCTATAAATAAAGAGGTTTTGTTCGAAGGTACAGTGATATTCTTGAAATTTCTAAAACTTAAAATTAATTTTGTGTTCATTGTACCCATAATGAAGAAGGATGGACTAAGAGGGAATGATTAGGGTGTGACATCAAGGGGACTTGTGGATTCTCTTTGGTGACATTTGTAAGAGTTATCATGCAATATGGTTGTACTAAGATCCTTGTAGATCTAATGAAAAATGGGAGTAAGAGTAATCAAAAAGGGCACTCAAAAATCAAATGCTATTCTAGGGGGTTCCACTAGAAAGACATGCATCCATGCCTAAAGGTTGGCAGCTTCTATGGATTCAGTAAAGTGAAAAAAGAAAAGAAGAAGAAAAGAAAAAGAAGTGCCATAAAACAAAAATCACTCCTCCCTTGTATTAAATGCCAAGTGATCGTACGCCTTGTTGTTATGGTACTCTCATAGTTGTTCATCATGGGATGAAACGATGCAATGTTAGTGATAGAATGATGGACTTGGTCCTGATCTTGAAATGATGGGTTAATGACACATTAATCATGCTTTACACGCAGGATTCATTGTGCCCTGGGTCAGTCACCTCATGTCCTGATCTCTACGATCCCTTTCTACACTTTGTCTCATCTCACTGTTCATGTAATTGTAGCTCATGTCCTATGTAGCATAGAATTTTCATCTCATTTCAGTGATATTTACATGCGTGTGTTTTGTGGAGTTAGTGCGGATTACATTTAACCCTTCTAGTGCCCACGGACACTTTAAGTGTGGTTACACAAGGGCATTCTAGGTTGAAACCTGCTTTGGGGAGGATCCACTTGTGTAATTTTGTTGTAATCTTCACTAATTCTCTAGTTTAAACACATAATTTCTTACCCTCAGCTTAATTTTACATAGTTTTCTTTCCTTATTATTATCCCTCAAAATTTTAACGTTCCAATGTACCATTACATTCCCTTTTCTTCATAACCACCCAATTTTTAATTGCTCAAATTCACATCATTATCATTTAGTGTGCCTCTCGAATTAATGAAATTACCCTAGGATATCTTCATACTTGCCCATGTCCTCATTTTACACCATTAATTTCAAGAAAATCATTAAAAGTTTGGTCTTTTTCATGTGTCCCACATCATTGGGGACAAGATATCGCGTATGCGATATCGTGTTCCCAGTGATATCGCATATGCGATGTACCGTACGCGATATCGCGTCCTATTTACCTATAAATAGGAACCCCCACTGCAACACTTAGCATGATTTTTCCATTTACGTGGGGGGAATTTTTGAAATTTTTCTTTACGACTTACAATTGCGTGACCCTTGCTTTTTCACTCATATCTCACTCATTGGTGCTCCGATTTTAATTCCGTTTGAACTTGCTTGAACCTGGAGTGTTCAGTTTAGTCGTGGGGGAGAGACACTTGCCAAAAAGTACCCAAATTTTTTAAAATTTATCATCATCCAAAGGACATAAATTAGGGTAATTAACACTAACACTTAGAAAAATTGTGCCAAAAATCATGTCACCCTAGGTAGACCGGGAGATTAAAATGAAATCCACCTAAGTCATAGGACCCATTATTATAATTTTTGGGCACAATCACATGATAACATAAGATCTTTAATTAAAGGCATGTAGTAAGGTATAACTTAACTTTGAAAACAACCTTACTAATGTTTGGCTATGTGATTGCAGATGGCCTCAAAACGTGCACAGCGAGAGGGTCCTGTTCAAGGTGAAGCGAAACAACCTCGGAGAGGTGGAAGATGGGTCCCTGCCGGATAACATGCAGAATAGGAGGTGCAATCATTCAGCATCCATCAAGAAGAACCTTCTACAAGATGGTCCAGGCAGGTAGAAAGAGGAGCTGCTGCTGCACCTGAACCGGGACAACAACTCACGTTGCCCCCGGAATGTGTTTAGGCTATCCATACAAAGTCCACAGTTGCTGCGGTGATTGTAGAGCTTAACTTTGAACCTTTTACAGAGTTTGCTCTTGAGGTTGTTAGGGATTACCTTAAAGGGTCTCCCTTATGGCCTATTCTCTTTGAGTGCGGTGCCTGGTACTTAGGTGAAACATACCTGTTCTGGCACAATAAGGAGCAAGGCATCACGGTTAACATTTGTGGTGTGATAGTAGAATTTTCTGCATAGGCAATTTTAGAAGTGTTAAACCTTTTGAATTCAGGCCCCCATGTTGCTCGGTTATCTACCCGATCAGACCCTGATGTGCGAAAGGATTGGTTAGAGAAGGCTTATGGCAGAGATAAAGCTTTTGGTTAGTTGACGACGAAAGAGTGGGTTTATTTCAAAATTGAAACGTATCACCTCTTCCCCACAAAAGGTTTGAAAAGAATATTAACGTATGCAGTGAGAGGATGTGCAGTGTTGATGGGAAAGGTTAATGCTAACCTTCCCCATCTATATTTGACGAAGATCTTAAGGTGATTTGAAGAATGGAAGTCAGGGAAGATGGCACTGCCTTTTCTTTGCCTTATCAGAAAACTGTGTCGATGGGCTGGTATTCGGGGATACACAAATGATGTCCTCTGAAAGGCTAAAAATGCTTCTTATGCTGAGTTATTAAAGGCGCTAGCTCCAAGAAAGAGCACTGGCGAAGAGCCGAGACTAGATGAAGAAGAAGAATAGATGACTGGATCACCTACAACTCAACTTGCAGGACCCATTCAACCTCCAGCCATAGGTCCCCGCCAACAACAATAAGCAGGACTCAGCATAGGCCAGGATTAGCCACCGCAGCTGCAAGACTACAGACCGTCGATGAGCCATCTTAGGGCCATCGCCGAGATGGTTAGTTGGGGAAGTCGTGATGACGCAAACCTCTTTCACATCATTGATGATGCCGACCAGCCTACTATTTCGTTAGATTGCATGAGGGGTGAATTATCCATCCAAACAGGAGGAGGGGAAAGCAGATGGTCACAACAGATCTCTGGAAACGTGGCATCTTTTCAAGTGTAGTTAGAGATTGGTGAAGGGGCCATTGTGGTGGTCATGCAATACTAGGATGCCGTGAAAGTTGCTGAAGTGGTCGTTGATCATATCAAAGAATCCTTTAATGTACCTGTTGTGCCACCGGTAGATCTTTCAGGAGCATGGGATGCTCAAACTCTTGCCGGAACCTCAATGACTCCTGCAGAACATGAGGATGCACTAGACAGATTGCTTCAAACAGGACAAGTTTTGATGTATCAGTTTGACATCCCCCAGGATGTAATAGCAATTCAATCAGACCTCATTTCCACAAAGGGGAAGCTAGTCATATCTGAAGTAAGGGTAGAGCATGCTGAAGTTGAAGTGCAGAAACTACAAGAGTAGCTCGTAGCCTTACAAGTAGCACAACGGGATCCTTTGCAATTTGTTCCCATAGACCAGCTGAAACATTTTAGAATCAAGCAATTAACAAAGCTGATTGTAGAAAATAAGAAGGTGGCAGAAGAAAAGGAGACGACCACTTGGGATGCCTCCACAGCTTAAGCGCAAACTCATGTGCATCTTAAGGAACTCAAGGCCTTAGAAGAAGAGAATAAGCAGTTGGTTGTAGCTAACCTTTGGTTGACTTCTATGGAGAAACAAAAGAATGTTCTTGATGAACACTTTCATTAATTACAAGAACAGTTCATTCAGGTCAACCGAGATGTAAGCCGTTTAGCTAGAGAAAATCAAACCCTCTCAATGGAGGAGGTACGCGCTATTTGCCAAAAATCAGCCATCGAGATAAGCGCGTGGCAGAATGAGGCTAAACGACACGAGAAGCTGAAGGAGCATTTCTGTGATCAGGTAGGAATGTACAAACAAATCCTGGAGAAGGAGATCCATATAGCCAAGGNACCTGCAGATCCAAGACTTGACCGAATACATAGAGTTGGCAAACCTTAGATATGCCAACCTAGCCATGTTAATAGCAAGACACCTGAGGTCAGAGCTCAAGTAGCAGGTAGCTTCCACCCATATCAAATATGAAGCAGAATTTGTAGAGCACAAGAAGTTGGCTGAGAAACTAGATGTCGCAAATTCTGAACTTGCGATGGTAAGAGAAAGCTACCAGGGATAGGAAGATGTTGCAACTGACTTGGCTCGATGGCTAACAGAGCTTCATGAATACAAAGACAAAGCTAGAGCCTATGAAGAGGAACGACAAGTGTTCACGGCATGGTATGTCAAAGCCAATTAGATGTTCCCACAACTACCCTATCCGTGGGAGGTGCTGACTTCGTCAAACATTGGAACATTAGCATGGATGGCACAAGACCCTCGGACTGAAGAGGAGAAGCTCCAGGCCATTCTTTAGCATCATCAACCTTCCAAGCATGGAGCAAGTTACAAAGAGAAAGCACCCATGGAGGAGCCACCGCCACCAGGAACTACATGAGTTCCACATTTTTGTAGTTGTAGTATTTTTTCTCTGTGTTGTATCTTCCCACACTACGACATTAGTCCATTTCTTTTTCTAGTTAATAATCCCATACCTATCCACTATGTAATCAATGAAGCTTGTTCTCCTTGTAACTCAAGGATGAGTTTTTATTTAGTCGTGGGGGTATGATGAGACGCGATTCGCATAGGCCACAATATCGCATCTTTCCTACGATATTGCATACGTGATATCGTAGTCCGCCACCATATCTATAAATAAGACACGGCTCTCCCTTCTTTGGAATCCTAGTTTTAGAGTAGTGAAGCTCTGGCAGTTTGATCCGTCCAGAGTTAGATTTTTTCCTGTGTCTGCCTGCAGTGTGGTGAATGTAATTGTATGGTGTCTTTATTCGAGTGTGCCGTACTTGGACATGCACATGACTGGCAATAAAGATCGAGATTAATTCATCATTGCAGCATTCACTTTGTTATTTATTTGTTTGTTATTTATTTAATGTTATTTATTTTTTTTCTCTCTCATCCTTAAACTCCTAGAACGCGGAATGAGTACGACTTGATTACGAGCATTTAAGTGTGACTACTTGGTAGCCCAGTGGCGTATCTAGGATGTACGCTTGGTAACTCAGTGGCGTATCTAGGATCTATGCTTGGTAATCCTAGTGGTGTACCTAGGATCTACGCTTGGTAGTCCCAGTGGTAGTTGTGCATGAGGTCCAAGATGTGTATGGTTGATCAAGGAATTGGTTGCTTGTCGCACTTAGGCTAGATTAGATTTTCTTACCCTTTTCCTCCTAGCTTAGCTTAGTTAAATATTATTTTCCACTACCTTTAGGAGTAGCATAGATTAGGAACACATTATACACCTGATCTAGACTAAACCATACGTGACAAATATACAATACTAGTCCAGGTGGGAAGATAGCGAACTGTGACCTATGGATAACTGTCTAGGTGCCACAACTAGTTCGTTTGCGGAGTTTGACCAGATCGCGCGTGTGATGCTCATTTCGTATGGTTGAGTGTAGGGGTACCTCGCCACTCATCAAAAAGGAAGGCAAATGGAGGGTGTGCATAGATTTCAGGCTATTAAATATGGCAACATTTAAAGATTACTTTTCGTTACCATTTGTTGACCAAGTCTTAGACACCATTGCAGGGAATTGCTACTACAGTTTTCTAGATGGATATAGTGGATATAATCAAATACAAATAGCCCCAGAAGACCAAGCCAAAACTACGTTCATTAGTCCTTGGGAAACATTTGCATACAAACAGATGTCGTTTGGCTTGTACAATGCCCCTGGAACATTTCAATGACTAGTTCTAAGCATCTTCCAACAGTAGATAGGAAATGGTGTGAAGGTATTTATGGACTACTTCTCCACTTACGGAGCAAACTTTGATCAAGCCTTGGATCGCTTGGAGCAAGTGTTAAAAATATATATAGAAACCAATTTGAGGCTCAACTGGTAGAAAAGTCATTTGATGGTTCAAGAAGGCGTAGTACTAGGGCATAAAATCTTACACACAGGGATAGAGGTAGATCCCGAGGAAATCAAAATTATCCAAGGAATTACCCATCAACCGGAAACTATCAAAGATATTCAGTCATTCCTTGGACATATTGGCTACTATAGCATATTTATTGAGAACTTTTCAAAGGTTGCCAAACCATTGGTGAAATTAACGAAAAAGGACGTACCTTTCGAGTGGACTAGGAAATGCGAATTAGCTTTTCAAACTCTGAAATAGAAGCTAGTAGAAACACCCATTCTATGAGCTCCTGACTAGTCCAAACCATTCCATATCATGACTGATGCATCCAACTATGCTTTAGGAGCCGCACTTACACAGTTAGATGACTAGAAGCATCCTTATTACATCCATTGTGCAAGTAGAAGTATCACTGGTGCACAACTTAACTACACTACCATAGAGAAAGAATTAATGACTGTAGTGTTTTACTAGAAAATTTTAGACATTATGTATTGGGATATAAAGTATATATACATATAGATCATAGTGCAATCTAGTTCCTCATGAATAAGCCAATGGTAAGCCCTTGTATCATACGATGGCTTTAATCTTATAAGAGTTCGATTTAATGATGATCGATTGCAAGGGCACCAAGAATGTAGCTGCTAATCATTTATCTTAGTTGCGATGGGACAACAAAGAGGATGAGTATCTAATTTCTGATCATTTCCCTAATGAATTCCTCTTTGCTTGTGTAGTGAATAATCAATCACCCATGGAGACAAACTGGTATAGTAGCATTCTTACCTATCTCCTCACCCAACAAACACGATAAAGTTAAACCTTAAGAAGAAACAACAATTTGTTCACTAAGCCAAGTACTTTATGGAGATCAATGGGCAACTTTACAAAGTGTGTCCCAATGGCTTGGTTCGATGGTGTGTTCTTGATATAGATCAACTGCGAGTTCTCCAAGATGCTCATGAGGGTCCTTGTGGGGGTCATTACACTAGGAGACAAACAACCATCAAGATCCTGCTTGTAGGATATTATTGGCCTACAATATTTTGGGATGCCCATCGTTTCATCCAATCTTGTGAGTGCTATTAACGTGATGGGGGAATGACTACTAGAATGGAGGGTCTGCAACAATGGATTCAACCATTAGAACCCTTCAACATTTGCGGAATTGATTTTATGGGGTTGATTACACCAATGTCCAATGGAAAAGCCTATATTGTTGCTATTAATTACCTAACTAAATGGGTAGAAGAAGCTATTGTTAAGGATTATACATCATCTACAGTTGCATGATTTGTTCAACAACAAATCATAAATAGGTTTGGTGTGCCTTGTGCACTTATTTCAGACAATGGTACCCACTTCACAGGTGCAACTTTTCAAAAATTAATGAAACACTTAGGGGTTGAGCATAAATTGACTACACCATACCACCCCCAAGTGAATAGTCAAGCAGAAGTCACCAACAGGGAGATTACGAAGATATTGACGACAACTGTTAACAAGTTTAGGTGAGACTGGAGCACTAAACTGAAAAATGCTCTTTGGGCATACTGCTCCACATGGAAACTCCCTATAAGCTACTCTCCTTATGAGTTAGTGTATGGTAAATTACCAATGCTTCCCATTCAAACTGAGCTCCGTACACTATCCATGGCATGTGACCTCAACCTTGACCTTGATCTAGCATAGAAACAACAGTTAGTAACCCTTAACTTACTAGATGAAAACTGACTAGTTTCCTTGTCATCTAATGAGTTGCACAAGGCATTTAATAAACAATGTCATGACCTAAGGATTAGGAAAGTTAAATATCAACTAGGAGATAAGGTTATCTACTAGAATCCCACACATGTGCCACAACGTACTAAATTTCAAACACTGTGGGAGAGACCTTATATTATTTATGCAACTTTTCCTTTAGGGGCCATAAAAATATACAAACCTGAGAGCCTAGACAGGAAACTATTGGTCAATGTACAACAAACCAAACCTTTCCATGAGCTTAGGACAACCAGTACAGATGCTACCTCTCTTGGTGGATAACCTTGCTCACTATTTTGGATCTCCTCCTTCCAACTTAGTCGTGGGGGATATGGCCACCTATGCTAACCATTCTAGGCCCTCAGTTCTTTTTGAATTTTCACTTTACACATTTTTTATTTTATAGATTCTTTCAACTTTTCTTATTTTTGTTTTACACCATTGTTCATGTGTTTACTGTTTCTTTGTTTGCTTGATTTACTTTTATTCATCATCTAATAAGTGCTCATGATGGTGGATTGAATTATATCATATTGATTGCTAATGTTTGATTTTTACCTTTGAATTATGATGCTGATATTAAGGTATGGTCCTTTTGGTAAAACATGCAATGAGTCCACATCGTCCACTCATCCATACAACTCTATGGTCTCCTTTGGCTTGGAATTGTAGAGTCCCTCTTTTTATAAGTAAAATTTTAATGAATTGGTGGCTGGGTATTTTTCAAACCAAGGAAAGACTCAAAGGATGAAAAGGGTGTGACTTCAAGGGGATTCGATGCATTGGCGCTGGCCATTCTCTTAGGTGCTTGGATGCTTTTTCTTGGGTTTTCTACCATTCTGACATTCTTCAAAAATTAGGAAGTCGAGTGAATAAATATAAGTCTTTGCATGGTGTGGTTCTCATGCAAAATAAAAAGTAAAAAAAGAGTGAGAATTCAAAGCACACCCCTTAGACATAATAAAGCAATATGGGCTACAAGCACTGGTTATGGAACTGGAAAGACATGTTACCCATGCTTGAAGGTTCCATCTAACTAAGGCCCTTTCTTGCTTCCTACTTCTCCATCTCGCTCTCCTCGGAATGGTGGTGACTCTTTGTGGAAGCATTCTTGTTACTTGAAGTGGATGGATTGGTCAAGTGTGTTGATGCGAGGTCACTGGATGTGGTTTGTTTGAGTCTGGATTTGGGATGAGTTCTACTTAGTCATAGTAACCATAAAATACATAAGGGACTTTACACAACCTTGTTCTTGGGATTCCATTCCATTCTCTCCTCTCCATCTTTCTT
>MNCI01028452.1:580213-620776 GCA_015680685.1 Gnetum montanum | reverse complement strand
AAATGCATAAGAAAACAAATCTCAAGTGTTGTAAGGATGAATCAAAGAGCTTGTCTTTATTGCCGTATACAATGTTTGCTTAGGTACATAATGCTTGAATAAAGATCCATCCACACTTAGACCTACTACTGTGGGTACTTGGAAAATACTATAACTTTAAAATAGACTACAAGAGTTTTGCTACTTGACTACTAAAAGACTTCTCTTCAATTGTGTACCTGGGCACTGTATTTATAGACTTGGGAGCAACTACTCTAATAATTAAAGTAACCACTCTAATAATTAGAATAACTACTAAAGTAACTGCTAGAGTAACCACTCTAATAATTAGAATAACTACTAAAGTAACCACTAGAGTAACCACTCTAATAATTAGAATAACTGCTAGAGTAACCACTCTAATAATTAGAGTAACTACTAGAGCAACCGCTCTTATCACCTATAAATATAGCACTTGAGCACCTAGTTGAGACAAGAGGAGCAATGGTAGAAGATAGTTTTAGTTTTTAGTTTTTGGTAGTCTTTCTTAAAGTTTTCCTAGTGCATGCTTGTAGTGTGATGTTTGTAATTATGCGACACATTTATTTGAGTGTGAAGTACTTGGACACGTTACATGACTAGAAATAAAGATTAAGATTACTCTCATCATTGCAACATCCACTTAGATTATTATTGCTTTGAATTGTTAATTATTTACCACTTTCTTTAGCTAAATGTTTCTATTTATTGTTATTTACTATTCCTGTTATTAAGCGGAATGTGTACACCTTAATCTCGAGCGTTTAAGTGTAGATACTTGGTAATCCAGTAGCGTATTGTTTAGCACACCCAGTGACATATGCTTGGCAATTCCAGAAGCAGTCTCACAAAGTCCAAGATGTATATGGACAATTAAGGGTAGATACCCATCACACGTAGGCTAGTTAGATTTCACTTTCCATTGTTTAGTAGCTTAGTTAATTCATCTCTTCATCGTCATTAGGAGTAGCATAGAATTAGATAACATCATACATCTCACTTTGGACTAAACCATATATGACAAAGCTACCACTAGTTGAAGTGGGAAGACAGCAAACTATGATAAAAGCATAGTAGTTTAGATACCACAACTAGTCCCATCCATAGAATTTGACCAGATCATGTGTGAACACTTGTGATTTGAATGGTTGAGCGTAGCGGTACCTCATCGCTCATCATTGGCGTCGTTTCCTGGGAATAGTGTTAGTTATCTAGATTAGTTATATCATACACGATCGGTGTAAAAGGTATTAAAAATATATATTTTAGAAAATATTAAATCACACACAACAACAAAAATGTCTCTCCCACACAAAAATGACAATGCATTGTATAGCGAACACATTCATTGGAGAAATAACATGATATATGAGAAGAAAATTGGAGTGATCAATCTTATGCAAGGGTTTCTTATGATCATGACCACATTGATGATACTCAAAGACTACATTCACCTAAGGTAGACAATCTTGGAGGAGATTATATCAGTCCTAAACTAGGGGAGGCCTCAAGGCCTAAGACCTCCTCAAAACCCAGAAAAAATAAATCAAAGAACCCCGAAGAACACCATAGAAGCCATGGCAATTCTTCCAGTTCTTCATCTTCTTCTTTTCCTTCAACATCTAGTTTTGATGAAGATGAACATAGGTATAGAGATAGAGCTCCACTAAAGGGTTGAGTTAAAAACTTAAATTGAACCCACAGGAGAGGTTAAAGATAGCATCATTAAAATCAAACAAATAGAGATAGATATTTTTCTCATGATTTGTTTAATCGATGAACCCTTGTTGGTCACTAAGATTCTAATACACATCACATAGGTAATTAAGATAAAAAGAGTCATTTATCCAAGAATGACATGGATAATATTCCTAAATTTACATGAGGTTATGATTTAGATCTGCAACATCATTTACAAGCCTTCCATGATGCCTGTTCTACAACATTGAAAGTGGGTGGCAAAAGCTTAAGTTCTTTCCTAGGACAATAATTGATAGAGCCATGGTATAGACTATTCAGATGAAATTTAATTTTACAATGGTCTACAATGATGAAACTATTCAATGAGAAATACCAAACCTATGCAAGAGTGTCCAACCTAAGGAGATAGATCCAAGAGTGGAAACAAGAACAACATGAACCCTTGGACATGGCCTTAGATAGATATTATGCTTTACTAAATAGATGCCCAGGCCATGGTTTCTTTGAGGAAAGGTAACGTTTCCACATCATAGATGGGCTTCATAATGAAACAAGGGAGACCCTAGGGATGTATGTCCTAGGGCAATTATACAAGCTCTAAGCCCATCAAATCAAAGAGTTAATTGAGCATCTAGCAAAAGAAGAAGGAGAGATATGTAAATGGTAGAATGTTGAGAAACATCAATCGGACCCAACTCTTCAATAGAAGGAGGTCTAGATCTATGGTAAGGAGAACAAAATTGGCCTTGATAAGGTGATTCCACAACAAATATTACCGATATAGGGGTCTATTGATGAACTTGAAGCAAAATTTAATAGGATGTCCAAATGGATATGTGAAAATGTTACAAATCTCATTGAGATGGTCAAGAAGAGCATCATGAAAATTAAGCCAAGTGATCACAATCAACAAAGGATATAGAACCAAGAAATAGCCAAGAACACTTTTCGGCAAATGGGAAAAATTGCTAAGGAAAGTGAGGCTATAGACTCAACCACAGATGAAGATAATGGATGTGACATCTACATATATGACCATATGAAGGATCATTTCCCAATCTTATTGCATTTACAAGAGTATTGGGAAGGTGTCTTAAATTTGAAATTTGTGCAAAAGCACATGCTCGAGGGATTTCCTCTCCCCCAAGGTAATTATAGATAGTTCCACAACCGATCATACCATCCTAGGGGGACTTATTACCAACCTCAACACAATCATCAACCGTAGTGGTAGCAACCATAGTCATGGGGGAGGCCACCACCAAATTAGCCATCTCTGCTAAAACCACATGGATATTATGTTCAACATCCTATTTTCCAACTAATTCTACATCCCCTACTTCCAATTTCCACTACCACTCTCCAAAGTACCATTAACCCATGACATCCCCTAAAGGATCACCACCTTGCACCTCTTACCATCCATCCTACCCTCGATATTCTCATTCTGCACCTCCTTATGTGCCACTACCAGCAACACAAGAAGGTTTTGCACCACAATGTTAACAAACGAGTGCCACTTGTGCTGCAAATGTGCATAGACATGCTGACACTAGTGGGTCTCAATTTCAACATAGGAAACATTCCTTCTAGAAGAAAGGTTGTAAGCCAAAGTAAACAATGCATGGACCCACTATATCATCCAAGCTAGAACAAGGCCAATCTAGTGGACCACCTCCCTTGTCTCAACCAACATCCTCTAACCATACACATGGACCACCATCCATCAATACTCCAATCCTGAATCCAACCAATGAATCTACAAGAATGGGGAGACAAATACATCCATGCATACCATATAATGATCAAGGGTGCAATTGTGGGCTAGCCATCTATAATGTTAACACACCTCATGCCCTAACTGACCATACATTTAACCATAAAGTGTGTGACCAACAATTTTTCTACCTAGCCACCACACCACCAATAAATACCCAATGGCTAGGGTATGTACAGTTCCCAACATTTCATACATGGATGGATCCTATTAGTTCACTTATTAATCCTTGTCATAGCCAAATGTTTAGTCATGGGGGTTGCCCCCCATTCTAATCTTCAGGATTTTTAAGTGCTTTTCATCTTTTTGTTTTTACACTTTTTTCTTCCAATTTTTTCTAGTTGTTATTTTCATCTTCTTTGTTGAGTAATCTTGCTTGTGAATAAAATGATCATGTTGCCCATTGAGGTGAGGGTTTCTCTATGTTGTTAAGTCATAAGGGATTGATTATTCAAACATTAATACCATGACATCCATCCACTCATTCCATTAATAAGAGGTTCTTTCTCTAGTTATAATGATAAAATTTTTCATCATCCAACCTAAAAATAGCTTCATAATCATTGTGTCCAGATAGAATAGTGTAGAACCAACATGGCATGTAAAGGGCATGACATTAAGGGGATTTTTGGATTCTCTTTGGCTACTTTTGTATGTTCTATCATGTTGTTGAGGTTGTAACCATATCCTTGTAGATCTAATGAGAAATGGGAGTAAGAGTAACTTAACACGACATTGAATAAACTTCTGTGGGTCCCACTGGAAAGACATGTACCTGTGCTTGAAGTTTGGTAGCTTCTTAGAACCAAAAATAAAAAATAAAAAATCTAATAAGTGTGCCATAATAAAGCTCCTCCCTTGGATAGAACACTAAGTGATGTTACTCCTCATGACTCAGATAGTCTTATGGTTGTTTGTCGATGTGATGAAACAATGCGATGTCACTGCAATGTGGTGTGGACTTGGTTTGAATCTTGGAAAGAAGGACACATGGTTATTTAACCATTAATAACACATAATATTTCATTGTGACCATGGTAAGCCACCTCATGTCCTAATTTTTGCAATCCTTTCTATCATCCACCTCATCTCATTGTTTGGCTAATCATAACTTGTGGTTTGGTGTAACATAGAGTTATTATCTCAAACTGGTGGTTTTAACATGTGTGTTTTGTTTTACAAGTATGCATTGCATTCAACCCCTTTAGTGCCTATAGACATTTTTAAGTGTGGTTACATAAGGGCATCATAGGTTAGAGCCTGCTTTGGGGAGGACCCACTTGTGTAACTTTTTTAATTCATACTTGTTTGACATAACCACATCATTTTTCACCTTCCAAGCACTCAGTTGTTATATTTTATCATTTTCCTTATTGTGTAATTGATCTATCCACAATCTCGATTTCAACGCCTTTTTCTTGCTCATTCTAATGCTTGTCACATTGATGACTTTACCTTATCATACTTTTAGTGCCTCAGATTAATTTTTCCCTTACCCTAGAATGATGGACTTAACTTCAAACCTTCCAACCACTCACAGAGCTTCAATTTGCATGCTTAGTTGTCCCATTCAATGAAACTTTTTGTATGTCGACGTTGCATACTTGACATTGGGTACTTGATGTTGGGTCTCGCAAACTCTATATATATGAACCTTGTGGTATTTTGAATTCATTTTCATCATTTGCTACTAGGGGAGTTCAAATTTTCTCTCATGACTTAGAGCTCTACACACTCATCTTCCACTTGCGAGATTTAGCTCTATACTGATATGATTTCCATGCCATTTGGACCCATCTAAACCTAGAGTGTTCAACTTAGTTATGGAGGGGTGCTTGCATGTGAAACTTGTCCCAAATTACTAATATTTTTTATTACCTGGAAGGTATCATAAGGGTAAGAATATTAAAAAATTTAGGATTTATAATGAAAAATCACTTACATTCATGTCAAAAACCTAATTTTTGCAACCCACAGGCCCATAACCATCATTATAAGCCACATATAAGGAGCCAATTGCGAAAGGTCATAAAAGGAGATAGAAACTTTTCTGGGGATTTTTCTTGAAAATTTTCCTAACTCTACGATCATATGCATTATGAACTTAATGAACTAAGGCTACAGGGAAGGTATAAACTAATGATAACAAACATAACCTTAGTAACACTTGATCTTTGCTTGATTGTAGATGGTTCCAAAGAGAGGTGTTCAAGGTGAATCCTCGCAAAGAGCTGCTAAGCATCCATGAGGTGGCTATAGTCAGCAAGGTGAACATGAAAAACACATAGAGCAGGAGGCTTAATCCTTCAACATTTACCAAGAGGCTCCTACTACTAGACAATTGGCCCAAGGAGAGGCTATAGAACCACATGCTCTCAAGTAGGAACAACATCTCAGGTTGCCTTCTGATTACCTTGCTACCACTTTAGAAAAGTCCACATTGGATTTGGTCATCATGGAGATGAACTTTAGGTCATTCATGAAGTTTGGTGCAGAAGTGATTTGGACGCAACATAAGGAATCCCCATTTTGGCCCATTCTATTAGACAATGGTGAATGGTACATGGGTGAAACTTATCAGTTCTAGCAAAATAAAGATGAGGGCACCATTGTTAACATCGATGGAGTAAATGTCTCTTATTCAGTCAAAGTAATTGTTGTGGCTCTTAACCTACCAAATGAAGGGGCTAAGGTTGCTCATTTGTTAGCCAGATCCAACCCCAAGACCAAGAAATTATGGTTGAGACAAGCGTACAACAAGGAGAATAAGACGTATAATGAAATGACTCTGGAAGAGAGAACCTATTTCAAGATTGGGACTTACCACCTATTTCCCATAAAAGGGCTCAATCGAATTTCAACTTATGCGGCTAGGGGAAGTGCCATTTTAATGGGTAAATTTTTGGTCAATCTTTCCCAATTTTATTTCATTAAAATCCAATGGTGGTTTGAAGAAATGAAGTCAGGGAGACCAATACTTCCATTCCCTTACTTAATTAGAAGGTTGTGCAATCATGTTGGGATCTTGGGTATGCTAATGATATCCCTAAGAAGGTTTAGAATTCCTTCTTCACTGAACTCCTAAAAACTCTAGCACCAAGAAAGGATCTTAGGGAAAAATAAGAAGTGGAGAAGGAGGTAGAGCCACAAACCCACAGACTCAAGCTCTGCCATTATCACCACCATAAGACTATAGGCCCTTGATGAGCCACTTGCAGAATATCACTAAAGTAGTCAGCTGGGGAAGTAGGGACAAGTCCAACCTCTTCTGAGTCATGGATGATGCCATATGGTCCATAGTGTCAACTAACCTAATGCAGGGAGAGATCCTAATACAGTTAAGAGGAGAAGGATGCTAATGATCATGATAGATCTCTGGGAACATTGAATCTTTTCAAGTAACATTGGAAACTAGAGAAGGTGCCACAATCATGGTACTACAACATGAGGATGTGGTAGGTGTAGTAGAAGTCATCATAGATCATATCAAGGAATCATTTAATGTGCTTGTAGTGCCCCTGATAGATCTAACAGGAGCAAAAGATGCACAAGTGTTGGTTGGGACTTTAATGACTCCTATGGTGCATGAGGGTGTGCTTGATCGACTATTGCAGATGGGCCAAGTAATGACCACCTTGTTTGACATTCCCAGTGATGTCACTACAACTTAGTTAGACCTCATCACCACAAAAGAAAAGTTGGTCATGGTGGAAGTCAGGGCAAAGCATGTAGAAGCAGAAATACAAAGATTGCAAGAAGAGCTGGCTACCTTGAGAGTCGAATGATGGGATCCCACCCATTTTGTTGCATCAGAACAAATTGAGTAGTTTAGAATGGAGCAGCTAACTATGTTAATTGAGGAAAGAGCAAATGCTGAGTAAGAGAAAGCGAAGGTATTTTGGAATGCCTCTACTACTAATGCGCAATCTCATGCATACAAAAAGGCATTGACCACTGTATAAGAAGAGAATAAGCAACTCACTGTAGAAAATTTCATGTTGACCATCATGGAGAAGTGAAAGAACATTTTAGAGGAAAGCGTCCACTAGTTAAGAGAATAACTGGTGAGGTTCAACCAAGATATGAATAGACTGGCTAGAGAGAATAGAAACTCTCAATGGAGGAGGTCTGAAATATCCACCAAAAGTTAGCAATTAAAATGAGGCCAAAAAGCATGAGAAACTAAAGGAGCACTTCTGTGACCAAGTTGACATGTATAAGTAGATTAATGAAAAGGAAATCCAGATGGCCAAAGCCCACATCAACTCCTTGTTAGTCTAAAATCCTGAGTGGTAGCTCATCTTGGATCGCTATGCCTTGGTCCATCAAGTGGAAGTTAGGAACAAAGACCTGTAGATAGAAGATCTAAAAGAATACATGGCTGATGAGTGGCGAGGTACCCCTACACTCAACCATATGAATACAAGCGTGTATGCATGATCCGGTTGAACTCCATAGATGCACTAGTTGTTGTATCTAAATAGTTACATGTTGATCATAGTTTATTGTCTTCCCACATGGACTAGTATTCGCTTATCATGTATGGTTTAGTCCAGAGTGAGGTGTATGATATGATTTCTATCACTAGGCTACTCCTGGAGATAATGGAAAATAATCTTGATTAGACTAAGAAGCAATAGGAAATGAAGTCTAGCTAGCCTAAGTGTGATGAGCATCCATCCTTAATCATCTGTACACATCTTAGACCTCATGTACTACTTCTAGGATTACCAAGCATACATTACTTAAGCACTCTTAAATACGCTACTAAGTTACCAAGTAGTTACACTTCAATGTTCGTGATTAAGTCGTACTCATTTCGCATTTAACAATAGAAATAGTAAATGATGGTAAAGAAATATTAATTAAGAAAATGATAAATAACAATTACAGTTAAAACTAAGTGAATGCTGCAATGATGGAGTAATCCCAATATTTATTGTTGATCATGTGCGTGTCCAAGTATGTCACACTCGAATAAAGATTTTGTACACTGCGGGCATGCATTGGGGAAAGAATTGAAATGGATTGAAACTGACAAAAAGATCCTACTCTAATATTTACTGACTCCCCTCCTTCCTATGCACCCAAATGTGTATTTATAGGCTTACGCAGGAATCACAATATCGTGTATCTGATATCGTTATCCAAGCCATGATATCATGTACCCAATATCGAGGATCTGATATCAGGGCCTAGCAAACCACGATTCATCATACCCCCATGATTGAATAACAACTCGTCCTAGAGTGAGACAAAATGAGAATAAGTTCAATTGATTACATAGTAGATAGGTATGGGATTATTGACTAACTAGGGATTACTCATGTAGCAGTGTGGGATTGAACAAAATAAAATTGGAACACAAACACAGAATCAAAAAAGATAAAAGTTATTGGAACTCATGTGGTTCCTAGTGGCGATGGTTCCTCCATGGGTCTCTTCCCTTTATCTTGTGCTCCAGGTTTTGGAAATTGATGTCTCTGAAGGAGTGCTTGGAGCTTTTCTTCTTTGGTTTTAGGATCTTTTGCCATCCATGATGATGCTCTAATGTTTGATGGAGTCGACACCTCCCATGGACACGACAGTTGCAGAAACATGTGGTTGGCCTTGACATACCAAGCCAAAAACAATCATTATTCCTCTTCATAGGCTCTGGATTTATCCTTGTATTCTTGGTAGTCCATGAGTCATCAAGCCAAATCCTCCATGGCATCCTTTTATCCTTGGTAGCTAGTCTTGACCATTCTAATTCAGAATTTTCCACTTCTAATTTCTATAATGTCTTCTTGTGCTTAGCAAATTCTATTTCATACTTTGCATAGGTGGTTGCTACTTGGTTTTCCAATTCTATCCTCAGGAATCCTACTATCAACATGGCCAAGTTGGCACACCACAGGTTTGCCAACTCCATGTATTTTGTGAGATCTTATATCTGGAGGTCTTAACTTTTTATTTCTACTTGGTGGGTGAAGGCATAAGTATCCAATATGGCCCACCAATTAGCATTTTGAGCATTGAGTGTGTTAATGTGGGCTTTGGCCATATGGATTTCTTTTTCAACCACCTATTTATACATCCCCACATGATCTTTGAAGTGCTCTATGAGCTTCTCATGTCACTTGGCCTCGTTCTGCCACGTGCTTATTTCAATTACCTTCTTTTGACGGATCGTGCATACCTCCTCCATTGAGTGGGTTTTATTTTCTATGGTCAAGTGATTCATGTCTTAGTTGATCCTTATGAATTGTTCCTACAATTGCTAAAAATTTTCTTCAAGAACATTCTTTTTTTTCTCCACTATAGTCAACCAAAGATTATCAGTGGAAAGCTGTTTATTTTCCTCTTGCATGGCCTTGAGTGCTTTGGCATGTGCATATGTTTAAGCTTGTGCCTTGGAAGCATCCCAATCAGCCTTCTCTTTTTCCTTTGCCACTCTTTTATTTTCTAACAGTAATTTATTCAGTTTCTCTGTCTGGAAGGACTCTAGTTGGTCTGTAGGGATGAATTGGGATGGATCCCACTATGCAACTTGTAGGGTGATGAGTCTTTCTTAAAGTCTTTTTAACTCCTCCTCCGCATGCTCAGCCCTAACCTCTACCATAACCAAATTCTCTTTTGTGGAGATGAGGTCTGACTAAGTTGCTATGACATCTTGAGGGATGTCAAACAGGGATGTCATCACTTGTTCTATCTACAATAATCAATCTAGAACACCCTCATGTTCCGTAGAAGTCATCAAGGGATCAACCAAAGTTTGAGCATTGCATGCTCCTGTAAAATCTACTGGTAGCAATATAGGAACATTAAATGATTTTTTTATATGGTCTGCGACCACTTCTGCAGCTCTTGCTGCATCTTGGTGCTGCATGATCACTACTGTGGTGCATTCACCAATTTCTAATTGCACCTAAAACGATACAGCATTCCCAGATATCTGTTGTGACCAGTGTGATTCCCCTCTTTCTATTTGGATAGATACCTCATCCCATGCTCGATCAATTGAGACTGTGGATCATATGACATCATCAATGATCCTAAAGAGATTGGCCTCATCATGGCTTCCCTAATTGATCATTTTAGCAATGGCCCTAAGATGGCTCATCAACTATTGATAGTCTTGCAGTGGCGATGGTGGTTGATCTTGCTAGCCTATAATTTGTGTGCTAGGCCCCGCTTCCTGTTCCTGCTCAGGTTCCAGTGTTTCACCAACACTTTTCCTTAGGGCTAGTGGCTTCAGTAATTTAGTGAATGAATCATTTTGGGCCTTTCTGGGGACATCATTGGTATACCCTAGAATTCTAGCATGTCGACATAACTTCCTAATGAAATAGGGGAAGGGCAATGTGAACTTCCCCATCTTACATTCTTTAAATCGCCTCAAAATTTTTGTAAGATATAGATGGGATAGGTTGGCATTAACCTTGCCCATCAGGATGGAACTTCCTGTAGCCATATATGTGGAAATTCTATTTAATCCCTTTGTGGGGAAGATGTGATATGTGCTGATTTTGAAGTAAATTCTCTCTTCAAGTGTCAGCTCTCCATATGCTCTATCTTCCTTGTCGTATGCCCTTTTCAATCATATCTTCCGTGCATTAGCATCAAAACAAGTGAACAAGTGAGCAAATTTTGGCCCTGTATTCGGAAGATTTAGAACTTCTAAAATGGCTTCGGCAGAGAAATCAATAGAAATATCATCAATATTAATGGTGGTGCCTTCTTCTTTATTATGCCAAAATTGGGACGTCTCTCCTAGGTACCAGTTGCCACTTTTAGAGAGGATAGGCCACAGTGGGAACCCTTTAAGTTAGTCCCTAACTGCTTCGGGAGAAAACTTAGTGAAAGGTCCAAAGTTGAGTTTCACAATCATAGTTGCTAATGTAGACCTTTCATGAATTCCTTGAGCACATTCCAGAGACAACGTTAGATGTTGTCCCTATTTAGGTGCTCCACCATCTCCTCCTTTAGCATGTCCTAATTGCATAGTAACAGGAGGTTCTTAATGGATGCTGAATGATTGTGCCTCCTATTTTGTACATTCTTTGAGAGACGCCTGGCCTCTACTTCTCCTTAGTCATTTGGATGCACCTTGAGAGGGTCCTTCTTGCTAACCTCTTTTAGGGGCCATCTGCAATCACATGAAATGATTATTAGTAAGGATATTTACAAAATTTGATTTATACCTTACTACTTACCTTAATGGATTCATTTCTTGCTTAGTGTGATTCAAAGTTAGAGATTTTCATGGGAATTCCCCTAAAAGTTTTTGATATTGAGCCCCATTTTGATTAGGTGATTCCAAAAAATAATTTTTATGGTTTGGGTAAAGAGATAAAATTAATTTGGCAATTGTTTCTAATAATTTTATGGTCACTTACCCTTATGATATCCTTCAGGCAACAACAAAATTCCAAAAAAACTGCATGCAAATTAGAATGTACCCTTTTCCCACGACTAAGTTAAACACTTTGGGTTTAAGCAGNGGGGGTGTGTTCATTTATATAGTATTTATAGACACGATATTGTACCCAATAGTAGGGACTTGATATTGTGTCAAACCCGATATCGTGGTCCTTCTAAAATAGGGTACTTGAAAAAATTGATAAATTTTCAAATTTCCAAGGCCAAAAATGAAGGATTTAAGGTTGAGTTAAAAGATCTTGGGTAACTTGTAAAGAGACCTAAAGGCACTAAGAATGTAACAATGAAATTCATGAATAGGATGAGGAAAAAGGACATGTAGTGATGCATAGGAACATTTGAATTAGAATGATGATAAAGGAAAAAATAATTGTAGCAATGCAATACTTGGAGGATGTAAGATGATGTGGTGATGTGCAAAAAGTGCAAATTACAAGAGTTACATAAGTGGGTCCTCCCCAAAGTAGGTTCCTACCTATCATGCCCTTACGTAACCACACCTGAAAATGTCCATAGACACTAAAAGGGTTAGATGTAATCCACACTAGTTTCACAGCAAAACACACATATGTAGATACCACCATGATGAGGTATGAGTTCTATGCCACATAAGACACAAGTTAGAAATACTTAGATAGTGAGGTGGAACGAATAGTAGAAAGGATTGTAGAGATTGGGACGTGAGGTAACTAACCCTAGGCATAATGAATTCATAGTGTAGGGTGTGATTAATTTG
The DNA here is from genome assembly GCA_015680685.1 of Gnetum montanum. NCBI lineage: Eukaryota > Viridiplantae > Streptophyta > Gnetopsida > Gnetales > Gnetaceae > Gnetum > Gnetum montanum. Next base: position 608,120 of record MNCI01028452.1, on the reverse strand, counting down.
TCATGAGCCCATCGCTCTAAGATCAAGACCAAGTCCATTCTTCTGATTAGTGACATCACATTGTTTCATCCAATGATGAATAGCCATAAGAGCACCATGATAGCAAGGTGTACGATCACTTGGCATTTTCTCCGAGGGAGGAGTCATTTGGAATTTCTTTACGGAACATTTTTTTCTTGATCTTTTCTTTGTGTTTTCCTCTCGTTTTTTTCTTTTCTTTTTCTAGCTACTTTGGCACTTTGTTTTTTCCAATAGTGAACTGGAGAAGCCACCAACCTTCAATCATGGGTGCATGTCTTTCCAGTGGGACCCTAGGAACTGCATTGAGTTTCTTTATTGAGTGCTTTTATTGCTCTTACTCCCATTTTTCATTAGATCTACAAGGATCTTAGTATAGCCAGGTTGCATGATAGCACCTATAGATGTCACTAAAAAGAATCCACAAGTCCCCTTGATGTTATACCTTGGCCTTTTCCTCTTAGTCCATTATTTTTTGCTCTGGGCATAATGAACACAAAATTACTTTTAAGTTTTCATGATGACGAGAATATCATCATACCCAGAGTAGCACCCCTTATTAATAGAATGGTTGGGTGGATATGGTGGGCTCACTGTCTAAATAATTAGTTACCTAAGATTGGATAACATAGAACAACACCTCAACCAATGAGTTACATGAGTGTTTTATTTATAGGTGAGATTACACATAAAAAGATAAAAAGATAAAACAATAAATAAAAAGATAAAACAACCAATGGAAAGATGAAAAAATGGAAAAATAAAAAATTGTAAAATTAAAAAAAGAAAAAAAAATTATTAATTCTGTTTGTTAGAATGGAGGGTATCCCCCATCACTCNATGATATGCAAGGATCGATATGTCTCTCAATGTAGTTATATTCATTAGGTTGCATGGTAGTTAGAGTATTAATTAGGGGTCCTAATAAGGTAATAGGAGGCATTGTATTTGAGGAGGTAGATGCATCACAACGTTGAACTTGTGTTAGGTTGGAGGATGCAGTGGTTTTGAAAACATGCTGTCTCTTTCTTTGGTCATGCCTAAAGAAATAATGCTTTCAACATTGTGGAGGACCTCCACTATTATTGATCATAGCAGTACAAGTAATGTTTGTGGGTTGGTGCTATGGTGAAAAAACTTTTGGCACAACTGGTGGTGATGTAGAAGGAGGTGAAAGGTGAGAATACTGAGGGCTAGGAGAAGTGCAAGGAACATGAGGTGGTGATCTTATGGAAGAGGATATGGGTTAATAGTACTTAGGAGAATGATAATGATGTGGTGAGATAGAGGATGTTGACACAGTTGGGGAAATAGGATGCTAAACCCGACAAGCACTTGGGTTTGGATGGTATGAAGGGTGTGACCAATTTGAGGGTGGCCTCTCCCACAACTAGGATTTTTGCCACTTTGATTGAACACGGTAGTTTTGTATGAACTCTGGATGTAACATTCCTTCCCAATGCTCATGTAAATGTGACAAGATTGGGCATTGACCTTTGGGGTGATCGTACAGGCAAATGTTAGATTGATACATATGATTAGCAGTTGAGTTCTTATCCCTATTCTCTTCAACCCTTCTTTTCAATTGTCTAGTGGGTTTTGTCCTACTTCTTAGTTTGTCATGGTTTTACCTTTAATAGTGTTGGCCTATTCTCCACATTTTTCATGTATCCATTCCATCATCTTATTGATCTTTGCCTCAATTTCATCTAGTGATTGTAGTATTGGCAAAGATGATTCCACCTCCTTAAGGTAGGTTGATTTCTCCTCTTCATGATCATGGACCTTTGCTAATTTGAGATTTTGGTCCCATTGAGAGCTTTTAACATTCTCCCATTTAGCCATTTCTCCTTCTTCTTTTGCTAATTACTTAATAAGCTCTTGGAATTGGTGGGTTTTTAGCTCATATCGTTGACCTCGAGCATACATCCCTAGGGTTTCCCTTGTTTCATTATGAAGCCCATCCATGATATGGTACATTATCCTTTTCTCGGAGAATCCATGGCCTAGGCAATTGTTTAATAATGAATAGTATCTTTCTAAGGCCATGTCCAAGGGTTCATGTTGTGCTTGTTTTCACTCTTGGATTTGTTTCCTCAAGGCTGACACTCTTGCATAGGTTTGATATCTTTCATTGAAGAGTTCTACCATTGTTGTCCAACGTTGAATTGATTTTGGTCTTAAGGACCTGTACCATACTTTCTCTTGGCCAATGAGTGTTGTAGGAAAGAGCTTAAATTTTTTCCACCCATTATCAATATTTTTCAATACATAGGCATCATGGAAGTCTTGTAAATGATGTTGTAGATATAAATCATAGCCTCTTGAAAACTTGGAAAAGTTATTTAAATCAAGCCTGGGTAGATGGCTTTCCTTACGTTGCTTGTGGGATATTCGAATAGCCTCTTGTATATGCATTAGGCTCTTAGTGGCTAGTAGGGGTTCATCTTCACTAGGTAGGTTATGAATTTGTGAGTTGGGACGATGTTGTCTTCATTTATGTACATAGGAGACCCTTGCATAAGATTGAGTACTCCAAACTTTGTCTTCATCATCATATAATTCATTGGTTCTCCAATGAATTGCCTTACTAGTTGTTGCATTACCATAGTCTTGTGAGAAAGACATTGTTGTGAATTTGTATGTGAATTATTTGCAATTACTTCTTTATGAAAGATATATCATCAAGGCTTCGTTACAATGATCTTGGATGATGCAACTAATCTAAATAACTAGCACCATCCCTGGCAACAATGCCAATGATGAGCGGCGAGGTACCCCTACACTCAACCATACAAATACGAGTGCGTATGCACAATTCAGTTGAACTTTGTAGATGGACTAGTTGTGGTATCTAGATAGTTACACGTTGATCGTAGTTCACTATCTTCCCACTTGGACTAGTATTTGCTTATCATGTATGGTTTAGTATAGAGTGAGGTGTATGATATGATTTCTATCACTAGGCTACTCCTGAAGAAAATGGAAAATAATCTTGATTAGACTACGAAGCAATAGGAAATGGAGTCTAGCTAGCCTAAGTGCAATGAGCATCTATCCTTAATCATCTGTACACATCTTGGACCTCATGTACTACTTTTGGGATTACCAAGCACACATTACTTAAGCACTCCTAAATATGCTACTAGGTTACCAAGTAGTTACAATTCAATGTTCGTGACTAAGTTGTACTCATTTCACATTTAATAATAGGAATAGTAAATGACGGTAAAAAAATATGAATTAAGAAAACACTAAATAACAATAATAATTAAACAATTAAAACTAAGTGAATGCTGCAATGATGGAGTAATCTCAATCTTTATTGCCGATCATGTGCATGTCCAAGTACATCACACTCGAATAAAGGTTCCGTACAATTACAATCATCACACTACAGGCATGCACTAGGAAAAGAATTGAAATGGATTGAAATTGACAAAAAGATCCTACTCTAATACTGATAGGCTTCCCTTCTTCCTATGTACCCAAATGTGTATTTATAGGCTTACACAGGAATCATGATATTGTGTATCTGATATCGTTATCTAGGCCATGATATCGTGTATCTGATATCGTTATCCAGGCCATGATATCGTGTACCAGATATTGAGGATCCAATATCAAGGCCTGGCAAACCACGATTCATCAATGGTGTTGGCTAATCTTAGATATGCCAACCTTACCACGTTAACAGCAGGTCATCCCTGAAATGAGTTGGAGAAACAAGAGGCAACCACCTATGCATTATATGAGAAAGAGTTTTTAGATCAAAAGGATTCTTTGTAGAAGCTACAAGTGGCAAACTTAGAATTAGAAGTGGCTATAGCCAACTATTAAGAATAGAAGGACGTAGCCTTGAACCTAGCTTGAAGATTAACTGATTCTCATGAACTTAAAGACAAAGCTAGGGCCTTCGAGGAAGAATGATGGTAGTTCATACTTTGATATGTGAAGGTAAATTAGATGTTCCCACAACTGCCATGTCCTTGGGATGTACTGGTGCAAACACGCATCGGCTTAGTAGCCTAGACAGTACATGACCCAAGGACAAAGAAGGAGAAGTTGCAGGCATTGCTTAATTGCTACAAGTTTCAATGGCCTGGCAAAAAAGGAAAGCAACTGATGGAAGAGCCACTACCTCTGGGCACCACATGAGCTTTCTAGTTTTGTTTTTTCTTTGTAATAATGTGTCCCATTTTTTGTATTACACCACTGCGATATGCAAGAGTCAATTGTTTTGTTCATTGTTTAAGTTAGTCAATAATCTCATACTTGCCCAATATTTTGTAACGAACTTGTTCCTCATTTTTTTTAACTCAAGGAAAAGTTTTCATTTAGTCATGGGGGTATGATGAGTTGTTATTTATCAAGCCCCAACATTGGATACATGACATCAAAGCTAATACCCGATATTGGATATTCGACATTGTCTCTTCTGGGTTGGCCTATAAATATAGCACTTGGGCACTCGATTGATACAAGAGGAGAATCTTTAGAAGATAGTTTTAGTTTTCAGTTTTTGGTAGTCTTTCTTAAAGTTTTTCCAGTGCATGCCCATAGTGTGATGTTTGTAATCATGCAACACCTTTGTTCAAGTGTGATGTACTTGGACATGTTACATGACTAGCAATAAAGGTCAAGATTACTCCCATCATTGTAACATCCACTTAGATTATTATTGCTTTGAATTGTTAATTATTTACTAGCTTCTTTAGTTAAATGTTTCCATTTATTGTTATTTACTATTCTTGTTATTAATCTAAATGTGTATGCCTTAATCTTTAGTGTTTAAGTGTAGATACTTGGTAGTCCAGCAATGTATTATTTGGCACACCAAATGACATACACTTGGCAATCTTAGCAGTAGTCTCACAAGGTCCAAGATGTATATGGATGATTAAGGGTAGATACCCATCAGACGTAGGCTAGTTAGATTTCACTTTCCATTGTTCACTTGCTTAGTTAATTCATCTCTTCATCGTCATCAAGAGTAGCATAGAATTAGATAACATCATATGCCTCACTTTGGACTAAACCATACATGACAAAGCTACCACTAGTCCAAGTGGGAAGATAGCAAACTATGGTCAAAGCATAGCAGTATAGATACCACAACTAGTCCCATCCATAGAATTCAACTAGATTATGCATAAATGCTTGTGATTCATATGGTTGAGCATAGGGGTATCTCGTCGCTCATCACAAAGCATGAGCTTTTTTGTATGAATGCTAATACATTCATAAGACTTAGTGGGAAAAATATTTTAAAGTCTTTATGGAATGTAGAAGAACAAAAGCATGTTGGTGATATTGGTTGAATTGATTAATGGCAACAAACTACTTGTAGAGTCAAAAATTATACTAGATGGTTTCAAAAGCAATTTGATAAATGTTAAGTTGAAGAAGATCTTGTAAAATTTGTAAGGCAAATGCAAATTCTTTTAGATTGTAATCTCTTTAATTTTGAAACTCAAAAATCCTTGGTTAAAGCTTATTATGCTAAATAATGTTGCAATACTTTTGAAGCTAAAAGTGTTCTCACTAAAAGTCACATGGATTGGCTAAAAATTGAAGATGAATCTTGCAAAGAATTTTTTAAAATTCTAAAAAAAACGTCAAGTACCTAAATTTAAATTACTTTATATAAATGATTCTATCACTAAAGATCCTAAGACTATTAATAATTTTTTAGAAAATCACTTTTCTTTTAAAGGTTTTAGTAAGAAATCTTTCTAAGCCTCTAGTATGCATATTTCTCATCTTATAATAGAATCACATCAAAGTATTCTTTAAGCAAAAATTACAATAGAAGAAATTAAATCAATAACCTCTAGTTTAACAAATGGTAAAGCACCAAGTTTTGATGATTTTCCTATTAAAATTTTTAAAAAGCATTAGGATATTGTTGGAGATGATCTATTTCATATTTTCTAAGAAGTCATTAAAAAAGTTTCTCTTTGTAAAAATTAGTAATTGGTGGCCTATTAATATTTTTAAAAATACTTATAAAATTTTACCTATATGCATGGCTTGCTAAATTTAGAAGATTATTGAAGATATTATCAAACTTGAGCAAACTTTTATTAAAGGTAGGCATATCTTAAATAATGTTAGTACAGCTTGGGAGGAAGTGTAGTGGACCTGTGATACTAACCAAGACATTACTTTTATTAAGTTCAATTATGTCAAAGCTTCTAACACGATTGAATAAAATTTTATTATTTCTTATTTTCATAAACTAGGGTTTGATGATTATTTTATTTGATTTTATGTACCTTGCTCACTAATGCTAATGCTCAAGTCACTACTAATTTTGGATTAAGTTCTTTTTTTCTCTTCAATGGTTAGTTTGTCAAGATTATTTTCTAGCTCTCTATCTTTTTTATTATTGTTATAGATTTTCTTTCACATAATCTGCAATATGATCTATAAATAAATTTCATTAAGGGAATTTCAATTGATGATTAAGGTATGAAATTACTTAACATGCACTTTACAGATGATTATTTTTTTATGATCAACAAATCTTTGTAACATATCAATAATTTTTAGCTAGAGTGGAGTATAACTACATGTTATTTGGCTCTTAGATTAATTGGCAAAAATCTACTATTTATTGTAATGGCAATATTGATTAGTAGGTTACTCTCAAGGCTTGAAATGTTTTTGAAAAAGATTATGTCTTCAAAATTTTAGGAATACCTTTTTGTTTTGAACCTAATCTTACTATTTTTTGAAATTATGTGATTGGTAAAATTAAAAAGAAGCTTGATAAATGGAAAGAAGAAAAGCTCACCCTTGCTAGTAAATTTTTAGTCATTAAGCAAATACTTCAATCAACTCACATTTATTACTTCAATTATTGGACTCCTTATAAAACTTCTTATAAAAGAATGTATTATATTATCCATCAATTTCTTTGGTTTGCTAAGCATCATAGAAATTTTTTTTCTAGAGTGGCTTGGGATATTTGCATGAGTAATAAGAAACATGGAGGACTTGGCCATATTAATTGTTATAACTAGGGTATTTATTTTGTAGCAAAATTGATTATAAAATATATTAATGGATATGATGTTTGGATGCTCCTTTTAAGAAATAAGCTTATGAAAAAAAAACCTAAGAATGATTACAATTAATCTTCTAATAACTTTCTTCATTATTTTCATTTTCCTTAGGTTGTTTCTATTCTTGGTTCTTCAATTCTTAAACAAATTTGGAAGGCATGGTGAAAGCTTATTAAATATTGGAATTACGATCATATTACAGTTTTAGAAGATATGTTGAACCAAATTAGCCTAGGATGGCTTCCTTTTAATGAAGAAGCCTAGGTGTACCACTTAGAGTAGTTTGGTATCATTGTAGTTTCTTATTTGCGTATGCATGACAAATGGATTACTTGGAATGAAGCTTCTAGCCTTTATGGTTTGAATAGAAAGAAGAAAATAATTTGTAAAAATTAATTTCTAATCTTAAGAATTTATTTAAAGTTGACAATAATTTACATTAGGCTTTTCTAGATATTTTTTGGAATGATGGCAGATATGTTTTTCTCTTTAATTTGAAAGTTGCTTATGAGTTTATTACAAACACTAATTTTATTTATAACAAATTCAATAAGGCTTGGAAAATGCAATTATCATCGCACTTTTGGATGAGGAAAATAAAAGATATTTGGAGAGGTCCTACATTTCTTAAAATTCATATTTTTTATGGTGTCTTATTCATTAAGGTCTTCTAATAGCACTCATCTTAAATATATGGAAAATTTTTTTCTTTAATGTCCTCTTTATAAAAGTGAGGACTCATTTTTTTCATATTTGCTTTGATTGTCTTGTTGCTCAACATGCTTGGAAATGGACATTAAAAATTTATAACAAATTTCAACTAAATTCAATACGGCCTAGAAAATGCAATTATCATCGCACTTTTGAATGATGAAAATAAAAGATATTTGAAGAGCTCCTACATTTCTTAAAATTTGTATTTTTTATTCATCAAGGTCTCCTACTAGCACTTGTCTTAAACATATGGAAAATTTTTCTCTTTAATGTCTTCTTTATAAAAGTGAGGACTCATTTTTTTCATATTTTCTTTGAGTGTCCTATTTCTCAACATGCTTGGAAATGGACATCTAGAATTTGTAACAAATTTTAACAAAACATCAATAAAGTTATTCTTAGTGATCAACCCACTTTGTCTACATCATTTATTTGCATTTGGAATTGTCTTCGACCACTTGATCTCTCCTCTATTTGGAAACTTTAGTATGCAATTATTTTCTAATAGCAAGACCATAACTATGACCTTTCTTTAGGTGTTGATGATTTTTATTTGGTTGGCTATGTTGATGAGGCCTTATAGACGTAGTTGACCACATTGATGAGGCCTCATCCACAAGGTCCTGTTGATGCATTTTGACCTACGTTGACGATGCCTCATAGACGTGGTGTTTGTTCATTTTCTATAAATATGTGCCTACCCACTACATTTATGGGGAGTCCAAATTTCAATTGTAGCAAAGATCTTGCATTTTTTCCATTTGAAGGTTAGAATTTTTTCCTTGAGTGCTTGCAACAGGAGTCATTGAGTGTACAGATCTTTATTCAAGCATTGTTGTACCTAAGCATGACAGTGTGTGCTATAATAAAGATGAGCTTTTTGATAAACCTTGTAGCACTTTGAATAGATTATCTTTTATATTTATGCATTCAATGTTTTTAATTATTTGTTAATTATTCTCAATTATTTCAAAATTATTTTCCAGTAATTTAGTTAATGAGATTATTAAGCTAAATAGATTAAATACATAAGAACAACCGCTTCGAGCATAACACATATTTTCTTGGTAATCCTAGCAATGTTATCGCTTGGTATGCCCAGTAGTATAGTGTTTGGTCGCCCAGTAGTGGATACATGGGTTTAGGATGTGTATGGAAAGTGGAAATGAGTACTTATGTTAGGATTAGTTAAATAGTAGTTAATTAATTAATTTAGATTAGTTAATCAAATTCCTGTTACCTACATTTTGAGCACCCAAAACATAAAATACAAAATGATAAAAATTGGATGCCTCAGTTACACTTAACCACATCAATGAACATCACAAGTGTAATTCAGAGGACAACAATTGACTTTAAGGTTAGATTTACTTCCTAAAGGGCTAGTGCACTAGAAACGATAAAGTCTATGAAATTTGGCCAAGTCGTGCATGAATGCTTCATGATTCGTATGGTTGGACATAGGGGTACCTTGTTGCTCATCATTGGCATCATTGTCGAGGACTCTGTTTATGGAACGTGTGCTATTTAGGTCTAAGTGAATATCACTAATATCATTGTATGAATCTAAGGTCATATCATTCCCACTATACATAAATTATAAAAGCACATTGACAATTTCATTTTGTTTTACAAAATGTCTTCTTCTTCTTGTAAGCATGACGATACTAAACCATTGGTCCCATAGGAATGCAAGGTGCTATACACTCATCCAGATGAGTTTGTACCAAATTTCACCTTCATCCTACATCAGGATGAATAGATGCAATGATGTGATATGGAGGGTAATGTTGTTTTTCTCCTTAATAGATTTCTACCAAGAATGCTAATTAAAACCCTTAAGAAGTTGGGCATAGCATATCTTCATGAAGAGTACATTGTGGATGGATATGACACTTAGAACTATCATCCCACTAAAACACAACATAAATGAGATAAACGTCAAGAGAGATTCCATGAAGCCACAAAGGGGAAACATTACACTAACCCCTTGTTCCTACTAGATCAAGAGGACAATGAGGATCCTCCCTTGGAAGGTTCTCAACATGAAGATTCTCCACCCCCTACTAACAATGGTGAGGGTGTGAACTTGACCCTACGATCAACTATTCATAAACTGGGTTCAAGGAAGAGTGATAGCCAAGGTAGGGACTTGGGTGAACATTGCAATAATAAGGGATCTAATGATGGAGATTGTAAAAATCGTAAGAGTGGTGGTGGACATCGTGGTGACAGTGCCAATCCACCTTCCTTTTCATCCTCTTCATTAGATTTTGAGAATTCCTCTTCATCTAATGGTTCTTAGAGAATCCACCATTGAAACAACCATGATGAAGGTGATTGATGAAATAATAATGACTATGAAGGCCACCAAAATCGAAGGGGTGGCTGAAACCATCATCAGCATCATCAATGTAGCAATGATGATGAGCCTTTACTAGTGACTTGAAGTATGCTTAACATTGTGGAGGTAGTAAGAACTCCAACTAGGCATATGAAGGATAGTTAGATCAAGCACCTAGATATGAACAATATCCCAATATTTGAGGGGGGATACAATTCTAATCCACAGACACATCTACAAGCTTTTCAAGATGCTTGTGCCTTACAAAACATTGAGAACAAGTGGAAGAAACTCAAGATTTTCCCAAGGATACTCATTAAGAAAGTTGAAAGTTGGTACCGGTCCTTAGAATTGGAATCTATCCAAAGATGGAGTACCATGTTAGAACTGTTAAATGAAAAATATCAAACATACTCCAGAGTGTCTAATCAGAGGGGGCATATCCAACCTTGGAAACAAGGAGCATATGAACCCTTGGATGCTGCCATGGGCCGATACTATGCACCCCTACATAGATATCTTAGCCATGGTTACTCTTAGAGAGAACAACTTCGCCACATCATAGATGGGCTCAGGGCAGAAACATGAAGAACCCTTGGGGTGTATGCCCAAGGAAGGTTGTCTAAAATGAGATCTCATTAGATCGAAAGGCTAATTGAGTAGGTAGCAAAAGAAGAAGATGAGCTACAAAAAAGGGAGAGTGTTGAAGAGTACAATAGGGACCCATCCATTAGAAAATAAGAGGTCCAATTTTATGACAAGGAGGAGTCACCACTTGATGAAGTGGTGAATAGAAAAACCTTGCCTATCCAAAAATATATTTCTAACATTTCAGCCAAGGTTGATAAGTTATGGGACTCTTTGGATGAAAATTTTTAAACCGCTTTGAAGATTGCTGAAAAATCCAAAGAGCAAAATAGTGATTGTAATCATAAGAGGTGAAAAGAAGTTCAACGTGCCTACCAAAGAGGTAAGGGAAAAGCTGTTGTAGTAGAGGAAGTTGTGGAGTTTGAATTTGATGATGAAACTGAATGTGACATCTATCAATATGAACATCCAAAGGGATGTTACCCTATGGTATCACACTTACAAGAATCTGGAGTGTACACATTAAACCCCTACCTAGCATGTAGGCAAGCTCCAAGATGATTGCCTTACCCTCCAGGTAGTCCAAGATAGTTCCACTAGCAACAAAAAGTTTACTACCCAAGTGGAACTCCTCCACAACCTTATGAATAGTACCAACAGTGGTACCAACCAAAATTGTGGGGAATGCCACAGCCAAGGTAGTAGTACCCTTATAAGAAACTAGATCCATACAGGTATTATGTTTAGCAACCCATCTCCCCTAGAAGTTTGACAAGTCATGCATCATTCCAACATCACAATTACCCTCCAAAGTACCATTGAACACATTCACCATATACTTGAGGGGAAAACCCATATCAGTATCTCCATCATCCTTCACATCCCTCTACACATACATCTCCACCTTCAACTTAGTTACCTCTTGCTTCATCCATGGAATATGAAATTCCTTCACAGCCATAGCAATGAAATGCTACAAGGGCTATACACTCACAATCCATTTTTCAACAAAGTGGCCTAGATAATCGATCAAAGAAATGACCTTTCTTCTGGCCCAAAGAAAGCCCCTCTATCCCTCATAATCTACTTTAGTTGATCACCCTGCATCTTCAGTACCCTCATCCTCTGCATCAAATACCTTCGAGTAACCTTCAAACTAAGTGCTGCCTAGGATTTGCACTGTAATGCTAACTCATGTTATTTCTAATTGGATCAAGGTTGGCAACCTTCTTACAAAAAGATTTGATCTAGGAAGTTTGCTCATCTTTCTATAGATTTCTAGATAAGAACCATGTAAGGTTCTTCTTGACTCTAGTTTCGGAGTTAACCTCATCTTCCATGATATGTGTAAAGCCTGGAACCTACCACCTCTTAAGAAGAGCAACATCCATTTAGAATTAGCAAATTAATTGATTATGGTCCCTTTGGGATTAGAGGAGGACATTGTGATCACAGTTTGTGGGTGATCTCATATTTTCCATTTAAACTAGAAGTTAATCATTGGTAATTGATTTTCTGACCTATAAAATGTACTTGATGAGAGAATGATGAACTGTGTTTCCTAGTGACTAAGGTATCAGGTATCCAATATTGGATATTTGATATCAGGGATTCGATATCTTAGTCCCAATATTAGATATTGGATATCATGGGATGCATGCCTACCTATAAATACAACACTTGGGCGCATGATTCATCCCATTCTTTTGTCAATAGAGTAGCCAAACTCTTACAATTTTATTTCGTGGTCTTAGGGAATAGTCAGTGAGTGTCTATTGTGTGGATATGAGTTAGTTGTATAACATCTTATTCAAGTAGAAATGTACCTAAACACATTCCATGAATAGTAATAAGATAAAGATTGATTCTTGTTCATTGCAGCACTTTGACTTAGATCTGATTTACTTTCCATGAAATTTACTTTTCATATACTTAGTTAATACTTATGTTTTCATGCTAGTTAATCAATTGGCAGAATGAGCATGACCAGTTTTAAGTATAAACATGTATTTTCTTGGTAATCCTAGCAATGTTATTACTTGGTTCACTAAGTAGCATTGTGCTTGATAATCCCAGTAGTGGATATGTTGGTTCAAGACATGTGTGGCAAGCAAGGAACAAACACTCATCACTTGTAGGCTAGTTTAGACTTTATCTTTCTATTATTAGTTAGATTAAAAAATTCATTTCTCTATGATCATTAGGAGTAGCATAGGGTCATAACAACATCAACCATCATATGCCTCACTTTGGACTAAACCATACATGACAAAGCTATCACTAGTCCAAGTGGGAAGACAACAAACTATGATCAAGGCATAACAATCTAGATGTCACAACTAGTTTAGCCCATAGAATTTGACTAGATTGTACATGAATGCTTATGATTCATGTGGCTAGGCATATGTGGTACTTGCTACTCATTATTGATGTCATTGCCCAGGATCGTGCTAGTTATCTAGATTGTTTATATTATAAATGATCACTATAAAAGTATTACTGATTTATCTTTTAGAAAATAGTAATATTTTTAAGGCACATGCATTAACAAATAAAACCATGCCTTCTTCACATAGGATCAATAATGCATCGTATGATGAGAATACTCGTAGGAGAAATGATATGTTCTATACTGAAGAGAATTTGAGTGAACAACTACAAGCAAGGGTTTCATATGCCCATTTCCACCTTTACTACATGCAAGGACTACATTTAACTAGTCCAAACAATCCTAGATGAGATGAAGAAAATCCTAGAATAAGGAGGACCTCCTATAAACTTAGAAAAGATATGTCAAGGGACCATGGGGGGATATAAGAGCCATGGAAACTCTCCCAATTCCTCATCTTTCTCTTCCTCTTCAATGTCTAGTTCTGATGAAGATGAACGTAGGTATAGAGATAGAGCTCCACTAAGGGGTCAAGATGATGATTGAATAGGATCCAAGGACAAAATCAAAGACATCAAAATAAGCATAAATAAGATCATCACAATTAGATGAATAGAAATATAGATTATCACCATGATGTTTTTGGTACAGGTGAACCCTTGTTGGCTACTAGGGGTTTGACATAGATCAAGAAGGTAGTTAAAATGCCCCCAAAGGCATCAAAAGGGATAGCCACATCAAATGGCTTTATATGGATAACATTTCTAAATTTAGGGGAGGCTGTAATTCTGATCCACAACATCACTTACAAGCCTTCCATTATGCTTGTGCCTTGTAAAATATTGAACATAAGTGGTAAAAGGTTAAGCTCTTTCCTAGGACACTAGTAGACAAAGCTTAAAGTTGGTATAGATCATTGGAACTAGATTCAATAAATTACTAGTCAACAATGTTGGAACTTTTCAATGAAAAATACCAAACCTATGCAAGAGTATCCAACCTAAGAAAAAAAATAGAAGGATGGAAGTAAGAAAATCATGAATCCTTCAATTTTTCCTTGGTTAGATATTATTCTCTACTACATAGATGTCCAAGTCATGATTTCTCTCAAAAAGAGAAACTTTTCCACATCATATATGGGCTTTGTAATCAAATAAAGGAGACCCTTAGGATTTATTCCTAAGGTTAGTTATATGAACTAAAAGCCCATAAAATACAAAGGCTAATTGAGTGGGTGGCAAAAGAAGAAGAATAGCTATGTAAACAAGAGAATGTGGAGGAATATAATTGGGATCCAACTCTTCAAAAGAAGAGGATCCATATCTATGATGAGGAAAAAGAGGTAGATCTTGATGAGGTGATTTCACAACAAACCTTGCCAATAGAAAAATCCATCAATGAGCTTGAAGCAAGGCTAGATAAGATGTGGGACTTGATGAATGATAAAGTTACAACTTACTGAAAAACCATAGATGAGAAAGTAACGCAAAACAAATCAAGTGATCAAAACAAGAAGAGGAAAACAAACCAAGAAATAGGTAGGAACACTTATTAACAAAAAGGAAAAAGGGCTATAGAAGAAGAGGCTATAGACTCAACCACAAAAGAGGATGATGGATGTGACATCTACCTCTATGACCATGCAAAGGGCTATTGCCTAGTCATGTTACATGTACATGAGTATTGGGCTTTTTCATTGAATCCCAATTTCACACAAAACTAAATGCCTAGGACATTATATTTTTCATAAGGTAATTATAGACAGTCTTACAACTGATAGTACTATCCTAGTGGGACTTGTTATCAACCTCAAAATTACTATCAACTGTAGTGGCAAAACCCACAGTTGTGGGGGATGCTACCAACAAACCAACAATACCCTTATTGCTAGCTAAACCTCTATGACTACTATGTTCAACAACTTGTTCCCTCGACTGGTTCTACTTCCTCTACTGAAAATCACTACTACCACTCCCAAATATCATCAACTCATAACATCTTCTAAAGGATCACCACCTCACACCTCTCATCCTTCATCATATCCTCAATATTCTCATACTTTCCTCCATCATATGTCACTACCCACAACATAGGAAGGTTTGACACCACAATATCAATGGAAGAATGCAATGTGTGTTGTGAACATACATAAAAATAATAATGCTAGTAGATCTCAACCACAACCTTGAAAATGTCCTCTCTTTAGGGTAGTTTCCTTACATAAGCACAAAACTCATAGATCTATTGAAACATTGGAACCCACACAAGGCCAATTTAGTACCACACCCTTCCTTATAAGAACAATGTCTCCTGATCATATGCAAAAGCCAACAACCATCACCTCTCCAACACAAGAGATAAATAATGAGCCTATCATTGTGGAGAGATAGAAAAATCCATGCATCACTAATAGTAAGGGGTGTAGTTGTGGACCAAAAATTCAAAGTATCAGGGATATGATATCTTAGCCCCAATATCAAAGTGCAAGTTTCAATATTGAATATCCAATATCATGGGATGCATGCTTGGCTATAAATACAACACTTATCCCATTCTTTTTTCAATAGAGTAGCTGAACTCTTGGAGTTTTATTTAGTAGTCTTAGAGAATAGTCAATGAGTGCCCATAGTATGGATCTAAGTTAGTAGTATGACATCTTATTCAAGTGGTAATGTACCTAGACATATTCCATGAATGGCAATAACATCAAGATTGATTCTTATTCATTGCAACACTTTGACACAGAATATATTTACTTTCCATGTAATTTACTTTTCATGTATATACTTAATACTTACATTTTCATGCAAGTTAATCAACTAGTGGAATGAGTGTGACCAGTTTTGAGTGTAAACATGTATTTTCTTGGTAATCCCAGCAATGTTATTACTTGGTTCACCTAGTAGCATAGTGCTTAGTAATCCCAGTAGTGGATACGTGGGGTTCAGGACATGTGTGACAAGTTGGGAATGAACACTCATCACCCATAGGCTAGTTTAGATTTTGTTTTTTGTTTTTGTTAATTAGATTAAATAATTCATTTCTCTATTATCATTAGGATTTGCATAGGGCTAGAATAACATCAACCATCATATGCCTCACTTTGGAATAAACCATATATGACAAAGCTACCACTAGTCTAAGTGGGAAGACAATGAACTGCGATCAACGCATAATGATCTAGATGCCACAACTAGTCCCATACACAAAATTTAATTGGATCATGCATGAATGCTTGTGATTCATATATTTGGGCATAGGTGGTGCCCACTACTCATCAGAGAATACGCAAACACTAAAAGATATCAAACTCACTGTAGTGTTATAGTTTTTAAATCCCTATCACAAACACTCAAAGTATGCATGCACCATCATTTTTGAGCATTAGTGTAATAGAAGAATCTAAAACACTCTCCAAAACATGTTCATGTAGTCCAAATGAGAGCATTAATGGTTGGAGGTTAGTTTCTGGTTTAATTCCACAATTTGATGATTTTGTGCAATTCGGTTAGATGCATGTTTTGATCAATGTCTTACAACAAAATTTTCTTACATTACAATCTACTTTTATTTCTCATGTAAAATATTAAGAAATGATACATTGCTTTAGCTTTCAATCTCAACAAATTAGCTTCTAAAAGAACTTCAGTTTTCACCTTGAATTTATCCAATAAGAACTAGTTTTGAAGTTTTTCAATTTTTTCAATGATTCTTATCAATAAGCTCTACACCACGCATCTATATAGCATTTGTTCACAAACTATTTCAACATGTATAGGAACAATGCATAATAGGGATACCATTAGCATTGACCAAGGCTCACTTATTTTTACCCATGATAAAAGGTCATTTTTATCTTTGGCCATCATGATGCATGCATCTTAGATATTTTTTATGGCCTTCATGATACTTTCTCTTCTTCCAGATTCTCTCAAAGGAAAATTGTATTTTGGAAAATTTTAAAGAAAATATAACAATATATATGTATGATTTCCTAATTATCATATTCATGATTGGGTTTTTTAAAGGAACTTCTCAAACATAATTACTTCAAACATTAAATACAATTACTTCAAAAAAATCATTGGTTTTGAAAATACAAATCACATGGTTCTAAAGTAAAAAAGAAAAAAAAATTCCAAAATCTATGAGTTATGGGGGGGTGTCAGACCCCAAAAAGAAGTTTTATTAATATTAAAAAGTGTATCAATTATAGTAACATGAATAAGTCATAGGGTCAAGGAGAAAGGGGAAGCTATGAGCACTGTGAATGAAACTTGGGAACAACCTTAAAAATAAATGAGTATTAAAGAAGGAAACTTGAATTGGGGCACTGCCAAACATCTACACATGCTACCTCGTTACAAGATAGAATGACATAGAATAAGATGAGGCAAAGAGCTCTCAATTAAGGATAGAGAGAGTTCCAGTGGTGACTCCACACAACAGAAAGAGGAAGCTTCCTTGCAAAGATTACTAATGATGAGTGATATTGGAATGCACAGGTCTTTCCCATGGTTGCAAAAGAAGAACCAATTGATGAGTATCGAGATTGAATGTGGATGCTTGAGATGTAAGTTGGAAATGAATGAGGTGAAAGATCTGCAACTTCTCCAACCTAATGAGCAAACATTTATTAGAATAATCTATCCTTTGAAATATAACATTGCATCTTCGCTTCCAAATGTAATATAAAATAGTAGGCCTAATAACTTTCCATAGAAACTTGAGATTAGCAGAAGTAATGTTCAAAAAGTTGAATATGGCATCCTCTTGAGATAGCTTGTATGATGGAAAAACTATGGAAGCCCAATCCCACACATGTTGAGCAAAGGGACAATGCCAAAACACATGGACAAAGTCATCTTGTCCACCACAGAGAGGGCAACTGGGATTAGGAATCCCCAGATATTCTAAACGCTTACCAATAGGTAGACCATGGTGGAGGATACACCAGAGGAATTTCTTAATTTTGGGGAGGGTTAGAAGTTTTCAAATATGTTGGAAGAGAGGGATCCAATATGTTACTAACTCTTTTTTTTCCCAATACTTATTACAATGTTGAATGATCTCAAATGGGTCGTGCATAAGATGAAAGGGGACAAATGGCCGGTAGGACAAGAGTTTAACCCCATTAAGCCATTGAAGACCATGAAAAGGGCTTTGTACTATAACATCAAGTTGCCAATGACCATGGAGAAAGGAGTAAATCTGGACTAGGCAGTGGTTCATTGTAGCTGACTCCTCATACAAATTGTTAAACTCAACCCCTGAAATCCAACGACTAGCAAGCCTAAGACAATTCAAGGAGATGACAACCTTTCAATACCACGAGGTAGCCAACTTAGCCTTTGTGATGGCAAGGGGAGCAGGTGACAGAGGTAACTACCACAGACACAATCTAGAGAGGATAGTATGGTTGATTTTGATGTTATTCTAGTCTATGTAATTGTGTAGAATTTGCCAGGCCCTCTAGATGCTTTTGAAAACATGAGATCTGGGAAGAATGATAGTCGGGGGGGGGGGTGTGGGAAAGATCCAATTAAAAAAATGGATGCCTTTCTAGATGGGCTTGTTTTTAGGAAATGCTTGATGAAGCCTTAATTGGAGAAGGGTCCCAATAATATTTGAGGCATCTAAATGCTGTACCAACCACTTAGCAACCAGGGTAATTCCCTGCTTATAGGAATTCAAAAGACCTAAGCCACCCTTATTCTTGGGGAGAGTAACAATATTCCAAGTGACTCGATGAAATCCTTTCTGAGAATCTTTGGAGGTCCACATAAAGTCACTAAATAACCATTCTAGTTTTTGGTAGGTAGCTTGGGAAGGGACCCAACACAAAGAGTAATACACATGGGTTGACGCACATATGGACTTACATACTAGGTATTTACCTGCAAGTGTGAGGGGTTTAGTCTTCCATTTGTCAAGTTTCTTTTGAATCCAATAAATAACATGCTCCCAGAGAATAGAGGTTGAACCTCTAAAATGGAAAGGGATTCCCAGAATCTTAATGATGTCTTGATCTTGAAGTTGCTTCTAGTTATAGTTGGTCACATGGTTGTCAAAGGATTTATTCCAATTTATAGTGGAACCTGAGAGTGTGCAATATTGCTCCACCCTTGATAAGAGGCGATGCAAACTAGCAGCTGTGTTTTGAACTAGAAAAAAAAGATTCATTGGTAAAGTGCATATTGAGAAGCTGTTGTTGAGAGGAAGAAAGGCAGACCCCAGTGAGAACTTTAGTTTGAATGTCCAGGTTAATCTGATGACATAGAAAGTCTGCTGTGATGATAAAAAGATAGGGGGCAAGAGGACAACCTTGCTGCACTGACCTCTGTATTGGGAAGGAAGAGGCAATGCCAAAGGTAGTGGCTATTCTTGTGGTAGCATATGAGAATAAGCATTTCACCATATGAAGGAACTTAGGAGGTCCAAAACCAATTTTGGTCATGGTCTACAAGATAAAATTTCACTTTATGTTGTCATAAGCCTTGGTGTAGTCAAGTTTCACTAGGAGAATATCTTGTCTCTCATCCTTGGCCCACTTGAGACCTTCCCACACCATAACCACATTGTCTAAAATATATCTACTAGGAAAAAATCTTGTTTGTTGGGGAGATATGATCTGGCCAAGAAATTTTTTCAGTTGTAAGGCTAGGCACTTAGCCCAAATTTTATATACTACATTGAGAAGAGTTATGGGACGCCAGTTGGAGATATCAACAAATTATCCCTTGATTTAGATTGAGCCTAAGGGAACCAATTAAGATAGCCTTGTTAATGACTTGTAGAAGATCATTTCCCACCAAATCCCAATGATTTTGAAAAACATTCCATTAGGAAACCATCATGACCAGGAGCCTTTCCCCAACTTAACTTGGAATAGGCCACCTTTAGCTCCGCCAGAGTGATATCAGCATCAAGACTTTGTAGCATAGTGGAGTTGATAAGGCAAGGATAATTGGGAGTGGTAGCCTTGAACAAAGATATGTCCATTGGGGTAGCTGCAAAAAGGGTTTCATAGTGGTTCTTGAGAAAAGAGAGGATACTATTGTGGTCAATAATGGTGGTACCATCACTAGAGATTTTGTCTATAGAATGTGAAGGGGAATCAGTATTGAGATAAAAAATTCCTTATAGTGTTCATATTGAATATTTAACCAAGTAAGCCTACTTTTAGTTAAGGCACTTTGTGCTCGATACACATCCCAATGTTGAAAGGCTAATCATGCTCTACCTAGCTCTTCGTGAACTAGAGTGTTGAAGGGATCTTGAGCTAGTCTATTAGTGAGATGTTCAATAGTGAGGTGAATTTTGTTGTATTCTTGTCTAGCCCAAGTAGCCACTACCTTACCATATGAATGAGCAAATTTTCGCACTCGACATGAAGTATGATGCCACCAGTTAATCCAACCTACTTGATTTAGGGGCCTAGGTTCGACATTCCAAAGGTTGGATAGAATAAGTTGGGCAGTAGGGGAAGAAAAATAGTTGTTGTGTAGTCAGAAAAGATGAAATTTTTGTCAGTGAGGGCTACCATAAATCTTGATAGATATGGAGATAGGAAGATGGTCTGATAAGGTGGCATGGTGATGAATCGTAGTAGCAGAGAAGGCTTTCCAGAAGGAAATGGTGGAGAAATAGAACCTATTTAACATTCTGTAGATGTGAGCCTGCCCAAGACAGAGATTTCTCTAAGTACATTTGTGGAGGGGAATGCATGTGAAGGTGTCTGCCCCATCAGAAAGGTAAAACCTTTTCTTAAAGGTGGACTAGGTTTGATACTCAAGATTGGGTAGTTGAAAAAACACCCCTCCAAGCTTATCTTGAGGGAGTTCAACCATATTAAAATCTCCTCCAAATTCCAAGGCACTGGGGGAAGAGANGACGTCACTAGGATTGAGGAGTGAGGAAGAAACCAAAGGGTAGAAAAGAATAAAAGGTTGGTTGAAACCTTAATTTCTTGAAGGAGAATGAAATCAAAGGCTATATTAAGAATAGAAATAAAATTTCCTGCTTGCTTCCATCGAAGCCTACCAGTAAGACCTCGAACGTTCTATGAAAGGAGGTTCATGGGGAAACAAGGGACAGTTTGGATGAGAGGTCAATAGAAGAAAAGTCATGGTATCAACTTCTATTGTTCCTGATAGGAGGGCAAAGGAGTTGTTGGTGGAGATAGGGGCCATGGAAGTGTTTAGTGGAGAGCAGTTGGAGGGAGGAGTAGAACTAAAGGAAGCTTTGACTTGTTTCCTTCCACTTCCCACCACAAACTCATCCACGGTTACTAAGTCCTTGACGACCTTTGAGGGGATGACATGGATGGAGGTGTGAGTACCTAACTATTGTTTCTGTAGCTTGGAGGGGCTTGACTATGAGGAGAATTGTGGAGCTATTGGGGAAGGAGATCCAAATTTGAAGGATACTAAGGGTGGGCGTAATGGTGTGACTAGGGAACGAGTTTTTTGAGATGCTATAGGTTGTTTCTTCCTGGCTAGGATGGGACACACCAATATATGATGCTTGGCCCTATTACAATAGCTACACGAGTTTGGAAGGTAAAAATAGTCCACTTTTTGGGTGAAGAGTTTTCCACCAACAGTAAGGGTTAATGAGGTCTTTCGAAGAGCTATATCTAGACCCAAGGTGCTCACAATGTCCCTCTCAACAAATGAGAAAATAAGTGGAAGATAGGGCAATTCCACGTAATAGGGAATTATATTAAAAGCTGGGTCATTAACATTAAAGTCAAATATCTAGGCACGTGCCATGAGGGTTGCATTCCGTGTTGGAAAAGTTTTTAAAGAGAGAGCCTTCTCGACCTGAGAGGCATCAGATAATTCCACCAAAATGAAATTTCGAGCGTAGTATCAAGCATGAGAAACCTGAATGCCTTGGGGCTGAAGCAGGCTTTGGACTTAAGTGTTTATACTTGGGGACCTTGGTAAAAACCCCACAATTTGGAAAAAAATAAAATGAGTTGTGAAATCATTGGAAACTACTTAAAAATATCATCAAGTAAAAGGAAATCAATTTGAGGTGAGGTAGAGGAACTTCCCTGAGGGAGAGCAAAACCTAAAGAATCCACCATTACGACTCGCCTACCCTCAAAGCAAGCATGACCTCTTCATAGTAGCAACATAGAGACACCCAACCACAACCTAAAATTGATTTAGATCTGTAGATGAACTCTCTAGATCCTAAGTTTAGAATAGGTCTGGCACCACCACCCCCAAAAGACTTATTGCTTGGCCATGAAAAATGTGAGGGCTAGAAAAAAAATCTACACCAGATGCTCAAATCTATGAGTTATGACTAATATGAATCATCAATACCATAGAATATAAGCCATTTATTTTTTAATAACCAATTAGATTTAAACTAAACCAATTAGAAATAAAAAATATTGATTTAATTGTTTTTTTTTTGAAATATCCAATGTTAGTAAAGATTTTTGGTAATATCTTTCAAGGTTACTTATTAATGTTGTTCATCAACTAAACCAAGAAAAAGTATGATATTCAACTTGGCTTTCTTCTTATGACATCCACATTATTATTTTTAAATAGTCAGCTTTTGCTAAGTAAGAAGCTATGTATGTAAGTCACACTAAATTACACTTGTGTAAATATATGTGTTTGTTTGAATTATAGTAAGACATTAAAAAGTATTTGGTAAGTAGAAAACCTTAGAATTATTTGCAACTGTGATTTTTCTAAGCATTAAGGATGTGTTGCAATATCAAATTACTAATATTATAAACATAATCATAGAGACATAAGTTGCAACTGTCATAAAACAAACTTTATTATCAAATTTAGGTAAACTATTACATGAATATAAAATAATTTAATTATGTCATAGATTCTAAGTTGGAGGGAGACATGCAAAACTCAAAAATATGTTTAATAAGCATAAAAAATACATTCTTTTTTTGGTGAAAATTTTCTTCTCCACATGTACTCTATCAGATATGAGCCATGTAGCTCTTGTCATGATCCATTTTGTGGAATATGCACTTTCATTGCTCGCCGTGTACTTTCAATAGTAGTAGTATGAACACCTGTGTTCTATGTTTGAATCTTTAAAGGGAAATGAATGATTTACTATTTGATGATCAAATTGAAGTTGGCGAAGTCATTTTGAGTCATAAGCTTTTTACATGTTACTGTATATAATGCTGCAAGGTTTGATCCACTTATAAATGTAATCTAGAAATGTTTCTTTGCATATATTTGGAATAGCTATGAGGAACATATTATTAGAATCTCATTTAATTCTAAATTTTGATTCATCAATCTCTAGAATCTTTCATGGACCTCCAATTTGCTGTGGATTTTTCAACAGAATATTTGTACAAATTTTTTTGCAAAAATTAAACTAATCAATTATAGTATGTTTTGATACTTGATTTTGGACCTAATTCTTCTCATTTGAGCATTTCCAGTTCTAATCATACATAATTAATAAAATTTTTTTGATATCCAACTTTGAATTCTGGAACCACATTTCATAATGAATGCTTTCTTTAGCATCACATTGGAAACATACAAATCCGTAATCTTTTTTTGTGTGAATCATCCCATCTCATTTTCATCAGTATTCTACAATTGGAGCAAATTTTTTCTCTATGTAAAAGACCAAATTCTTGACAAAACTTAATACAATTTTGTAATTTTTTAGCATTTTCAATCAATAGTTGCCTACTCATGAAAGAACCTGAAAATACAAAACTATCAATTATGAATGAATGTATATCTATTGATAACCTAGTACCAATTTAAATTAAAATATCTATGGATAACATAGAACATATTTAAAATAAATAAATTGAATAATAAAAACTATATATGCCATAACTAGGATGACATGATGATATGGTAGAACTACTATATTAAAGAATAAAAATCTACTAAAAATAAAAGTATAAAAATATTTTTCAATAAAATAAATTTCATTGTACATGTATTGGCTATAGAGCCTTATGAGCCATATGCCAAATCATGGGGCCTACAACTACCCCATTTTTGGCTAAAGCACCTCCAATTGCTTAAATTGTTTTGGTATTGTTAATATATGTAGAACCTACATCAGGTTCGTTACACATGTGGGATTAATGTGTATATGAATGTTCCAAGTAGCATCATTGATTGTTTGTTTCACTATAGCTAGAAACCAAGTTGATTTTGTGCTGCACTCTTGCCAGTCATGTTTTAGAACTCTGTGACCATTGAAGCTGCTCATCCATTCACAACCACTTTTTAGGGTAAATAAATAGGAAGGTGGCCATGAATTTGGAAATTCCAATATGCTACAATGGCCTTGATTTCAACTCCCTTGTGTCCATCCACGATGTGGATTCATGGTCATCCATTTCTTCCTTCATGCGTTGAAGCGCCTCCTCTTTCACATCTGTCGTTGTTGTTTTGTTACTCCAAATCTCTCTGCTACTATGATTTATTGTTAAAACACACTTCAAAAACGAAGCTCGGGTGGTTGTGGTTGCTTTTTTATGAGCATTTCTAGGCCTTTTTGACTAATCATTTTTGTTGGCTTCAATGGCCTTTTGTGTTCTTCCTGTGAGCAACGTGAGCTGTGTTTGCATCTTTGGGCCCTTTCACTGACTAGCTAGTGGCCTCCTATGAAGAAACACAAGCATCTTCGCTTCTACTCCAACTTCTTATCCTCACTTTTCGCTATTTTTTCTTTACTTTTCTTCATTATGTTGATGCTATTGTGAAGTATTATACCTATATACCAAGTAATGTTCTTATTCTTTGGGTTGTGTTGATTCGATCTTACTCTTTCATGATTTCGGTATGGTAAACTCAAAAGTGATTTTGGAGACTATAGAGGAAAATAAGTTGCTAGACTAATACCCATGCATGGGCTAGACAAAGAGTTGCTATTAGGTTGGAATGAAGGTTGGATAGGAACACTATTGACTCTACTTTGTGGACCATCACACTTTGCATCAAACCTTTATGCTTACACTTACTTACCAATGCATTTTTTAATTAATTGAACTCAAACATGGGTTTGATACATTAAACTAGTGACTTGAATTATTTTAATTTTTAATATAAGGATATGTCAATAAATGTATCCAAAGGGAAGCTATAATGAAAAACTTAAATTTATAGGTTGAGTACAATTATATTTTAATATCAAAATCCTTAAATGTAAGGCATAAATTTTGATAAGGATATTTAGTTTATCCAATTATTTATTATTTATTAAACTAAAATTTTAATCAATTTTTATATATTACTTAATACATTGGAATCAAATCATGTGACTTTAGGATAAATATTACGTACCTTAACAAGTAGGCTCTACATCATTAATTACATAAACTATCATGTTATTTAGCTTGGTCATTTTCCATTACAATGATTGCCTTCCATTTTTATGTCCTTTTTTAATGTTTAAAAACTCTTACTTCTTTAGTTACTTGGATTTATATCTGNTTAAACTTCATATTTAGCAAATTTTCTAGGATGTAAGTGATGGCACCAATTAAGATTTAAATTCATATATGAACTTCCTACCACCTATAAATGTTTAACTTCTTTACTTGACAAGTATTAATGAGCATTCTCTCATATTTTTTTATGAGGATAACATAGCTTGATTAGTGTTACAAGTATTACGCTAACTATATATCCTTGTCACCTAAAGGCTCAATATTCATCCCACCAAGAAAGGCCCCATAAGGGCAAGCATATAAAAATTAGTTGTGGTCTTATAAATCCTTTATTAATACTATAAACAAAACCAAGCATACAAATTTATCAAAATAATGTGATATTAATTAAGTTACAATGCATTTAATCACAAAAAATTTTAGTAGCTAAAACCCATAAATCTTGAGGCATTTGTAATAAGAGAGAAATGAGGATTATATTAGATTTGCATCCAAACATGAAAAGCAATACAAGATGTTAACTTTATAAATTAAAATTTTAAAAAATAAAAAACATAATAAATTTAGAATATATGATACTCAAAATTATGGATTAAAAAAAGAATCATCTCATTATTTTGAAAGTAAATTAGACTACCACATTTTAAGGTTGGAGGACATACGATTAACACAATACTTTGGTAGAATTTAGATAATAATACAAGAGGTATAGTGGTGGTCTATGTGCAATTCCAACTAACAAACTATTACTTATAGTATAAGGAACCTAAGATACAAAGTTTAAAAAAATATGTTAGAATTAGTTATTAATTAGTGAACTTACTGTTGCTTACTTGTAAACTTTACTACATATTAAATTTATAACTTTGAAATAAAATAAAAAAAATATAAAAAATCTATAAGATAGAGTAGTGTTAGAATTTCTTTTATTATGGCTACCTAAGATATAATTAAGAATATATGACTTGTGGTTTGTAGGTCATATTCATGTCTTAACCCATCGTTTATGATTATGATTATTTATTTTCCATACTAAAGTCTAGCCAACTAGTAGTTGGCCTCTTAGCCAAAATAATATTTACATAGATATGACACTACTTATATGTACATATTACACTTTATCATGTATAGCACATTTAATATCTAAAAACTACCATTTCATATCTTTTAATATGCAAAGAGAATGGAGGATGAATCTTGAAAGAGCCATTTTGCTACCTAGGAAAGGAATTGAATTATTTTTTAAAAGATGTCTATTGTCATCAAACATATCATCTAAAAGTTAAATTTGATGAAAACCAAATTACTCCTACATCCTCTATTCCTCTACTCCTTTCCTATTTTCCTTGCACCATCTGGATCCAATTTGTTTTTTCAATGCTTTGTAGACTTTCATGTGTTGTTTCTCCACCATCATGGAATCTAACACAATGAAATAAAAATTTTTTTGTTTCTTTTTGTTGTTACATCATGTCTCATAATTCATTGGTTAGGGAAAAAAGGTACTTTAGATTCTTTGTAATCTTCATACTAGAAGGATTTCGCTTTAACAATTTTGACCTTTTGGGTGAAAATATAGTTAATATCTCTAGATGGTAGATTAGATCTGATCATAGTATCTTATTTCTTCAATTTTTCCATGTTAACATTTCTTTTGTAGATATTTCTGAAAATTTAGAGTTTAAATGTGCATTGCAGCCTTATAGGTGTTTGTGGTATAAGGCGTTTGTGGTAGCACAGGGAATAAATCAAGATAAAAAGTTTTAGCATGCCTAATGGTTCATATTTATGACTGCAAATAGATCATAGCTAAAGATAGTTGATTTTTTTTGCTTTTGAAATGATTAAATTCTTTATAATAGGAACATGATTAGCATACATGCTGCAATAGCTTCATATGGTTTAAGGCTCGTGAATGCAACGAGAAAATTGATGAGTCAGTTTTGACTGAGACTATTATATAGGAAACATGTTAAACTTAGCATTCCACAGGGTGTGGAAATGCATTCCAGAGATCAACCATTCGCTGAAATGTGTGTATCTTTTCCAGGATGTGGATTGTTGAATGAGAACAAAGGTGGAAGAAAGAGGAAAAAGGCCAAATGGTGTAGAAAACTGTGGCTTAATTAGGAGACTTTCTTCTGAAGCGAGGCTTGATGATGGTGATTATTTAGATCTCCGATATGACTCCATGGCTGCAATAAGAAAAACAACTGGTTAGCATTCATCTTGAATTTTGGGGCTTGAGATATAATTTGGAAGTGAACATGCTGAAGAATTTGCATTTTTTTCTGAAGTAGTTAGTTGTAAGGAGTTTGAAATAATTGTCTTTTGAAAAAGTGTGGTACATCTAC
>MNCI01028452.1:481479-560387 GCA_015680685.1 Gnetum montanum | reverse complement strand
TTTATTATTATAAATGGTTATGGTTATGATTACAGTAATAATGAATATTTATTATTATTATAAATAATGACGATTATGGTTATAGTGACGGTTACGATCATGGCAACAGTTAAGGTGATGACGGTTACAGTGTGATGCAGTATTTAAAGATATTGAACTTAGGCATCATGTTACAAGATTAAAAGGTGCAATATTGGAATTCATTCATTTTTAAAAACATGGATTTTGCTGCTATTAGTCCCAATAGAGAAGGTGAACGCTTTCTTCAAGATCAACAACAACAACCATCTATTACAACAAGTAGTGCAACAACTATCTATTGCAACAAGTAATGCGATCTCTGTTTATATGTGAAGGTGCAAGGGTAATGCTTACAGTTAACCTTTGACCTGAAGCAGGATTGGTGAATGGTGCACTTAGCATGATTCACAGTATTATGTGTCCTTAAGGTAAATAGCCACTTGCATTACCATTATACATTATTGTTGATTTCGACTCCTACATCAGATATGCCTTTAATAATGGTAATCCTCATCATGTGCCAATTGTACTTGTGGTCCAAAGAGCATCTTGTTAGTCACCATGGGTCATGACTATTCATAAATCTCAAGGAATGACACTAGATAAGGTTACTATTCACATTGGTTCAAGAGAAGTTATGGGTCTAACATTTGTTGCATTATTTGGAGTCAAGATCATTGGTTCTTTAAAGATTCATCCTCCTTTCTTTGTGCAAAGATATAGAAATATTTTAGATGCTAAACATCTCCAAAGTAGAATTGCACAGGAAGTTCGTTTTGCTCAATTGGAGGATTAGGCATATTAAGTTCACACTTATCATTGTATTTTGCTTTTTGTTCAATCCTATTATACAGCTCTGTAATGTTTGTTGCAATAATTGTGCAATGTATTCCTTCATCAACATATACGAAATATATAAACTTTTATTTTAACCAATTTATGCTTACAGTATATATTATTTGGAATACAAATAGTGATGATAACTTAAAAAATAAAAAAAATAATTAAATTCTACTCATAGCCCACAAAACCACTGCACTAGCTTATATATATATATTAGCCAAGATGATTTTAAAAAAAATGATGTTAACCAAGCCCAACTATTGGATGAGGTAACAAGATAACTAAAAATGGAATCACTCATCCCTCCTTTGTTTCTCTACCACCTACCCAATTTAGTTTTACCCTCTCGGTCAAGTTTGCTCTTTGTTTGTTTGTTTATGATGTTTTTGAGCATTATTTATTTCACAAAAGTGCCATGAACAAACAAAGAAAGAGCAAACTTGATCGAGAAGGTAAAACTAAATTGGGTAAGTGGTAAAGAAACAGAGGAAGGATGAGTAATTCCGTTTTTAGTTATCTTGTTACCTCGTCCAGTAGTCGGGCTTGGTTAACATCATTTTTTTAAAAATCATCTTGGCCTATATATATATATACACACACCATTACTTTGCATGAAGGCTGAAAGGTAAAGGCTAAAAGGTAAAGGCTAAAGTTTGAGGGAGAAAAAAGTAATCTATACTTTGTATAATATCAACAAACTTTTCCAACTTGACAAAAAATACTAATGGGTGTTGAAGAACTTCTCCAACTTGACAAAATATACTAATGGGTCTTGAAGAAGAACTTTTCCAACTTGACAAAATATACTAATGGGTCTTGAAGAAGAACTTTTCCAACTTACAAAAAATACTAATGGATGTGGAAGAACATAGTCAGCCCCATAATACGCCTTGTTTCCCTTGGTCAATTAGGGAGACCCTGAATCTGCCCTACATCCTCATGATATGGAATATTTGAAATAAGACAGCGATGGTGGGTACAAACAAAAGCTTTAACCACATGCAATGGAAAAACACTCCTATGTATAACTTCTTTATCACTACGTGACAAATATGTCTGCCACATCAACAACATCATACATGGACCTGCTGCATTTTTAGCTGCTTATTCGATTTTGGCTGGACCCAGTGATTACATGCACGATCAGAGTGGGTTTCTCTTGCAATAATGGTTCTGAGAGGGCTCCTGTCACACAAGAATCACCCTCTGCAATTGTTTCCTGCACGGCAGTCTTGTTTTGTTGGTTTTCGCAGAAACAACTTTCACCCACAACACAGCTGCTCTGGCCTTTATTCTTACCCCACAAAACCAGGTATAAGCCCACAATTATAACCACTGCTCCAATCACACTGTCCAGAAACAAAGGCAAATCGAGACATATAATTGTCATTTTCAACGATAGCTCTCAAAATAGTCTTATTCTGTGACTAAATTAAGGGTGGTAATTAGTTGACAACCTTCCCACGTGAAGAGTGTAATGCAAGATGCAGATTTCCATGATGGCCACGAGGACGGTACAAAGAGGACTGAATATGGCCACGAATACTGGACCCCTCTGCTCCAAGCTCCAGCTCTGTAGAACGATACCTACTCCTGAACACAAAAGCCCCTGTTCAATAGTACACTCAATCATTAATGTTTTGTTTTGTGACGAAGATTTTACATATTTAGAATGCTGAGAGAAAACCCACAAAATTATATGCCAAAGCTCTTTGAAATATAATTAATAAAAAGAATCATTACGGGCGTCTTAAGGTTCATCCAGCCCACAAAATCCTATGCCAAATGCTTTGAACTAGTTATATGTCCCACAAATTTCCAACTTATGACATGGTTTCTGTCGCTCATGGGCCACATAATTAGCCACATATAATTATGTGATTGGAGGATGGATAACTCCATTCCTTAGTTCACTCCAAAGGGTTGATGGATGAGTGGCTATCCTCAGGCTGAAATCCATATCTTCTAACTACAGACCAGAGATTTGAAGTCTTTGAACCATAATTAATATATCAGAAATAGTTATCCTATTCCTTGTGTGCTCCTAGAGGGTTGAGTTGCTGAGTTGCCGTGCCCGATTCCAATCCATATCTTCTGATTAGAGATTTCAACGCTTGGAACTATAATTAAATAATATCTTCCTAATTCTAGGAGTCTACGAGACCGTGCAGATCGCTTCAGCGTTGGAAATATAACAAAACCGTATGAAAACTGTATACAAGAAAAACATCCCAAATATCCTCGGTTCTCTCTCCATTCTTGTTTTTTAAAGTTATGAATATCGTACGGCTGGATTATCCCAAGGAAATGAGCATAAATGGATATACTCACTGCATAAAGATAAGTGAGAAGCTGCATATCCCAAGCAAGAGCCCATGCGTCAATTGGAACCTGCTCAACTACCAAAGCAATAGCTGCAGACTGCACTGCTCCGCACAAGCACATGATACATGTCATTGTCAAGTGAGCAGGATACCTCTTCACCACCCATGACTGCATCACACAACAATCAGCAAAAGCTGCAACTCAGCTCAAATTTTAGAAGTAAAATGGTACCATCTTCAAACGAAAAGACACTGAGGAAACAATAATGAGTTATTTATTTTCCTGCACTGTCAGCCAAGTAGACCAGCAGATCACACTGGAAAGAAGTAGTGCCGAACCCAAAAGCCTGTTTTCAGTGCCTGCTTTCAGAATCTGTATGGCTGGACCCCTGTAGAATGTCATGGTCATGGCACCACCCACAGAGCTCACTGTACCCACAACTTTGGCTTTTCCTCTAATTGTCCTGATCTCCATTTCCTCCATTCTGCACTAATTCAAACCCTAAAAACGTTCAGAATCAACACAGAACACATAAACGACATAACCGTGACAGGCTTTCCCTTATACGTATATGTTTCAGAGGGTCTACAGACAAAATAAAATTTCAGTTTCATTTTCATGTTCCTAGTACCCAAGAAGAGCAGCCAGTACAAAGGCAAATGCAGGGAGTAGATTCGCCATTGCAGCAGAAAAAGTGGACCCAGTGTACGATATCCCCTTTAAGTAAAAGTTCTGATTTAAAGTTAACCTGCAGAGATCTGATAATCAATACATGAATTCGGTGGCTGTATTAGAAATTGGGTCATAATAGCACTAGTGCATGCCGTGAGCTTACCCACATAATGCAAGCAGAAAAATCTGACAAAACAACCCGGTTGTCAACTGGGTCCTTTTCTTTCTGCAAACAGAAACACTCTATGTATTATACTCGCTGCAAATTACAAGACATAAAAGACTGTTAAAACTACAGAGATCTAAAGATTTAGTAAATTACTCAAGATCTACCTCTCACTGATGTATGCAACGGGAGCCACAGCTATGGCAGCAATACTCTGTCTGTAAGT
This sequence comes from Gnetum montanum, assembly GCA_015680685.1. NCBI lineage: Eukaryota > Viridiplantae > Streptophyta > Gnetopsida > Gnetales > Gnetaceae > Gnetum > Gnetum montanum. The sequence goes on along the minus strand of MNCI01028452.1, from coordinate 556,134 downwards.
GAGGTAGACAAAAGAATCCATGCCATGTAGAACACTATATCTAACAAGAATGTTCAGTCCTGCATATAGAACCTGCAGCAGCACCTGTGCAATTTCTGGTTTCGCGTTCTGGTAATCCATGACAAAGCTGCAGGATGCCAGAAACTAAGAAGCCTCTGAAGCTTCTGTTTTCACCATAAAAGTTCCATGTATGACTGTTATTATATACACTCTGCAGAGGGCAATTGGAACAGTTTACAAATGAAGTCGAACATAGGTGCGTGGAACGTTGTTGCTGCGTTATCTTGCGATGATAAAATATTGACTAACACCAGAGAAACCATATTTGTCTCATTGTCTGTCAATTCGTACACAACTAATCTATGCTTAGAATTTAGCGCATCTAATCACAAAGTGCGAATCTTCACTTGTAAAATGTCGTGTCAGATCTTTGATTCCCTTCACTTATAATTGATTACAGGTTACCATGGATATGAGCCCTGCAAGCCACTATGCCCGGCGGACAGGGTTCTGGATTATTTAAATTGCTTGTAGATTTTAGATTGTATGGTTCTGGGTATGGTTCTGCACCTTCTGTGGAGATTCCTATCTAGAGGTTGGCTGATGCTTAAATATTTTTTAAAACTGTGAAAGTTGATTACACGTTACCATGCACCTGAGTATGACAATAATCTATATAAGTCATAGCACGCTTGTTGTATACATGGATATGGAATTGCTGGTGGCTTTGACTTAGCATGATTTTTTTTTTCTTTTTTATTTTTTGCAATTTGCAAAGCAGCACTAGTATTGTTTTGTTCTACCATATTTTTCTTTGAAACTTTATACCTACAGGTGACTTTTCTGGGGCATGCATAACATATATAGCTTTAAGGGTTTAAGTTGGGATCCGAAGAAATTCGGCATTTGAAAGGAATTGACTCTTCTTAAATGGAACTTTAAGAGATTCAGTTCCAAACTTACCCAAAAAAAATAAAATCAAGAATTAAAAATTAACATATTGGTGTCAGATACTATATATCATAGCAAAAATACTTCAGGATTGTTAAGTTCCACGGAGATTTATACAATTTCAGTATTGTTTGGACGATGCGTTTGTTGCAGTTTGGCATAAAATGAATGGCGAAATGTAAAGCAGCAGAAACAGAAGTGATGCTTCAATGTTTAGTTTTCATTTTGTCACAGAAGATAGGATATGCTTCTGCATATTGCAGCAGACGCTTTCAAATTTCAAGCTTTTAACTGCAACTTGCACAGAAGATTTCCTCATCTTGAGACTTGAATTTTGATCTGTTCATGCTTTCATCTCAATCGACACTAGAATTACGCACAAAAGATTAATTATTAGTCTGGAGGATTTCAAGATCTGAAGCTCCCCAAACAAATTATGCCATCATAGATTGTGCCTTATTGAGCTGTTCAAAACTTTAAACCAACAAACATGAATCACTAACATAAGATCATCATCATTTTTTATGGTGATATGCATCTTTAGAAATTAGCAGAAGGAAACTGAGCCAGTAAGTGGAGATCTGATGGATTAGGGCGATTGGTTCTTCTCACGACAGTCCTACTCGGCTCCACGTGCAGATACCCTCTGATGTCCATCAATGTCGTGTTCATCACAATAGTAAATAAGGCAACCATCCGTATCGGTGCACGTTCTGGTGATTAGAAACTTATTTTACTTCTGTTTTAAATGGTGGATTAAACCACGAATGACTGCAGTGCGATAGAGTATATTTATTTATTATTTTTCAAATATGCAAAGACAAATAATTCCGAATCTTTTTCATGAGCCTGCAGAGGAATTGAAGAAACAACTCGGTGCTGAGAATCTTCAGATACATCACTTCTATGTTTGGGTCAAATAAATTTTTGTATCACTCTTTCGAGTTCTGCGAAGGGGCGATTTTCTGACGGCGATTTGCTCCTTCCTGCGCTCTTCTGTTAAACTAAAGGAGGGTGGGGTGGGGTGGCCGCGGGCTGTCCAGAGGGGACCGTTGGCTGCGGTTGCGTGGTCCCTGTGGACCGCTGTCGCGAGGACCGCGCGGACTGATGCTGCGTCGTCCAAAAACCGGATCCGCGTCGCCCAAAACCGGCGCACCCTGTGAAACCGCTGTGCCTTGTTACACGCCTTGCACGAGGGCTCAGACCTGCAAAACCGTCATGGCCTGCTAAACCGCGGCCACCGGCAGATCCGCGACCACGACCCGAGGGTCTGCAGATCCGCGCCCACAACCGCGTCCGTGACCTGAGAAACCCTGCGAATGATCAATATCCTCCACGCCGTGGTGCTCTTGCCAGCGATTAAAACCAAACAGAACGCCACCCTCATCTTGAACGCGATCTGTAAAAACAGACCCATGATCTGCAAAAACCCCACGATCTGAAATAACCAAATCCGGATCTGCAGGACCAGGACAGACGTGTTCCAAGGTCAGGATCCAAAGAATCAATTTGGGGCTGTGGCTGGGTGTCTTTGTGTTGCCGCTGTGAAGAGGCGGTGCTGGTAGGCATGTAGGGAAAAACAATCCGTACCATCTCAGAAAACCCGTCCAGTCACATCATTACGCCTACCCCTAGTATTCGGTTCTCCTTTCTCAATAGCTCGACAATCCTCCTCTAGTCTGGCCCCTCCAAGCTACAAACAAACAATCAGGTATTCACACCTCCATCCATGTCATCCCCTCAAAGGCAGTCATGGACTCAATCTCGGTGGATGAGTTCATGGTGGGCAACGGAAGGAAACAAGTCAAAGCTTACTTTAGTTCTAGTTCTCCCTCCAGCTCCTCTCCACTGAACACTTCCATGGCCCCTATCTCCACCAACAACTCCTTTGCCCTCCTGTCAAGACCAATGGAAGTTGATACTTTGACTTCTGAACCTTTCGTTGACCTCTCACCCAAATTGCCCCTTGTTTCTCCATGAACCTCATTTCATTGAATATTCGAGGCCTTACTGGTAGGCTTCCACGAAAGCGAGTAAGCAACTTTATTTCTAGTCTTAATATAGCTTTTGATTTTGTTCTCCTTCAAGAAATTAAAGTTTCAGTTGATCTTTTATCCTTTTCCGCCCATTGGTTTTTTCCTCACTCCTCAATCCTAGCGACGTCCCATGCCAACAGGAAAGGAGGTGCAGCCATTCTCCTGTCGCCCTACTGGAAAACTAAAATCCTTCAAAATGGTTCCGATTCTGGGCATAGATTTTCTTGGGCCACCTTCTCTTCCTCGTATGGTCCTTTTGGTATTTGCTCGATATATGCCCCAAACGGCTCCACAAAACGGGCTCTCCTTTGAAAAGAACTTGCAAATTCTCTTCCCCCAATGCCTTGGATCTTCGGAGGAGATTTTAATATGGTTGAATTTCCTCAAAATAAGCTCGGAGGGGTGTTTTTTCAATTGTCCAATCTTAAGTATCAGACCTGGTCCACCTTCAAAAAAAGGTTTTACCTTTCTGACGAGGCGGACACCTCCGCGGGCATTCCCCTCCGCAGACTTACTTGGAGCAATCTCCGTCTTGGGCAAGCTCGCATATACAGTAGGTTAGATAGGTTTTATTTCTCTACCCTTTCCTTTTGGCAAGCCTTCTCCACCACTATGGTTCATCACCATGCCACCTTATCAAACCATCTTCCTATCTCCATATCCATCCAGATTCATGGTAGCCCTCACCGACAAAAATTCCATCTTTTTCGACTACACAACAACTGTTTTTCTTCTCTTGTTGCCCAACTTCTTCTATCCAACCTTTGAAATGTCGAACCTAGGCCCCTAAATTAGGTGGGTTGGATTAACTGGTGACATCGTGCTTCATGTTGAGTGCGAAACTTTGCTCGTTTGTATAGTAAGGCAGTGGCTACTCGGGCCAGACAAGAATACAACAAAATTCACCTCACTATTGAACATCTCACTAATAAACTAGCTCAAGATCCGTTCAACACTTTAGTTCATGAGGAGCTAGCTAGAACAAGATTAGCCTTTCAACATTGGGATGTGTATCGAGCACAAAGTGCCTTAACTAAAAGTCGGCTCACTTGGTTAAATATTCAAGATGAACACTGTAAGGAATTTTTTAAGTATCTTAATTTTGCTTCCCCTTCGCATTCTATAGAAAAAATATTTAGTGATGGTACCACCATTACTAACCATAATAGTATCCTCTCTTTCTCAAAAATCACTATGAAACCCTTTTTGCAACAACCCCAACGGACATCTCTTCATTCAAGGTTGCCACCCCCAATTATCCTCGCCTTATCAATTCCACTATGTTGCAAAGTCTTGATGCTGATATCACTTTGGTGGAGGTACAAGTGGCCTGTTCTAAGTTAAGTCGGGGAAAGGCTCCTGGTTATGACGATTTCCCCGTAGAATTTTTTCAAAATCATTGCGATTTGGTGGGAAATGATCTTTTGCATGTCCTTAACAAAGCTATCTTAACTGATGGGTAATTCATCTCCTCCCCAAGTCTGAGGATCTTACCGATATCTCCAATTGGTGTCCCATAACTCTCCTCAATGTAGTGTATAAAATTTGGGCTAACTACCTAGCCTTACAACTGAAAAAAATTCTTGGCCAAATCATATCTCCCCAACAAACAGGATTTGTTCTTGGTAGATATATTTTAGACAATGTGGTTGCGGCATGGGAAGGTCTCAAGTGGGCCGAGGATGATGGACAAGATATTCTCCTAGTGAAACTTGATTATGCCAAGGCTTATGATAGCATAAAGTGGGATTTTATCTTGCAGACCATGATTAAACTTGGTTTTGGACCTAAGTTCCTACATATGGTGAAATGCTTATTCTTAGATGCTACCGCAAGAATAGCCACTACCTTTGGCATTACTTCTCCCTTTCCAATACATAGGTCAATGTGACAAGGTTGTCCTCTTTCCCCTTATCTCTTTATCATCGCAGCAGACTTTCTTTGTCATCAGATTAACCTGGACATCAAATGAAAGTTCTCATTGGGGTTTGCCTATCTTCCTCTCACCAACAGCTCCTCAATATGCACTTCGCCGATGACTCTTTTTTTCTAGTTCAAAACATAGCTGCCAATTTGCACCACCTCTTATCAAGGGTGGAGCAATATTGTACACTCTTAGGTTCCACTATAAATTGGAATAAATCCTTTGTTTATAGCTTTTTGGGCAATTACAACCATGTGACCAACTATAACTGGAAGCGGCTTTAGGATCAAGACATTGTTAAGATTCTGGGAATCCCTTTCCATTTTAGAAGTTCAACCTCTATTCTCTAGGAGCAAGTTATTTTTCGGATTCAAAAGAAACTTGATAAATGGAAGACTAAACCCCTCACACTTGTGGGTAAATACCTCATATGTAAGTCCACTTGCCACCTTTCTTGGGCATAATAATGAGTGGACTAACTCACTTGCTATTTGCAATGGGAAAGATAAACAATGCCTTGAGGAGTTGTTCAATTTCCTCTTTAATGATTTACTTCAGTTTGGAGTTTAATCATCTTTGTGGCTTTCTCTTTGGTTTCATGACCAAGTCAATGTAGATGTGATGATGGCATATCCTAGGATCAATCCCTATGACTTCAGGATATGACTAGGCAAAGGATGTTGAACATTTTTCAACCACATTTAATAGCATCTTTTTTTTTTGTTCTAGAGCAAGACTTGCATTGGTTATGATCGGCTTTCCATTCTTCAAAACACATATTTCATGCTGGCTAGTAGAGTTTTTAGTTCAAGGGGCTCTTGCTTGAAATTTTCAGGAATTTCCAACTCTTCCCAGTAGGTATCATTAAAACACCATAAAATTTGGAGCATAGTATCTTGACTATGATTTTTTTCTAAGTGCTGGGACTACGCTCTCCACTGCCTCAAAGCATAGTTAGCCTTTAGTGGAGAGCGTAGTCAACACCAAGTCTAGTTTTGCAGTTTTTCTAAGTGTCAGCATGAGGCCAATTTTTGTAGAATTTTTTCTAAATGTTGAAACTATGCTCTCCACTACCCTTGAGTGTAGTCAACCTATTGTTGAGAGTGTAGTCAACTAGAAGCTAGTTTCCACAAGTTTTGACAAGTGCTGGGACTACGCTCACCATTAGTTGAGAGCATAGTTAGCCTCTAGTGGGGAGCATAGTCAACACATGGTTAATTTTTTACAAATTTTTCCTAAGTGTGGGACTACGCTCTCCCCCAGTCCAAAGCATAGTCAACAAGAATAGCCTCTAGCAACCTCCACAATGCAGCACTAGCACTTGGCTTAGCTCCAACTCATCTTTGACAAGTGTAGTTAACAAAATGCATCTTTTCTATACCCACTTTTGACCCCAAAATTGTAAATATGCTCAATCCCATGCAAGATAGTAGAAAGTGTAGTCTCCAAGTTACATTTTTTTAGGTACCTTATGGTCCTCTCAGCACACACACATGCAATTGGCAATGTAGTCAGAGTCTCACAGTCTTGCAAAGTTCGACAAAGAACAAAAAGGCACAACACCACCAACCTAGTGGAAAGAATAGTTTGGTGAAAGTGTAGTTCCAACCATCCCCCCTGCAATGTGGTAGCCATCCCACATTTTGCACTAAACCTAACCCTATAAATACCCTTGCCCTTAACTTTTTCAGGGTTGGGAAAAAATCAAAGCATTGGCAAATTTGAGAGATGGCCCACTCTTGGCATTGGTAAAAGCAAAGAGTGCTTGAGAGAGAACCAAGACATATTGATGAAGTTGTAGATCATCAAAACCCACCATAGTCCACTAAAACACCACAATCAATGGTACACTATGGTAGCCAACCCAACAGGCACAAACACCTCAGTGAAAAGTTAGTCTTTATGATCAAACATCCCTGAGACTGTGACTACACTTTCCACTACACCTATTGTACACCGCATACCTTCTAACCCCTTTTAGTGTTAACTACGCTCAACCCCATTTGGGATGGAGTTTTTCTTCTCTCTCTTTCTCTTTGCATTTTTATCATTTTATTTGCATTATTTGCTATTTTATCACATAGTCGTGCCTAAAACTATGCTTGGGTGATAGTCTCCACATGTTGACACCTTCATTTTCATTGAAAAACTTGACTATGATTAACATCATTGACACTACTTGAACACTTAGCACCATTTCACATCAACATTGTGGCTGACCAAGCTACACCCCAGTTACATCTGGTAAGTCCCTGTTTAATCGACAAGATCATTCAAGGCACCTTGTCTCTACCTCCAATAGGCCTATTAGGTTGTGCACCTATCAACCTTGGTGTTCCAACCATCAACATTTTTGGTTGCTACAGTTTCTGGCACTAGAAGGAGGGCCAGAACCATTTTCTTATTCAAACTCTATTGGTGGTTGTCTCATGCCCTCTCTACATCACTGTTGCTAGCTTTGAGCTAGTGTAGACTGTAACACCCTTTTGGACCTACTGCATGTGCAGTAGTAGCTAAATCTTAGGCATGTGCAGGCATTGTCTACTAATCAGTTAATGTGGACTAGACCTCATTGTTAGTTCCCTTAGAACCCTGCATAGCAACCCCATAGCACACATTTCTGCAATCAACCAAATTCTTGACACTGTCAGTGAGAGCATAGTTAGCTCTTATTGTAGAGAGCATAGTTGGCCCTCAGCGTAGAGAGCATAGTTGGCCCTCAGCGTAGAGAGCATAGTTGGCCCTCAGCGTAGAGAGCATAGTTAGTTCTCAGTGTAGATAGCGTAGTCACCAGAGTTAGTGATTTTTGTAATCAACAACTCTTATCCTCCCCTCTTGCAACTTGATCTGCATCTATGAATTCTAAACAACCTTCAACATCAATCCCAAGCACACTTGTTGTCTTGCCCATCCAACAAGAGACCAGGATTGATAACCCTAGGAATCCTATAATGGTAGAGCCAAGGTAATCCCTTAGGTTGTGTGGTTAAGACCTAGAGTACACAGTGCTAAGTGATGAATAATACAACTTCATTTTTGCAAAGATTCAAGTGGGGTTGTTCATAGACTACATAGACATGGAAGCAAAATAAGGCTACGAACTGATTCATTAGAACAGATGGGAGTACATCCCCTCCTCACTTGACATCATCCAACTCACAGAGCCCTATCATTAGATGTTAGCCCATCTCATCTAAATAAGTGTGCACAAAGTAGGGGTAGACTATGAAGAATCCCTGTAGGAAGAAGAGGATGAGTTCAAAGCTTGCTTCAAGCATGAGGGCTCCTTCCATACTGTCTTCCAGTGAGCCATCCCTAGACTGGCTCTTCTGCAGTCCCGTTCACTTGTTCTCAATGAGATAGTCATAGTACTAGCATCACCATCTAGGTCAATACCCATTATAGCAACGTACCAAACACATCTTGATGCACTAGTTTTCTTTAGCTTGCCCTTGGTGGCATCATTGCCACCCATCCAACCATCATTACCTAGCGTAACCACGTCAACTCAACCACACTTCCATGTAGGGCCTATCTCCAGGCCCCATGTGACATAAGCATCCTACATCTTGCCTAACTCATCAATACCCTTGGCATCGGTCCAACCCACGTATGCATCACTTGCCTCGATCGTCATCCCTATAGCACAACTTGCACATCAAGCCCATTTGGCAATTCCGCAACTCACAACAAAGCCATGGACCATATAGTTAGTCCAACAACAAGTTGTGCAACTAGCATAGTCGGTTGGAACATCTCACAACTTAGACTAGGCATTCCAAGTGATTCAAAGCCTGATGGAAGAGGTGAAGTGGGTTAAGGCCACCTCCTCTAAAATTGTCAAAGTGTTGGACTTTTACTAGGGTGACCCTATCAATCTTGTGGTCCCACCTCTAACTCTCCTAACTAGGGTCCCATTGTCTCAATTCATAAAATACAATGGTGAGGGGAACCCCAATGCACATCTAGTTACATTTAGGCTAGAGTGTTTGCTGTTTGATGAGCGGTGAGGTATCCCTACACCCAACCATACAAATTACTAAGGCATTCACATGTGTTTTGGTCAAATTATATGGACCTATAGTTCTCCAATGCACTAGTTCCTCTAGGAAGTGAAATGGACATTGAGAACATTCGTTGTCTTCCTAGTTCCACTTGTGAAGTACAAGTATATGGTTAAGTGCAACTGAGGTATGTGATTTTTATCATTTTGGATTTTATGAATTTAATCACCTAGAATAATAATGAAAGGTAGAGTAATTTAAGATCTAATTTATCTACTACCTAGCTATTGGCGACCGTTTGGGACGTGACCGCCAACGAGTGTCCTCGAACAGGATTTAGGTGCCTGTTGGTCCCTAGCAACCTCCAAATAAACTCAGTAGTTAATGTGAGTATGTGTGTGTGCTGTTGCGGCGTGCGGTTGTGAAAAATGAAATGATTGCGTTATGTGTAAACTATAGATGACTTATCTTAAAGAGATTCAGCCAACTTTGCCAAGTACTATGAGTTTTTGAGAGTTCCTATTTTGTTCAATTGCCTAGTCTAAGAGGTCCTTATAATACCTACTTGTAACAAATAAAATTTTGCAAAAACATTTAAGCACAAATCTGCAAATCTACTTCTAATTTTCCCCAGAGAAAGAGATAGTTTCACAAGAAAACTAGAAATAGAGCAAGATTCGATGGAAATAGATAGAAAAGAAAGTAGATTTGCGTGGACCTCAAATATTTAAACAAGGTAAAATGACACGAGTAAACACTTCGCAATAAAGCTATCCCAAATTCAATATCTACGAATTGTTCAAACTNTCCATTTTGGCTAGATAATGGATGTCAACAATTGCATTCAACAGAACCTTCAAAAGACTTGAAAATTTCTGATTGAAATACCACGGAGATTCACTTTAAAGATAAAAAGAAGTTATTCTGATCCCATCAAAATACCAAAGATTTTTCGAACCCTCTTAACTATTGAATCATTCAATGGCATGACTACAAGTAGAGGCTCTCTTACAACAACCCCAATAGCGGTTCTTATACATTGCACAATAGTAAAATTTACTACTAAAATGCTCTTAAGGATTTTAAACACAAGTGCTTCTATGGAAAAATTTTAACAGAAATTTCTATCAGGCAACAAGAACAATAAGAGCAATCTAAAAATCCCAAAATTACTTGCCAAGGATGATACTATCTAAACCACTAGCTATACAATTTAAACAAAATAAAAATAAAATATAACATACAGGACTATGAAAAAGAGGCTGAAATATTTACTCTAGCAAGTCATCTTACAAGCAATCGTTCATACTTTCTTCTTTACAAATGCTCTTCTCCCAAGACCCAAAGTGTATCTCCAAGTGAGTGCCCAAGTGCTAGTTAGTAGACTTCCAAAGTGTGATGTATCAGGTGTCTTCTCCAAAAGTGTGATAAGTGAGACCCCCCTCTTCCTTTTCTTACCCTTGAAGCCTTTTTATAGGGTTCAAAGGTAGTTACATACTTAAAAATATCTTAGCTAACTTCTCTCCCAAGTAACTTGCCCAATAAGTTAGGAAGTATTAACTTAGGAAGTTAGAAGAAATATTGCAAATATTGCTTTTGAGAAATAAATCTAATAGCTCCACATAATTGTTATTCTCATTTTAATTTGTTTAAATAAAATTTATTATATATATATTATGACTATTGAGGGTCTAGTAATTTTATGAACTAGGTGATGGTAAAAAGGCAATACAATAGTAGACATTGGTGGTAGTAAAAAGACAATAATTTATCTTCATTTACCCTGTATAAAATTTGCTATGATGGCTTAAATACTAGGTCTGGATGTGAAGGCACCAGGCCTGGAACTACCGGTAAATAATTTTAGATTATCTCGCCCTGCAAAAAAAAAACGTTATTAACCGCCACCGCGGAAGAAGGCTCTGCCGCTGCATCCGGCATCGTCGTTGTGTGGTGTTCAGTTGCTAGAGAGCCAATGGTGTGGGTGCATCTGCAATCACCATCTATCTCTAGCAGAGAACAGACACCTTCCTTGTCCTTGGGAGCACTCAGTATTTTCTTCCTATAATCGCCCATAACGGCAGGCACAGGTGTAGGCACGGTAGAAAACAAATCTGGACCTCTAACTTGGTTTCCTGCACTGCTGATCCACATAGCATGGCTACCAACGCAGCACTTAGGGCACTAAAATACCAGCAACGTAGCAAGCACGGCAATGTTCGTGGCGTCAATGATGTTGCCGCCATGCATCATTGTCCGCAACACAGTTGCCAGCATGTACTGTTGACGAATGATGCCCTTTCTTAAAACTTACTCATGCATCCATTACCGAGTGTTGCTTCCACCACCTACGTTTTAGCCCTATTTCATTTATTGGATTTTGCTGCAACCTATTACTTCACAAAACATATTAAATTGCTTACTGTTACATGCCATGGCCGCGAAATTGGGGTTCACAAATGTTATGGTTACAGATTCATCATTTATCAGTATGTCAAAACAGAGAAATTGAACCTTGCGTGGCAAGCATTTGACAAAATTCCCAAGAGGAATATGAGGTAGTCCCTGGTGGTTCTTAACATTTTTTATCGACAAGCATAGCTTTCATAATTTCATTTTTTTTGTTGCTGTATTGGTAAGAACCACAACGTTGCTTTCAGAGTAAGCATACCATCTTTCCAGCTTCCAGAAAACGTTTCTCCAATGCCTGAACTATGCCACATTATAACACAAGATGCGTCTCTATTTCTAAAATTATTTGTCATGGTACACAGCTTCTTCTTGCTATAGGATTAGGATCAAATATCGGTATCTCTGTTCATTGGTTTCAATTTGAATCTAGCANGGATCAAATATCGGTATCTCTGTTCATTGGTTTCAATTTGAATCTAGCGTGGCCTACATGAAAATTAGGACCAATTCTATCTCCGTTAATATTTATCGTCAATATGCTTATGTGACCAAGCCATATATATTTCCACGTCCACCACCACCGCAAAACCATTTCTGAGCCCGTAACTGGTTGAATTAAACCCTTTCCCAATAAGCATCGCATAATATGCTGAAATATTGCACTCTTTGGTCGATGTATAAGGTTAAAAAAGAATAAAATATGTGTTTCATCGCCGTATAACTCATATGAATCTTTATATATATTTTTATTCTCTTTTTCTTCCTTTTAAAATAGACTGAAACTCCTGTTCCATGAAATGGCTTAAAATGTGCCAACACTAGCTAGCTTAACACAAGTACCCATCCCACTTTCTTGGACACATCCTAAACACATATAATGCTACTAGGTTACCAAACATTAAGTGTTGCTAGGTTACCAAGCACTATATGTATGCTTGAAGTGGTTGTGCTTGTGTTCATTAATAACTAGAGATTAATTACTTAAGTAAAGTGCATTAAAGAAAACATTAATCTATTCTCAATGCTACAAGGATTATCAAAAGGGTTCATTTTTATTCCCTTCACACTACTGTGCTCAGGTACATCAGTGTTTGAACAAAGATCTGTACACACTTAGACTCTTGTTGCGAGCACTTAAAAAATATTCTAACTCTAGAGAAAACAAATTGCAAGATCTTTTCTACTTTGATTGAAAAACTACATGAAAATTGTGAGTCCAAACACTATATTTATAGGCTGGCATACACCCCGCAACATCGTATATTCAACATTGCATCTTGGCCCTGACATCGGATACCCGATGTTGAGGCTATGACATCGAATACTCGACATTAGAGAAAATGAAAACATGATTCATCATACCCCCACAACTAAATGAAAACTCATCCTAGAGTGTAGAAGAGGAGGAGCAAGTTCCTTACAAAATATTGGAAAGGTATGGGATTATTGATTGACATACAGCTAACTCAGATGGAATAGATAGACTCTAAGTGTCCAAGTGTATATATTTATAATCTTTACAAAATTGGTTGTTCATAATAAGAGAAGTGAACATCCAAGGCCTCTTGGTAGCTGAAGAGCAAGAGAGAAGATTCAATGATCATGAACAATCCTTGTCATAAGGTGATGAAGATAGTCCTACATCTAGTCCATGCTTCCCACTGCAATCATAATAGAATCATGAATTAGTATGTAATATGTAACACATAGCTATTAAATGCCTCATATCATCGGTGGTTACACTCAGCTAGGTTGTGACTATGGTTGATTAAAATCTTTAGTAGTGTTAGTGAGAAGGCTAACAAATAGGAAAAAATAGATAAGTGATCCATTAAATTTGAAAAATTTCAACACAAGGAAATATTTGAAGAGGGTGTAAAATTCACAACAATAAAAAGGAAGGTCCACTGAAAATTGATGTAAAGATGTGCACAATTGAATGTCATTGATGAGGTAAACAAAAGAATTTGATATGTAAAAGTGTTTAAGGGTAAAGAAATTAACTAATCCAACCAAAAGATATGTGTGTGGGTCCTTCCCAAAGTAGGCACAAGCCTTTTATGCCCTTGCATAACTTCAAACTAAAGAGTTCGTGGGCTCCATGAATGATTAATGGTTATGGAAGGTTAAGTACAAAAACTTGAAAGAAATAACTTAAGAATTCTGATATATCAAACTAGGACATCGAACAATAACATAAAACTAGTAGTGAGGTGAGACATGGAAAGCATAGATGGATGAAAGAAAGTGAAATGGAGTTCTTGATTAAGTTCACATGAAGTTCCTTATGAATTTTATGGTTAAATAACTTGATAGGATCCATCATTAGTCTAGACTAAAATCAACCTTGTTCAGTGACTTCACATCATCATTCTAAAACCAGTCCATCTCCCTGAGACACAAGAGTACTCCTACAGAACAACCACCATTCCAAATTAGAGAAGAAGAGAGAAGTAGGAAGTGAGAAAGGGCCTTAGCTAGGGGGGACCTTCAGGCATGGGTAACATGTCTTTTTAGTTCTAGAACCAATGCTTGTAGTCCATTTATTGTGTCTAAGGGATGTGCTTTGAATTCCCATTTTTTTTTTGAAATGAGAATCACACCATGCAAAGACACATACATTTATTTTGTCTGAGTGTGCTTTGAATTCCCACCATTTTTGTTTTTGTGATGACAACCACACACTGCAAAGACTTATTCAAGTTCATTTTATTGGTCAACATGGAATGGTAAGAAATCCATGAAAACACACATGCACCCAAGAAAATAGAAAGGCACAAATAATACTGAATTCCCTTAAAGTCACACATTTTTTAAACCTTTGAATCCTTTCCAATTATGGAACTACAAAAGTCATAAATTTATTAAAGTTTCATTAACGAAAAAGGAATTGCACATTTCTAGAACAAGGAAAACCATAGAGTTTATGGATGGGTGGATGTTGTGGACTCACTACCTATTGCATGAAAAATAAACCATGTCCTAATCATTGGTAACAAAATTCAAATCCAAAATATAGACATCAACAATCAAATAACAAAATAGTACAGACCACCATTAAGCAATGCATTACCATTGTACCTGGAACTTATTAACAAAAGTTAGAAAATCACATCAAAATAAAAGAAAATATAAATGAAAGTGTAAAATATCCAAGAAATAGCAAATGTACTAAAGATGGTGCAAAAAAAAATTAGAAAAGATTAATAACATGAAAACAAGAAAATGTAAAATAAAGAATGTGTAAAACAAAATGTTGTAAAACAAAAAAGGGTGAGAAATTGAGGAGCCACTTATATGGTTAGCATGGATGGCCATCTTTCCCATGGCTAAGTTAAAAGAAGGAGATCCAAAATATGGAGTGTGGTTATCCATATGATGAGGAATTTGTTGTATGAGTTGGATTATGCTCATGGAAAGGTTTAATTTGTTGGATGTTGACTAGTTGTTTCTTATTTGGGCTCTCAGGTTTGTATATCATCATGACCCCAGAAGGAAAAGTTTCATAAATTATATAAGGTCCTTTCCACAATGTTTGGAACTTAGTTCATTGAGGTACGTGTGTGGGGTTCTAGTAGAGAACCTTATCTCCTAGTTGAAATTTGACTTTTCTAATTTTAAGGTCATGGCACTTTGTGTTGTAGGCCTTGTGCAACTCATTAGATGATAGACCCACTAATCGGTTTTTGTCTACTAAGTTGAGACTTATTAGTCTTTCTTTTTGTGCTAGACTCAAGTCAAGGTTGAGATCATAGGCTATTGAAAGTGTACAGAGCTTAGATTAAATGGGAAGTGTTGGTAATTTTCTATACATAAGCTCATAGGGAGAGTAGCCTATAGGAAGTTTTCATGTTGAGTGGTAGGCCCAAAGGGCAGTGTTAAGTTTTGTGCTCCAGTCTTTCCTATATTTGCTAATAGTTCTTATAGAATCCTTGTGATTTTCCTATTGGTAACCTCAGCTTGACCATTAGCTTAGGGGTGGTAGGGTGTTGTGATTTTATGTTCAACCTTGAAGTGTTGCATGAGCTTCCAGAAAGTAGTGCTTGTAAAGTGAGTTCCATTATTAGAAATTAATGCACATGGTACACCAAACCTATTTACAGCATTTTTTTGTACAAACTAGGTAGTAGTAGAAGATGTATAGTCGATGACGGCTATTCCTTATGCTCATTTTGTACAATAGTCAACCATGACTACGATGTACGCCTTTCCATTTGACATGGGCATGATGGGACCCATGAAATCAATGCCCTAGATGTCAAAGGGTTCTAGTGATTGAATCCATTATTGAAGTCCCTCCATTAGATTAGTCATTCCACCATCTTGTTAGCATCATTCACAAGAGCAGATGTAATGGTGAGCATCCTTGAAGATTGTTGGCCAATCATACCTTGGCATCAAGATTTTAATGGTCGTGCATATCCCAACATAGTGTCCTTTGTAAGGACCTTCATGAGCATCTTGGAGAACATGTAGTTGATCAGCATCAAGGACACACCAATGAACTAGGCCAATGAAACACACCTTGTAGAGGTGTTTATTGATCTCCATGAAGTGTTTTACCTAGTGAAGAAACTACTATTTCTTTCGGTGGTCCAACCCTTATCTGAGTGAGAAGATAGGTGAGAATTCCATCATATCATTTAGACTCATTGGGCAATTATTCAGTTATAGCCCTAGCAAAGAGGAGTTCATTAGGAAACATATTAGATAGTGGATTTTCTTCCTCTTTGTTGTCCCATTGTAACTTATACAAGTGATGAACAGCCACATTCTCAATATCCTTTCGATCTACTATCATAAGATTAAATTCCTACAAGATCACCAGCCACCATATGACATGGGAACTTACCATTGGTTTATTCATCAAGAAGTGGATGGCACTATGATCCATATGCACAAACACATTGTATTCAAGCACATAATTCTTGAAATTCTTTAGAGCAAATACCACTATCATCAATTCCTTTTCTATGGTGGTGTAGTTTAATTATGCACCCCCAATGCATCAGCTAGTGTAGTGGATGTAGTATGGATGTTTCTTGTCATCCAATCAGGTGCTTGTAGAATTAGAGTTTTCACAAGTTTATCTTTTAGCTATCGAAATGCTTTTTCAAATTCCATGGTCCAGAAAAATGGGGAATATTTCTTTGTTAGCTCCACCAACAGCTTTGTGATCTTAGAGAAATTCTCTATGAATTGCTAGTAGTAGCTAGCATGTCCAAGGAAAGATTGAACATCTTTCATAGTTTCTGGTTGGTGTGTTATTCCTTGGATGATCCTTATTTTCTTAGGGTCCACCTCAATTCCTACTTGTGATATTTTGTGCCCCAATATAATGCCTTCTTGTACCATTAGGTGACTTTTTTGCTAATTGAGCCACAAGTTGGTTTCAACACATTATTTTAGCACATGCTCAGGGTGGTCCAAGGCTTACTCAAATATAGCTCCATAAGTGGAGAATTCAACCATGAAGACTTCCACACCACCACTGATTTGCTATTGAAAAATGCTTAGAACCAAGCATTGGAATGTTGCAGGAACATTGCATAGACCAAAGAGAATTTTACAATATGAAAAAGTCCCTTAGGGACTCATGCATGTTTTTTTGGCCTGGTCCTTTGGTGCAATTTTAATTTGGTTATAACCACTATAACCATCTAGAAAACTGTAGTAGCAATGCCTAAATATTGTGTCTAACACCTGATCAACAAATGGCCTTGAATGTTACCACATTCAGTAGTTGAAAATCAATGCAAACTTGCCACTTATTATCTTTCTTTGGCACAATCACGAGTGGACTAACCCACTTACTATTCACAATGGGATAAATGAACCCCACCTTGAGGAGTTGTTTGATTTCCTCTTTGACAATCTACTTTAGTTTAGGGTTTGATTGCCTTTGTGGCTGTCGCTTTGGCTTCATGGCCAGATTAGTGTAGATGCAATGCTGACATATCCTAGGATCAATCCCTATGAGTTCAAGATATGACCAAGAAAAAATTGCTGATCATTTTTCAACTACATTCAACAACATCTTTTTCTATTTTGGAGCAAGATTTGCATTGATTATGATCGGCTTTCCATTTTTTAAAAACACATATTCCATTTCAATAGGTAGCATTTTTAGTTCAAGGGGCTCTTAAAATTTTCAAGAATTTCCAACTCTCCCCAATAATGATTATCATTGCATCATCAAAGAGTTGGTGATGAACTTGCCCTAGTTCATCCATGCCTATGACATATGTGCATGTTAGGCTCTTAGTCAATTCCATGCAAGTGTGCTACTCTCAAAATAAGAGGCCAACCACTAGGTGCCCTCCTATTTTGTGGCTACTATGTATAGACACCTTTGAATTTCTGCTTTTGGTGCACATTGCTTGCATGCAAAGATAGATGCTTGTTTCATGGCCCAAAGTTTTTGCACACAATTGCACCCTATATCACTATATGCAATGCATAGTACTTGCTTCTTCTTGATCTTTTTGAATGCATTTTCTTTGGATATTTCTAGGGAAAGATCTCGGATGCCCATTCTTGCATCAACAATGCTAAGCCATGTCCTTCCCATGATGATTGGAAAATCTCTTTTGTAGTTTTCTACCTTGATTACTAGGAAATCAGTAGGATAAGACCACCCACAAATAGTGGTCACAATGTCTTCTATCAATACTAATGAAATAATGATGGACTAGTCTATCAATTCTAATCTAATATTTCTCTTCTTTAAAGAAGGTAGGTTCCATTTAGTATACATATCATGAGAGATTAGGTTGACACTAGAACCTAAGTCAAGAAGAGCTTTGCATAGTTCATTCTTAACGATATACAAATAAATGAGAGGACTTCTAGGATCAGCTAATTTCTTAGGAAGGTTTCTAGCATGAATCCAATCAGATACAACATGAGTAAGCATAATAGTATAGATCCTGGGCAATGTTTGGTTTGAAGAGGACTTGAAGGTATTTGAGACATAGGAAGACAAAGGAACAATATTGTCAACCATAGGTGTATTTGAGGGCTTAGGTGGACTGTGTGGTTGGAAAAAAGGTATTTTCTTTGATCAAGTATCCAAACCACTCAGTTGATTAATCAGTTGTAGGTTAACAATCCTAATAGCATTGTTTCGTTGCAGTTGAGTTGGTAGTTCACCTTGCATAGAGGGAGCAAGTAGTAGCTATGTAGCTGGAGGAAGAAGATGTGTAGGAATAGGAAGAGGATAAGGGTAAGAGGTGGTATCCCTCCTTGCATGTGGAGAATGTATTTGGTAATTTTCAAGATGGTAGTAGTGAGATTGGAAAGTAGAAATGTGACTAGAGGAGTCAAGTGGAGACAAGGGTTGCTAAACATAATACCCATATGGATTAGGTTATTTGTAAGGGTATTTCTGCCTTGGTGGTGCCAGCACCCATGACTGTGGTTGCTGCCACTATTGATACTACTCATATGGTTGTGGTGGAGTTCCACTTGGATAATATTGCTGTTGCTAGTGGAACTTCCTAAAATTACCTTGAGGATAAGGTAATCTTCTAGATGTTTACCTTTGTGTTAGTCATGGATTAAAGGCATACACCCTAGACTCCTATAAGTATGACACTATGGGACAACATCCCTTAGGATGTACATATGAGAAAATGTTAGCTCAACCATCATCATTTGATTTGCTTTCCGCAACTTCTTCTATTGTAGTAATCTTACCCTTACCTTTTTAATAGGCACGTTCAACTTCTTTGCAGCTCCTGCACTCACGTTTACTACCTTGTTCTTTGGACTCTTCAGAAATTTTTAGGACAACTTGAAATTTGCTATTCATGGAGTCCCATAATTGATCAACCTTAGTCGTAATTTTAGATTAAAATTTTTGGAGTGGTAAGGTTTTTCTATTTACCACCTCATCAGGTGTGGATTCTTCCTCACTATCACAAAATTGAACCTTCCTCTTTTGAATCGGAGGATTGCAGTTGTACTCTTCTGCACTTTCTTCTTTTCTTAATTCACCTTCCTCTTTAGCTACTTGTTCAATTAGTCTTTGTATTTGATGGGTGCTTAATTTTGATAGTTACCCTTGTGCATAGACACCAAGGGTTCTCCTCATTTCTGATCAAAGCCTATCTATGATGTTGTGAAGTTCATCTAGTTAAGAATAACCATGGCTAGGAAATTTATGCATTAAGGAATAGTATCGACCGATGGTGGCATCCAAGAGTTCATGTGTTTCTTATTTCCATCCTTGGATCTACCTTCTCAAGTTGGAAACTCTTGAATATATATGATATTTTTCATTAAAAAATTCAAGCATGGTACTCCATTGTCTAATAGATTCTAGTTTTAAGGACTAGTACCATGTTTTTGCTTCTTTAATGAGTGTCCTTGGGAATAAGTTAATTTTTTGCCACTCATTCTCTATGTTTTGTAATGCACATGCATCTTGAAAAGCTTAGAGATGGTTCTATGCATCATAGTTATATCCCCCTTCAAATTAAGAAATATTGTTCATGTCTAGCCTTTTGATCCAACTATCCTTTACATGCCTTTTTTGGATTTGTACTGCCTTTGCAATGTTTAGCATACTTCAAATAGCAAGCAAAGGCTCATTGAGGTCTTAATCATGGTGCCTATGATGCCCTATGCTGCCGCATCATTTGTGGTAATGTGCCTCTCTTGAATGTCCATGCCCTTGATCTTGCCTTTCCCAATGGTCATTGTGGTCCCATCGATCATTTTGGTCACCTCCATCATAGTCTTGTCTCTTGCAGTTATGATTAGAGCTAGAAGAAGATGATGATGATGAAAATGAAGGTGAAGAGCAAGGAGGACTAGCACCATCATAGTGCCTACTACCACCTCCTCATTGATTACGACCATGATCACAATCTTGTTTCTTGTCTACATCCTTACCTTGACTTGCCTCTTTGGATCCTCCTTTGTCATTGGATTCATCCTTACCAGAACCAAGATTGTGAATTGTGGACTACAAGTTCTAGTTTTGACCTCCATAACCAAAGTCAAAGAGAGGAATTTCACTAAATGGAAAACCCCCAAAGAATGGTTCCCCATCATCATTTTGGTACAGTAGGAATGGGGAATCATTAAATCATTTTCTCCTATGCAAATTCATGGTGTTGTTTTAATTGGTGATCCCAGAGATGTTGTGCCTCAATGGTATGATAATCTCTGGCATTACTATCTTGCACAACATACTTAGCATGATGGTCCTAAATATCCTGACAAATAAGCATTTGGTGAAGCATTGCAGGAACAGATGTAGGATGAAGGTGGGTACATACTATCATAGTTTCCCTCCATGTCATACTATCATAGTTGTTCATCTTGATGTAGGATGAAGGTGGGTACATACTCATTAAAATCAACATATACCATTCGATATTATTAAGGCATTGGTTGATGAGCTTCATTAGACTTAAGCAAAGAAGCACTCCTATGAGAAGAAGACATTTTTAATTAGATTATAAAAATGTAGTGTGCTTGTACATTTTTGTTATAGTAATTATAAAATATGATATGACTTTAAGGTTCGTTCCAATGATTTTGAATGATTTCCACTAAATCCTAGGTAGCACACAAAACAACCAAAAGGTCCTCCACAATGACACCAATGATGAGTGGCAAGGTACCCTTACACCCAACCATACGAATCACTAAGGCGTTCACACATTATCTAGTCAAATTTTGTAGACCTATAGTTCTCTAGTGCACTAGTTCCTCTAGAAAGTGAGATGGGCATTGAGAATGGTCATTGTCTTCCCAGTTCCACTTGTGAAGTACATGATTAAGTGCAACCAAGGTATGTGATTTTTATCATTTTGGATTTTACAAATTTAATCACCTACAACAATAATGAAAGGTTGAGTAATTTATGATCTAATTTATCTACTATGTAGCTAGCCTAACCCAAGTACCCATCCCACTTTCCTAGACACATCTTAAACACATATAATGCTACTGGATTACCAAATGTTAAGCATTGTTGGATTACCAAGCACTATATGTATGCTCGAAGTGGACATGCTTATGCTCATTAACAACTAGAAGTTAATTACTTAAGTAAGATGAATTAAAATAAAGTGCATGAAAGTAAAGTGCATTAAAGGAAACATGAATCTATTCTCAGTGCTGCAAGGATTATCAAAAGAATTCATTTTTATTCTTGTCACATTGTTTCGCTCAGATACATTAGTGTTTGAACAAAGATTTGTACACAATTAGGCTCCTGCTGCGGGCACTTAAAAAATATTCTAACTCTAGAGAAAACAAACTGCAAGAGCTTTGCTACTTTGATTGAAAAACTATATGAAAATTATGAGCCCAAGCATTATATTTATAGGCTGGCATATACCCTACAACATCAAATATCCAACATTGCATCTTGGTCCCAAAATTGGATACCCAACATCGGAGCAGATGAAAACATGATTCATCACTGTTGTAGGCATGGCCACATGCCATCATACGTGTGTTTGCCATGTCACTCATTGGAAAGGCACTAGATTGGTACCATGCATTATCCAAAAGCTCTATCTCCTCTTTGGAGGATCTTTTAAGCCAATTCATGATGTTCTTGAAGTACAACTTAAAGCCAAAAACCATCGTAGACTAACTAATGCAAATCAAGTAGGGCCACCTAGAGCCTGGACAAAAATTCATCCAACACTAGAATGCCTCATTAAATGAAATATGAGAGCCAATAGCTAAAACACCCCTCCTAGCCATATTTAAGGGTGTAGTTAATGGCTTCATAGAGTCAAAACTGTACTACTTGGGCCCGCAATCTCTAAGCCAAGCCTTTGCCCATACCAAGAGCATACAGGATGCAATAGAAGCCAATAAGGACTTGGCCTACGTGGCCTACAAGAACCTACATGCAAGGAAGGACAAGGATAAGGGGAAGCAAAATGCAACAGTGCTGATTGTGGCTAAAGAGGCTAAAACAACCAACTAGAGGCCAACAGCTAGGCAACCTAGAGCCCCAGCTAACAACAAAGCCACCAACCCTAGCACTATAGTAACCAACCAACCCATGTTATCAATGGCCATAGTGCAAGCTACTCCAAGGCCTAACTTTGAGTGCAAGGATATCTCCAAGTACACATCGTTGTCATTAAAACCTTCAAAACTATTGGACCAATTATTGAAGGCTAGACGTATCTAGTATAAGTAGATGTCTAAAGATGCTTGCAAAAGGAATTATAGATATTGTGAGCTACTAATGAATACACATCGGTAGCACTGAATGAGCCCTTGATCCTGAAACACTTTAGACTATACCGATTTTACCACTACCACTAGTTACTTGATCATAACATTGATTTTTGCATAGCCCTGTAGGATGATCTCCAAAGAATGATTGATAAAGGTGAGTTGGTACTTGATGTTGCTAACCTAGTTAAACCTCAGAACCAATATATGAGGGTGTACAAGGATCCTCTAAACATGGATGATGTCGACTATGTCATAAACATTATTAGCATCGATGACAACTCAAAAATAGTGTAGTGGCCATTCATGATTCATATACCCTCTGGTAGCGGAAGAGTCCCCTTAGCCCCTATGGGTTCAAGGTCCCCATTTTTCATCAAAGTGCCACCTCAAGCACCACAACACCCTTCATGGTTAGGGTTCCATAGCATATTGCAATAGTAGCTGTTCAACCATCTTTTGTTGTTAGGGTGCCACAACATGCTAGCTCCTCACCTACCCAAAGCCTGGTAGTGGGCAACACATTGGTCCCTTCCCATCCAAGAGTTGACTCTATTGGCAACATGGGTAGATTTCCTAGGTGGCAAAATAAGAGGCCTAATGAGCATCTCACAGACTAGATGGTTAGACAATGTCGAGACTAAGGAGTGCTAGGTCCACCAAAGCTGGTACCCATATCTACAATCCCCATGGCTAAGGCAACTAAATAGGCCATGACCAGCAGATCACAACCAAGAATTGAGGCCCTTACATATGCCAAGCCAACAAAGCCCAAGTCACATCCATGAGAGATCTGTCTCTTAGGATGTATGGAAGAAGTCAAGGCCAGTAAAAACATGGCTAATGGTAGAGACTTCGTAGACACATTAGCCCAAGTTAAGAAAGCACTCAAATAGAAGAATACAACATTAAGCCTGTATGACCTAATTATGATCTCATATATTCACCATAAAGCACTAGTATAGATGTTTACCTTCATTCCTATCATGGAGGAAATCCTTGCAAATGAGAACTACATCCACGTAGTGATGTTAGCCCCTACACCACAGGAATTGAGTTCCATATCCCTAGTGTTTCATGATGAAGTAATTAAGGTCAACCCTAAGAAGGGTAAGGTTATAACAACCCCCATGTTCATCACCATACGTGTTGGGTAATGCAAGATTCGGAGAGTGCATGTTGATGATAGGGTAGCAACAAATGTTATCCCATACACTATCATTGACAAACTAGGCCTCATGGACCAAATCAAGCCAACAAAAACCACATGCATGAAGTCCTTTAACTAGTCATGTGTCATCATTAGGGGTACTATCACCATAGTATTTATAGTAGGCAAAGAATTCCCCACCATTATTGAATTCATCATCGTAGAAGAAATGCCAGACTTTAATTTAATATTGGGTAGGTCGTGGCTAGCCCAATTATGAGCTGTTTCCTCTCTTATCCGCCAAGAAATCCATCTTCCATATGAAGGTGGTGAAGTTATCATCCATGGTGATAATGCTACCCCTTTGGCTATCAAGAACATCAATACAGAGTAAGGGTTAGAGGTGGAGTTCCCTAATGACACATCCGTAGGAAAGGATGACAACAAAACACATGAGGTTGACACATTCAAAAGGATGGAAGAAGCTAGTGACCTGCTAGAAGATGCCCTATGGGAAGAATTACCCTTCAACATACTGAGCAAGAGTCAAGGAGACTACTGAATAGTGCAATCTAGGCCCTACGTGCCCCCTAATCCACACCATATTAGGAAGCAACTATGTGACTAAGATACCCCCTTAGCTCGAAATGTGCTAGGTGCTTGCCTACCCTTCACTTCTACAAATCATGTATTTTACGTTTCACTTACACTGCACTAGTTTACTCATTTACATTTATCTTCATTACTTAGATTATGCATCATTTCACTCTATTTACACATTTTTTTGCTTTGTTTATGCATTCATCTACTTAGTTCATGCATTCAATCATTTAGTTTATCCTTTATCAGTTATTAAGTTAATGCATAAAAAACATCAAAATGCACAAAAATCATAAAAGTTAAAATTATAAAAAAGAGCAATACAATATGCCCAAAATGGCTTTAAACTATCACCATGGCCTAGAATGATCTCAAACTAGCAATGCCTGGCCTGAAATGACCTTAAACTACCCTCATTAATCCTATTGATGCGGCACAGAATGGCCTTAAACTAGCAATACAATAGGCTTAGAATGACCTTAAATTATCACCATGGCCTAAAATGGCCTTAAACTAGTAGCCTTGGCCCGTTATAGCCTTAAAACTAGTAGCATGTGGCCCAAAATGTTCAAAACCTAGCATCGGCCCTCCCATTATGGCCTTAAACAAGCATGAGGCCTGCAATGGCCTAGTCACACTATAGTTGCATAATCCTAAATTAGCATCCTAATTCATCATGTTACAAGCATAGTAAGCACATAGCAAATGACCATATAGGGATAAAATTTTACACAATACACATAGAAATAATCATCCATCAAATGTAATATGCATAGTAGTACATGACATGAATAGCATTAGAGGCAAAGATGTAGCAAAAAATCCCAACAAGGGGTAGATTTGATCATGCTCAATCAATGGCACTAGGTGGGGATGGAAGTTCTTCTTCCTCCATTGCATCATTGGGGCTTGTAGCATCACCTAGTACCTACTACCATAACCATAGCAAATAAAAGCAATTAGTAAGCAAACATGCACTATACAAGCTAACTAAAAGCATAAAAACCATAAAAAACTAACTTGAGAGGGTCTCACATTGGTGAGTTCTAGAGGTAACTTTCCTAGACCAACCTCTAAGCATCAAAGGACCTTAGCTTCAAAAAGTTTTGGCTAGTCCTCCTAGCCAAAGTCAACACCCTCAAGGATCTTGCCATTATTCACAGTAGTCCATGTCGGTGGCTCCATCGAGAATGTAGCAGAAGAGGCCTCTTCAAAGGGGGTGATGATCTCCCTTATGGGAGAGTCACTCATGACCATACTTTGCATGAACAAGTCATATGCCTACTTCTCACTAATCACCTCAAGAAACATCTCAAGGTAGCAGCATTCAATAAACTCCTCCTTGTACCATCATAAGTACGCATCATGCTCACTTGTACTGATTCTTATGGTTCTTCTATGTTTGTCCCCACTGATAAACCTTAGTGCTATAATTCTTCTAATTCTAGTTCTTTTGGGCAAGCAAATCCATTTGGAGTTACTACTCTATCAACTCCTGCATGGCCTTTTTCTTACCTCTAAGAGCTATCCAATATCTAGCATACTCAATCTCAGAGGTATGTCAAGTGCCATTTCCCTATGATCTAGTCACTATGAAGTCATATATAGATTGAAGATATTTGATCTTCTCATCTTGGCTAGTCACCCTCTCCTATAGTTTATGCATGCATTTCCATAAGTGCTTATTTGAGTGCTTGTAGACCAACAACACATTTGCATAGGAAAGTATATGCTTGTTCGATGTCTCGTACATATGACGAGGTACCTAATCAACTTCAGGAGGGAGTTCGGGGAGGGCATCCACCTTGGCCACTTTACTTGGATCCCACTGTAGCTTAGGATGTACAGGCATGTAACAACCAAATAATCTTAGCCAAAAACTAAGAATTTAAGTAGTAAGCAAGATAGCACAAGGAAAACAACATTAAACACATATCGAGCCTTGGGTCTACTTGCCACAAGCAGTCCATCATGTCCTTAATGGTGCCTTCCATGAAGGCCAATTTATCTAGCATATCTACCCATGGCTTCATGCTATAGGTAGATGTGGGACCACTTGTAGGAATATCTAATGTTATAACACAAAGATACAATTAGCATATGGCCTAATAGCTAAAGATACTAGAGCAAAGAGGGGAAGATAAATGGCAGTACAAGTTGATTACCTAGCAAGCCCTCAGGTGTGAGTGCAGCGGGTTCACCTAGCTATGTACCATCAAACAAACTATTAAAATCACACCCATCAAGGTGGAGCAATACCTCTTTCTCAAAATGCCAAAGGGCCTCTATTGCCTTGTAGGATCATCTCCTTAGGCATCCTCCTCCTCAACTTGTGGAGGTGCTTCCTCTGCTATCGCTTCAACCACTACTCTTGCAGCTCACTCTTCTATTTCTGCAATTAATACATATAACACATTAGAGGACATAGCACATCACTAACTAAATAAAAATATAGCATAACAAAAGAAACATAAGAAATAAAAATACATACATAAGTTCAACTAAGGCATCTAAGAAGCCACATGCATTAACTTGCAACATCTGCATGCAAGCTTTGAAGCTTGATGCAGATCCTTTTGCTACTTGGCTTCTTGATCTCTAGAGCAGCTTCCTCTTTAGGATGCAGCCTCTTAATCTTGACCTTAGATGGTTCCACCATCTCTGCTATATAACAATTCACCTTAATTATGTTCTTGGTGCCAACTAGAGGACCCTCACCTGCACTATTGCATGAGTAATGCAAGTGCCCCATGGGACCCTTGGTCGTTACTAATAATGACTCATCGATCCCCTCCAGAGGGTCCTATGGATGTGTGGTCAAGAACATATGCTTGATCCATGGCTTGGATAATTTCTCATTGTCCTACACCACCCATCATCCATTATCTTGCATAACCAAAAGCTTTGCAAACCTTTGTAGGTATCCTATGAAGAATGCAAGATGGATGTGGGACCTCGCCTAGAGGTTAAACCATAAACTAGAAATTTCTGCATGCAAGCTAGTGGCTATGTACATTACCCAGTTGAACCTCATGCCCTCTAGTAGCACCTCCTTCATTACTAGTGCTTGTTCCACCCCAAGGATCTTTCCTTGGAAAAGTAACTTTGGAAAGGCATTAGCGTAGAATAGAGGATAGAGCTCCCACACCTCAAGCACTAGCACATTTTTGAAAGGGATTCCCTTGTAAGATCAAGTAGATCCCAACTAGTCCTTGATCTTTCCTTTGTGGTCCACCTCCCTACTAGCCTTATTGACAATCATTGGGCCATCAATGGAAATGCCAAAGAGGTCTGCAAAGAAGGCCTCACTGAGGTCCAACACTACTGTCATGTTGCATACCTAGGTGATGAACTACTTGACATCACTACTAAAGAAGTGAATGATGGTAACCATTTTAACCACTGGGATACTTGGGCTAAGGGCCAAGAATAGGTCCATTAACCCAGCATGCATAAGTCGAGCCATTAGTGCATTTGGCACTTTGTGGCACAACTAGTGTTGCGCACCCTCCACCTCACCATACTTCATGATGAGAGTGGCCTCTATGTGGCCCATGGTGATCACTGTCACATCAATTGAAGTAACCACTACTACAACACAATGCAATTAATGTTAGCATCAAGCAAATGAGGTAAGCTGAAAGGCATACACGAATAATCAGATGAGCCAAAACATAGATATGTATGTGACACAAACAGGATGTGAGATGGGGGTGGCACTGCAAGTATCTCCTCAATGTTAATCTCACCAATAGCCCACTCCTCATACAACTAGCTATGGGCCTTGCATCACTCGTATGCCTTAAGGTATCAGGAAGGGTAAGCCTCCAGATCAGGATCCACCTACTCAATCACGACTACCTAAACATTCATGTTAAATGAGAACACCTCCAAAGCAGTGTGGATCAAGGTTATAGTATCCTCCTCATCATGTAGGCCCTCCTCATCAACTCTGATCATAAGTCATTAGCAATTTAACATAAGCTAGTAGTAAAAAATACTATTACAGTATGAAAGCACTTATCCTCTGGTATAGTAGATGATTCCAGGTGGGTTCTGGAATAGGGTATGCACCTGTAGTGTGATGAAAAGGGTGTTTCTTTTGTTATAACAAGTAAACACTATCATGTGACATACCCTAGATAGCTATCAAGTGCTCCTAGGACCTCTACCCAAACCATCTAGCCCATCAATGTTAGTAGTGGACTCATCTGAGATGAACTTTAGGATGCCCCCTAGTTAGTCCTAGGTAGCAATGTCTTAGTAATAGCACTAGCAAACTCCACCACCAAGTGTGCCCACATAATCACATTGAACTACTATAGTAGGTATTCCAAGAACTCATAAGCCCCTGGCCAAAACCACATTGCCTAATGACCCACTTTCATATCTAGTGTAGTCATGTTAGGGATAGGTTTGCTCACACAACATAGGATGCCCACCAACTCAACTACTATTAGAATAGGTTTTAGCAACACCTTGCAAACATCAAGCAATAGGAAAAGAATTAGTACACATATATAAATATAAATTTTAACATTAAATTACTAATAAAAATTAACAAAATTAGGAAAATATAACACAAACTAGCAAAAATTCTTAATTTTGGTAATACACTTTGGGGCCTCGCAAGTGTAGGACGTCGCTTAACTCATTCGATGCCCTTGGCACTCACTAGGGTATAGAAAATTTTTTTCATAGGTTTAGTGCTACATTTTCCAAGTTTACCATCGTGCATGGTCATCATAATTTTGGTGAAATATTTTCTAACTTTGGACTACCTCAATTGAGAGCATAGTTTGAAAATGTAAAATTTTTCTAACTTTGGGCTACTCTGGTGGAGAGCGTAGTCTCAAAAGACATTTTTCCAAACACTTGGTGGAAACTATGCTTCCAAGACATGAAGAACATAACCTTGGCTATTGTAGTAGAGAGTGTAGTCTCCATGCACTGCCACCTTGCCATGTCATTTTGCCCACAATGTTGCTACACCATCATGCACACATGTCAATCATGCTTGTTGAGTCCTGCCCTCTCCCTCTCCTTCACCACTATCACTCTAAATGAAGTGTAGTAGAATCTTATCTCCTTTAAATTACCTCTACCACACCTACCACGATGTCCCTTCTCATCGTCACTAAAGCCTCGGTAGAGACCACAACCCCGTTGCATGAAGCATAATGGTAGTCATGGCCCCTGCAGCTACACAGTGGTGTGTAACACCCATAGTCCTAAACCCTGCACACCACATGACCCTAAAATGTTATGCAATACACAATCCCCAAAGCCCCATGCAATGCCAAAACCTTCATTGCCCATGTCTCCAAAAAAATGAAAAGTAGATCGTCCACTATAGCGAACTCCTCCCTTGTGGCCATGCCACAAGGCCCATGTACAACCCTCAAACCCTACATAGGCCCAAAGGATGGTGCATAGTGGTAGCCATGGCCCCCTATAGCTACACTACACTACCCAGTGATAGCCATGATCTTCATAGCCATGCTATGAAATGCAACCCAATGCAACATCCTCCCAAATCCTAGCGTAGTAAAGCAAAACCCTCCCTACTACCATGGTGCAGATAATGTGCAATTTTGGTAGCCACTACCATGGAAGGGTGCACACTACCATGGAAGGGCATGCATGGTAGTGCATAGGACTATGCTCCCATACCCTTCAAAAAAACAAAATGAAACAAATGAAAAAAGAGTGAAAAGAGGCAAGTGTAGTCGGTGTAGCTAGCTAACGCTAACAACCTCCTCTCCTCCATGTGCACCTACAGAAGGTAGCCCAGTGCTCCCCCTCCCTCGATGACATTTTCCAGTCCTAGGTGTAGGCATCCACTCCAATGCATCAGCTTTTTCTCCCAACTACACCCTCCACTAGCAATGGCACAACAACAATGGCAAGACTATGCTCTAGATGTCACGGTCAAAAGTAAGAAAATGATAACATACCTTGGTAAAACCCTACCTATATATCCTCCCAAGATCATTTAATGATCCACCAACTTGGAACTATGCTCCACACTGAATACCTAGTGGAGAGCATAGTTGGGTGGAAGCATAGTTTGGTGAGAGCATAGTCAGCCACAATTAGCCCAAAATTGTAGTTTTTCGCTACCTTACAAATTCTAGAGTTAAGTCCACTCCTAGACATGGCTGACCCTCTTCAAAATGGCACATTTGATATGTTCATAGTCCTAAGACCTAAAAATGACATCCATATGGTCTACTGAGTCCTAAAATTGGCACAAAAATGCTTACCTTCTATAGCAACTTGAATGGAACTTCATCAAATTTCATTACACTAATTTTTTCATTTATGCATATTAATTTTGTTAAAATAGGTGTCTCTTGATGTTTTTTAGTTTATTTTTGCAAAAAAAACCATGGCCATGCAAGAGTAGATCTTCTCACCTTTGGTCCTCATAGGGCCTCCTGATGATATTAAGTGATGCATCGACCTTCATTGCCTAGACTTTGAGCCTATAGCCTACAATGAGTACATAGCATCCATAAAGGCACCACTAGATTGGCTTGACCATCTAGTTAAGGCTCTCAATCTAAAGGCAAGGGATGTCATAGAGGATCCCCCCTTTTGAGATGCCTATGGCTATGCCTAACATCGAGGTAAAAACACTAAAAATAACTCCTTGCTAGAGCCCGAGCACACTCAAGACATTGCTAAAATGCTCAAAAATAATATCAAAGCCTTTGCATGGTCATACAAGGACATGTTAGGACTAGACCCTTGGCTAGTCCAGCACAATATCATCCTTAATCCCTGCATTAAACTAGTGAAGCAAAAAGTGTGCTTGGTCCATGATGAGATCACTAAGCTTTACAAAGCTAGTTTCATTTGGGTTGTTGACTATGTAGACTAGGTCTTTAAAATCATAGTTGTGCCTAAGAAAAATGGAAGTATACACATTTGCATAAACTTCCAAGACCTAAACAAGGCAACCATCAAAGACAACTTTCCATTGCCTAGCATCGATCAATTGATTGATACCATGGCTAGACACACCTTATTGTACTTCATGGAAAGGTTCTCGGGCTACAACTAGATTAAGATCAACCCTAAGAATCAACTTAGCATGACCTTTATAACCCCTTGGGGTATGTTTTGCTATACAATGATGCCTTTTGGACTTAAGAATGCAAGAGCAACGTATCAACATGAAATGAAGTATATATTTAGTGACTACATGCTTAGTTTTCTTAACGACTACATTGATGACATTACTATTAAGTCCAAAGTGGCCCAAAATCATGCAAATGATCTAGACCTAGTGCTTAAATTCTGCTTAAAAAATAAGCTTAGGTTAAATACTAAGAAGTGTGTTTTTGGCATCAGAATGAGTTAGATGCTCAACTTTGTGGTATCTAAAGTAAGAATATGTGTACACCTTGACAAGGTTAAGGCCATAACCAACTTAGCACCATTGGCCAACCTTAAGGAGCTACGAGTGTTGCAAGGTAGGTTACCATTTATACACAGGTTTATCACCTAGTTAACCAACAAGCTATAGCCAATGCAACATCTACTCAAGAATGGAGCCCACTTCGAGTGGACTGCTTAGTGTCAACAAGAATTTAACAACCATAAGCAAGAGCTAGCATAATTGCGTATGGTTCACCCTTTGCAAGGAGATAAACCTTTCTACATCTACCTTGCCACTTTTGACACATCCATTGCTTCTTTGCTTTACCAAAAGTGAGATGTTGGCGTAAAGATCCTAGTTTACTACCTAATCCATGCATTAGTAGCCTATGAGGTGAAATACAATGATGTGAAAAATCACTACCTCTCTGTAGTCTTCTTACAAAAGAAGTGGAGGCATTACCTCTTCTATAGTCAAGTTAATGTCATTTGCAAAAACAACATGCTTCGAGCCATAACAACAAATATCTATGAAACTAGTTGCATTACATGGTTAAAAGCAATAATAGTAGAGGTTGACCTCCATTACATCATGCAAGCCTCAATAAAAGGTCAAGCTATAACCACACAACTAACGACTTTACTCGTAAATGATCAAGCCACTATAGACCCTGAATTCTTGGACAAGCATGTTAATAGCATTAGCCAAGTGCCTGACAACTATGAGGCACTTCTACATTTCAATAGGGCTTCAACCTCTCAAGGGGGTAGAGCCACTACTATAATCATGTTCCTCTTTGAGGAGATCTAATCCTTCACATATCGTTTCACATTTCCTTACACTAACAATGTGGCGGAGTATGAAGGTCTCCTCTGAGGCATCCTTGCAGCATGCAACCTAGAGATCCAACACATAGTGATCCAAGGTGACTCACAATTAGTGGTCAACTAGGTAATAGATGTTTACACCTACAATGTACAACATTTACAGCCCTACTATGACCTGGCAAAGCACTTACTTCAACACTTTGCAACTATCAATGTCCAACATATTTTCCTAAAAAAAATGCCATCACCGATGCACTAGCAACGTTAGCCCTTAGCATTGCACCTAGCATGTTCAATGAATTACCCACCTCATTGGTAGATTGCACTACACCTATCACACAAACCATCAAATACACATCCATAGTCACCATTAACACCACCCATGCAAAGGAGTGGTACGATGATATCAAGGCATACCTTCTATAGGTGAGCCTCCACAACACTTAACCTTTGCTCAAAAGAACACAGTACATAAACACTCATGGCAGTACTTCATCCTAAGTGATAACATGTTCTGTCATAGATCCTACAATGGCATACTGCTGACCTACATAAGCAATAGTGAGGCATAAACAATCGTTGAGCAAGCCCACAAGGGATTGTGTGGAGGCCACATAACACCTAGGGCAATGGTAGTAAAAATCAGACAACTAGGCTATTATTGGCCCCACATGAAAATTGATTATGTCTTAAAGGTCAAAATGTATGACATTTTTCAATGACATGGCAACTTAATGCACGTGCCACCAACTAAATTACATATAATGCAAATCACGTGGCTATTCCAATGTTGGGGCTTGGACATCATTGAACCCATAACACCTAAGTCCTTGACAGGGCATAGCTTCATAATAACTGTAATGGAATATTTCACCAATTAGGTCAAAGCTATTTCCCTTAGGAAGATTACATCACAGTAGGTTTGAAAATTTGTGTTAGATAACATAATGACCCATTTTGGCTTACCCATGATCATAGTAACAAATAATGGGGTACAATTTAGTAGTGCCAAAACTAAAGCCTTATGTGAGTGCTTTGACATCAAACATTCCTTTTCTTCATCATACTACCCTTAGGAAAATGGCTAAGTAGAGGCCACCAACAAGGTTATCATCAACATTCCCAAGAAAATGCTAAGCAATAGCAAACAACAATGGCATGAGCAACTAGTTTATGCACTTTGGGCCTACCATACAACATGCCAAATAGAAATAAGTATGATGCCTTACAACCTCATTTATGGATCTAAAGAAATTTTTCTAGTTGAATTATAGGTTCCATCACTCCGAGTGATCCTCTTATACTTCATTGATGAAGGTTATAATAATGAGTTAACAACCATAGACCTTAACTCAATAGAGGAGGAGCACATGGACATGCTTGATCGCATCAAATGGCACCAAGACAAGCAACAACAAAAGCATCATCACAACCAGCATAAGCGTCTAGTTAAGAAAGGGGACCTAGTCTTCAAAGCCATTCATGAACCCACAAATAAATTCTCAGCTCATTGGGAAGGGCCTTTTCTAGTCACTAAGGCCTATGACAATGGAGCATTTAAGTTTCCTGATCAAGGTAGAAGTAAGTTTGCCAATCCAGTGAACCATTCATACTTGAAGTTGTATTACATCTAACATGTAGCATCGCACATCAATGAAGTAAGGTAAGCACTTGTCTGCTATGATGTTAAACTAGAAAAGCACTCGTCTGCTACGATGTTAAACTAGCAAAGCACTCATATGCTACAATGTTAAACTGGCAAAGCACTCATCTGCTACAACGTTAAATTGGCACACACACATAGTTTGTCTGCTATAATGCTAAACTAGCATAGCTCATCTACTATAACTATAAACTAGCATAGTTCATCCACTATGATGCTAAATTGGCATAGCATTCATTTTCTATGACGCTAAACTAGCGCAACTTGTCTACTACGATGCTAAAATGGCACAACACATCCACTATGACTATAAAATAGTAGTCCACCATGACTTTAAAGAGGCATAGCATGTCCACTATGACATTAAAACTACCACACAATAGTCTGCTAGGACTATAAACTAGCATAGCACGATCTGTTAGGACCTTAAATTGAGTTCATGGTCTGCTGGGACCTTAAACTAGTGAAGCCATGGTCTACCAAGACCTTAAACTAGGTTCGCAGTCAACCACTAATAATTCCTTTCATCCTCCCTTAAGAGAGCAAGCGAGCATCACCCTTGCCCCCCCTTTACACCATGCTATAGTCCCAAAATGG
This sequence comes from Gnetum montanum, assembly GCA_015680685.1. Classification (NCBI taxonomy): domain Eukaryota; kingdom Viridiplantae; phylum Streptophyta; class Gnetopsida; order Gnetales; family Gnetaceae; genus Gnetum; species Gnetum montanum. The sequence continues at coordinate 521,366 of MNCI01028452.1, read as the reverse complement.
AGTACCTATAATGGGCATAGCCTTTAGAGCACTTGTAGCATCTTTGCCTCCCCTACATTTTACTAGCTTTTTTAGCACCTACAATGAACATAGCCTTTGAAGCACTTGTAGCATCTTGGCCCCCTACAATTTTTTGGCATGTTTTTTTTGTCTTATGTGGTTTTCTTGTATTCTTAGAGTTGTCTTTATAGGATGAAGCCCCAGGTCATCGCACAAAGGCACCTCTCATCATAGCAGTAAGTCACCACATCACTCTGATGTGCATGCTTGGACTACCTAAGCCTGTCAAGAGTGCACATCCCTCTTATCCCGTTATAGCCTATGCACATCTACCCCTACATCCCAATACCCTTTCATGCCCCACATAGCAAAGATTACAAGCCCTTTAACATTCATGTGTTGTGATCACACGACATCCTCTTCATGTCAAACTGCAAAACCCAATGTAGATGTAACATGAGTTGTCTTGTGGGAAGCCTTTGTTGGTTGGTCAAAGCCTAGGAAGATGTAACACAAGTCATCCCAAGGAGAAAACACCTGTCATATAGATAGGACATGGTTTTGCAAACACCAATGTAAAGCCCATATAATGACATGCAACCCACTTGATGGAAGCACCCCATAGTAAGCATTTAGCAATGTGCAAAGCTCGAAGCAAGTTCGGCCCATAGTAAAGAGTAAAAAATGAAAAAAAAAAGAGAAAAGAAAAAAGGAAAATATGGAAAGAGCACATCCCCAAGTAGCCCAGTAGTGCTGCAAGTTCATAATTAGTCTAGCTCCAAAGCCACACTAACTCTCTCATGAGCACTTTGATGAGAGGTTAACGTTCAAGGGCAAGCCACTTTGGTGCCCTTGTCACCATTAGTCATGGCATCATAATATCTCATTTTCACCTTACCTTCCCATTTTTATCCCTAGCATATCACCTACACCTTATTTGACTTTTCACCTACCATCTAGCATGCCCCTATCCGTAGCACTCTTTGAGCATGGTGCAGCAACATTTGATTAGATACTGAAGAGTGATGTTGGTTCTAGGCCTACTGTGGTGTTCTGCTATTCTTTATCAATGTCTCTTAGGCCAATTCTCTAGATGTCAACAAAGAAGGGCCAATAAAACATCACAAAATCTAGACCATCATATCCCAACTATGAATTTTTTCTAAGTGTTGGGACTATGCTCTCCACTACATCAGAGCATAGTCAACCTTTGGTGGAGAGCATAGTCAACCTTTGGTGGAGAGCATCGTCAACAGAAAGGCTAGTTTTGCAATTTTTTCTAAGTGTTAGCACAAGGCCAATTTTTGTAGAATTTTGTCTAAGTGTTGAGACTACACTCTCCACTATCCTAGATCATAGTCAACCTCTCATAGAGAGAATAATTAATCGAAAGCTAATTTCCACAAGTTTTGACAAGTGTTGGGACTATGCTTATCCCTAATCAAAAGCATAGTCAACCTCCAATGGGAAGTGTAGTCAGCACATGATGATGAGTAGCAAGGTACTCCTATGCCCAACCATATGAATCACAAAGTGTTTATGCATGATCCAGTCAAATTTTGTAGACTTTATCATTTCTAGTGCACTAGTCTTTTAGGAAGTGAATCTAGCCTTACGGTCAATCGTTGTCTTCCCAATTACACTTGTGACATTCGTTGGTATGGTTAAGTATAATTGAGGGATTCAATTTTTATCATTTTATGTTTTATAGTTTTGTGTTCAAAATGTAGATAAAAGGAATTTGATAAACTAATCTAAATTAATTAATTAACTAGCATTTAACTAATCCTAACATAAGCATATAATCCCACTTTTTGTACACATCTTGAACCCACGTATTCGCTATTAGGCAACCAAGTGCTATGCTACTGGGCATACCAAGTAATAACGTTGTTGGGATTACCAAGCGAATATGTGTTATGCTCAAAGTGGTTGTACTTATGTGTGTAATCTATCTCGCTTAATTTCTTTATTAACATAGTAACTAGAAAATATTTAATAACTAATTAGAAACATTTAATAGATAATTGAGAATGGAAATTGCATAAATGAAATAGCTAATCTATCCAAAGTGTTGCAAGGTTTATCAGAAAGCTCATCTTTATTACCACACACACTATCACGCTCAGGTACAACAATGCTCAAATAAAGATCCTTACACTTAATGACTTTTACTATAGGCACTCAGAGGAAAATTTCTAACTTTCAAATGGAAAAAATGCAAGAGCTTCACTGCAACTAAAATCTCTTATTATGCCATAAACATAGCTACAAGCACATATTTATAGCCAATGCATGATACTACGTCAATGGGGCCTCATCGATGCATGGTGAGATGCCTCAACTAGGGCTCGTTGAGAAGGCCCAGTCGACAAGGCCCTATTGATGTAACCAACTTAATGCAACTCATCATATCCCCATGACTGAATGAAAACTCATCCTCATGTTTTGTTACAAAATTGGGAAGGTATGGGATTATTGACTGACTTGACAAAAAATGGAGTGTACAGATCAACACATTACAAAAAATGAAGGTGTTTAAGATAGAAAATTGAACACCATGATTCAACTCTTCAAAATTGAACAACATATTCTTCGATGGTATGAAGCTTGTTGGAGAAGATCAAATAGTCCTAGGTGGTGGTGGTTCCTAAGGCTTCAAGGAACCTTCATCGACTTCATGCACTAGCGGTGGTTGTAGTCATCCTACTACTACTGTAACTTTAAGTGGGAGGTGGAAAGCATCTAGCAGTGCTTTCATTTTCTACTCTTACTCCTAGAATCATGCATCGTCCATGTAGCTCCCCAATCTAGGTTGGAATAGGCACATCCCAAGGACACGGGATTACTAGAAACAACTCCTTTGCATTGACAAACCAAGTAGCGAACTATTTGCATTTAATGTTGAATGTCTTGACTGTGTCCTTCAGCTTTTGGTAGCCATTCATCTATCTAACTAGGTTCTCAGTGATAGATCATTGATTTTTGAATCACCCTCTAAGAACTTTGAGTTCAATGTTAGCAATCTCAAGCTTTTTCTTGGTGTCCTTGTGGTGTTTGAACTCAGCCTCATATAGTAGATACGAGCTAGCCACTTATTTTTCTAACTCCGACTGCAACCATCTAGTAGTTAGCATTATCAGATTTGTGTAACAGAGATTGGCCAACTCCATGTACTCTATCATCTCCTCAATTTGCAACTCCTTCAAGCAGATCTTTGCTTTGTTGTAAGCATCAATCCCATCAAATATGGCCTACCACATCTCTCTTCCTTACTAGAGTTGCTGGAGGGATTCATTCATTTTTTCCTTTGCCATCTAGATTTTTTTTTCATTCACTTCCTTTTGCAATCAACAAAGTCCTTGTAGTGATTTTTCACTTTCTCAAATTTGAGTGCTTCATTCTTCCAGGTGGTGATCTCAATGGTAGACTTTTGATGTAAGGTGAATATCTCCTCCATTGATAGATTGTGATTTTCCATGGTCAATTTCCTCAATTTAGTGTTTACCCTGGCAAGTTGTTCCTATTGTTGATAAATTAATTTTTTCATTTGATCTTTTTGAGCATCAACATTTTGCAAGCAATGATTTTGTACAATCAATGCTTCATTCTTTTAGCACATTTGATTCAAGTCCTTTTTTATTGAGTACATTTTTTATTAAGGATGGCCATCACTACCTCCTCCTTAGCCTTCTAAAATCATTCTTGAAGCTATTTCATAGCTTCATCCCTTATCACTCCTAGGTTGAGGATTGTTTAATTTGCAAGTCAAGCACGAAGTTTGGCAACCCTTGTAGCCAAGCATTGATTTTGCTCTTGGGCCATTTCTAGTTGTCCCTCCAAAATAATACATCCACCCCTTGCATTTAGTAGCTCCAACTAGGTTTTGGTGATGTTCTTTAGAAGATCAAAAATGTCTAAAGTCAGTTGCCTAGTTGCTACCAGTCGTTCCAACTATTCATACTGGGTTGTGTTCAATTTCTCGTTGACCATGCCTGTGGATGTCTACATGTCTTGAAGTGCAAATACGACTAGTACAAACATTGTGGATGCATTGAGTGCTTCTTATACATGATTAGCAACCACTTCTGCCACTATCTCCTACCCTTGGTGCTACATCACCAAGACAATTGCCTCTTCTTCTTCCTCCAACCTCACTAAGAAAGTGACAACATTCCTAAAGATTCCTAGGAACAAATGGTGTGTTGCTAGTGACATGGTTACCTCTTGAGTGTTAGGATCCAACATTGAAGGTATTTGCGTTCTTTGAGTAGAGAAAATGGGACCACCCCTCTCCATCTAGCTAATTATTTGGGCCACCTCATTAAGGTGACTCATCACTAGTTGATACATAGATGGATCCACCTCACTTGTTCCTACTTGTTACTCTTGTTCACTCAAAAGCTATTCTTGGATTTGATGTAGACATTCAAGGACTATGCAAGCCTTTAGTGTTTTTTTTTGATTGGGTGGTGGTGGCAGTAACTCCTCTTCTTGGGTTATCATTGGTGTTTTGTCCTTCATGATTTCTGACCATGAGGCCAAGGGAGCATGCTTGAGGGTGTCGTTAGAGTAACGAATAATGCCTATCCTTTTACAAAGTTTTCTGATAAGGCACATAAAGGGTAGGGTTTTCCTTCCACATTCATTTTCTTTGAAACTTTTTTCAATCTCCAAGTATAGTAGTTGTAGAAGGTAATCAAGGAACTTTTCACTTAGAGTGGCACATGCTCAGGTAGAGAAAGTAGTCACCTTGCTTGGGCTCACTGTTAGATTAATGTGATAGGCCAAAATCTTGAAATAAAGCTACTCTACTGGTGTGAGCGCATCATACTCCTTACGATCGACCTTGTAGCATTGTTGGGTCCACTTCCTATTGGCCTCAAAATCATCTTTTGTAGATAATTCAACCAACTATGTTCTTATGTTAGGAAACCCAGGTGCCTGTGCAATTGCTTTTACCAAGTAGGACACTTGAATGTCCTTGATCTTGACAATGGACCCTAGCCTTCGACTACTCTAGAAGAGATAGGTCTCTCCCATGTACTATTCTCCACTAGATGTGATGACTAGCCACATGGGAGAAGCTTGTAGTTATGTCTAGACATCATCTGGAGTTTTATCCAAAAATGGCCCAAAGTTGATCTCTTAAAGAACTGATCTTTGAATGTCTCAAGACCAAATGATGTCTAGGTAGGCTTGAGTCAAAGTGACCTCAACCCTTGTCATGGCTTGAGGCACTTCTCCTCTTTGTGAATGTTCGATTGGCACTTCTTCCTCTAGAATCTATCAAAAAAATTCCACTTCAGGCTCCTCTTGAAAAGGTCCCTTTGCATGGGTCACCTCTAGTAGTTCTTGGCCTTCTTCTTATTGGCTCCTTCTAGCTCTAGGTTGCATCTCCCGTGGTTGCGAGGGTTCTCCTTCCTGTGAATGTTTTTGTTTTAGTGTCATTTGTAATCACAATAAGACCATGGATTAGCAATCATTGTGTAACCTTAAAATAGTTGGGATACCTTATCTCTTAAGGATTTTTACACTTGGCTAAATTGTGATTATGGCTAATTTAATTAATTTGATTGTCATTTATTTATGTATTTTCATTAATAATCATTCCAAAGATTGTTGGAAGGGTTAATTTATGAAAAATTTGATGTTTATATGTGGTTACGGTTATTAACCCTTGGGGGAGTTAGGAAAATTTCCAAAAACTTTCATCAATTTTTCATCAAAAACCTTAAGGTTTGCAGCCCCGATGATAAAGATCTTACCTCTGGTAAGCACAAGATCGAAAAAACGGAGTGATTTGGACAAACGGTTGGGAAGTTATGAGCTTTGGAAGGTTTTGGGCTCTGAAAATTTTTAAAAACTCCTCCTGTGTTATTAGAAAATGGCAAAAAAAATTGCAAAGTGTCCAGTGGTATATATGGGATCTAAGCACTACATCGACGAGGCCTAGTCAATGAGGCCTCATCAACATGGCTAGCTCCATCCACAAGGCCTCATCAACACAACCAATGACCACCATTAACTTGGTCAAACTTTTAAAATACAAGGGATTTTTGGATAAAATTGGGATCAAATTAAAGCTTAGAAGACCAAGAATAGTATGAAAACATGAGAAGAGGGTGTTGAAGCTCATAAAGTTGAAAATTGGAGAAAAATTAATTCAATGGATGAATGAAATGAAAGATTGAGTACTGAGTGGTTTACACAATGAAATACTTGAAAGATCGGATTGTGGCAATGCCAAAGGTAAGGAACCTTAACTAATCAAGCTAAGAGATATGTAAGTGGGTCCTCCCCATAGTAGGCTCATGCCCTTTTTGCTCTTGCATAACCTCAAATAAGGAGTCCATGGGCCCTACAGTTAATTAATGGTCATGAAAAGTTAAAGACCAACCTGAAAGAATCTACTCAAGAATCCCAACATATCAAACCAAGACATAGAGCATAACATAGAGCCTGAGAATGAGGTGAGTTATGGTAGCATGGATGGTTGATATAGAAGGTGGAATGGAGTTTCAAATTGAGGTCATAAGAAGTCCCTTATGGAATTTTTAGTTAAAAATGACCTAGGAAGTTCCATTCTCAATCCAAACCAAAACCATTTACTTCTAGTGACTTTGCATCACCACTCTAAGACTGATCCACCCACTTGAGATACAAGAGTGCTTCCACAAAATAACCACTATTCCATAGAGAGAAGAAAAGAGAAGTAGGAAGTAAGAGAGAAAGAGGGCCTTAGCTAGAGGGAACTTTCAAGCATAGGTGCATGTTGTTCGAGTTCCATAACTAGTGCTTGTAGCCCATTTATTTATCCAAAGGGTGTGCTTTGAATTTCTAGTGTTTTTTTTCTTTTTTTGAAATGGGAACCACACCATGTAAAGACTTATTTGTGTCGAAGGGGTGTGCTTTGAATTCTCATTGTTTTTTTTTTAATGGAAACTGCACCATGCAATGATGTTATTTGACTTCCTATTAGTGGTTGGTGTGGGACTATAAGAAGTCTATGAAAAACACTCAAGCACTCAAGCAAAAAGAATAAGACAAAGAGTATTGAGTCCTCTTGAAGTCACATCCTTTAAAAACCTTTTAATCCTTCATAATTCTAGAACTACCAAGGTCATCAATTAATTAAAAGTTTCTTTAATGGAAGGGACCTCAAATTTCTAGAACAAGGAAAACCATAGAGTTCATTGAATGGGTGGATGATGTGGACTCACTGCTTGTTCCATGAGAAATAAACCATGTCAAATTCATCAAACATCATAATTCAAAAATAGAAACTAGACATTAACAATCACACATTGAGCATAAACCATCATTAGTAAACAGCAATAGTGGCACTGTGTCCTATAACAAGAAAGCACATTTATTAGCACAGATAAGAAAATATCACACTTGAACAAAAGAAAGTAAAATAAAGTAAAATATATAAAAAAGTGTAAAATAATCAAGAAAATTTAAAGGTACTAAAGATGGTGTAAAATTGAAAAAATTTAAAAATCAAAAACATGAAAAACAAAAAGGTAGAAAAACTGAGAGGCCATGGTAATGGTCAACATGAATGGCCATCTCCCCCATGACCAAGTTGGAAGGAGGAGATCTGAAAAATAAAACATGGTTGTCTAGCTATTTAGGTGGTTTTTACATTGACCTATTTTGGTTCTAGGAAATACTTGACTTGTTGGATGTTTACCAACTACTTTTTATTTTAGCTATCAAGTTTGTAAATTATCATGGTCCTAGAGGGAAAGGTTTGATCAATGACATAAGGTCCCTCCCACAACGTCTGAAATTTTTCCTTTTGGGGTACATGTGTGGGGTTCCTGTAGAGAACCTTATCTCCTGGTTGAAGTTTTATTTTCCTAATTCTAAGGTCATGACAATGCTTGTTGGATGCCTTATTCACCTCATTCAAGGATGGGGCCACTAATCGATTTTCATCTAACATGTTCATGTTGATTAATCTTTCCTTCTATGCTAAACTTAAGTCAATGTTTAGATCACAGGCCATTGAGAGTGTACAAAGCTTGGAGTGGATTTGGAGCATTGGAAGTTTCTCTTACACTAACTCATAGGGAGAATAGCCAATAGGAAGTTTCCAAGTTGAACGATAAGCCCAAAGAGCATTGTTACGCTTTGTACTCCAATCCTTCCTATATTTGCTAATGGTTCACATTAGTATTCTTGTGATCTCCTAGTTGGTTACCTCTAGTTCACCATTGGCTTAGGGGTGGTAAGGTGTTGTTAATTTATGTTCTACTCCCAAGCATTACATTAACTTTCTAAATGTGGCACCTATGAAATGAGTTCCATTATCAGAAATTAGTGAACATGGCACCCCAAACCTATTCACAATATTTTTTTGTATAAATTTGGCAGTAGTGGATGATGCATAATGAATAATGGCTACTTCTTCTATCCATTTTGTGCAGTAGTCAACTACTACTATAATATATGCCTTTCTATTGAACATGGTGTGATGGGATCCATGAAGTCAATGCCTTGTATGTCGAAATATTCTAGTGGTTGGATCCACTATTAAGGACCTTCCATGCGAGTAGTCATCCCCTCGTCTCATTGACAATGTTCACAAGACTTGACGAACTGGTGGGCATCCCTAAAGATTGTAGGCTAATAATATCCTACCATCAGGATTTTTATCGTCATGCATCTTCTTACACAGTGGCCCTAGCAAGGCCCTTCATGAGGATCCTAGAGAACATGCAATTGATCTTCATCAGGGACACACCAATGAATTAGATCATTAGCACAAAACTTATAGAGATGTCTATTAATTTCCATGAAGTATTTGACCTAATGGAGAAATTGTTTCTTCTTTCTAAAATCCAAGTCTTGTGGCATCTCTTGAGTGAGAAGATATGCAAGGATGCCATTATACCATGTTGCTTCCATAGGTATTTGTTCACTTGTTGCTTCTATAAAGAGGAGTTCATCTAGAAACTAATTAGAGATCGTGCTCTCCTCCTCTTTATTATCCCATCTTAAGCAAGAGAGATGGTCAATGACCACATTCTCAGTTCCTTTTTAATCTACCATAGTCAGATCAAATTCCTGCAAGATCACAAGTCACCATATAACATGAGGGATCAGCATTAGTTTATTCATGAGAAAGCAAATTGCACTATGATCCATATGCACAAATACTTTGTAACCAAGCACATAGTACCTAAACTTTTCTAGCACATACACCACTACCATTAGTTCTTTCTCCATGGTGGTGTAATTTAACTATGCCTCCACAATGATTCTACTCATGCAGTGGATGTAGTATGGATGTTTCTTATTGTCCATCTACGTGAGTAGTGCTTCCAAGATATAGTTAGATGCATCTATCATGATGTGGAAGTGTCTAGACTAGTCTGGTGCTCATAGAATTAGTGTTTCTATGATTTTCTCCTTTAATTGTTGGAATGCATATTCACATTTCTTGGTCCAAATGAAAAGTACATCTTTCTTTGTAAGCTCTACCAATGGCTTTGCAATCTTAGAGAAATTCTCAATAAATCGCCAATAGTAGCCAGTGTGTCCAAGGAATGACCAAACATCTTTAATGGTCTTTAGTTGATATGTTATTCCTTGGATGAGCCTTATCTTTTCTAGGTCTACCTCAATCCCTTTTTGTGAAATTTTTTGCCCTAACACAATGCCTTTTTGGATCATGAGATGGCTCTTTTACTAGTTAAGCCGTAGGCTTATCTCAAGACATCTCTTCAACACTTGTTCAAGTTAGTCCAAGGCTTAGTCAAAGGTAGCTCCATAGGTGGAAAAGTCATCCATGAATACTTCAACACCACTACCAATTTGTTGTTGAAAGATACTAAGGACCAAGTGTTGAAATGTTGTAGAGGCATTGCATAGACCAAATGGCATCTTAGAATATGCAAAAGTCCCCCAAGGTCTCATGAATGTTGTCTTGGCCTAATCCTTTGGTGTAATTTAGATTTGGTTATAGCCACTATAACCATCCAAGAAGCTATAATAACAATGCTCGGATATGGTGTCTAACACTTGATCCACAAATGATAAAGGAAAGTGATCTTTAAATGTTGCCATATTCAATAGCTTGAAGTTAATGCAAATCCACCATTTTCCATCCTTCTTTGGCATAATTACGAATGGACTAACCCACTCACTATCCACAATTGGATAGATGAACCCTACCTTAAGGAGTTGCTCTATCTCAACAATTTGNATTGGATAGATGAACCCTACCTTAAGGAGTTGCTCTATCTCAACAATTTTCTTTAATTTGGGGTTTAGCCACCTCTACAGCTACCTTCTAGGCTTCATAGTTGAGTCAGTGTAGATTTGATGCTAGAATATCCTTGGATCAATTCCTATTAGCTCTAGATATGACCAAGCAAAGGTTTTTGGCCATTTATTCATCACTTTCAACAACTTTTCTTTTTACTTAGGAGAAAGTTTGGCATCAATGATGATCAATTTACCCTTCTTTATGCATACTCCATACTAGCTGATAAATTTTTAGTTCTAAGGGCTCCTGCTTGAAGTGATCGACGATTTTCAACTCTCCCCAATAAGCATTATCATCTTCATAAGAGTGTTGGGAATGAACTTGTTCAATTATGTCCATGCCTTCAACATATGCACATGTTAGGCTCTCAGTTGGCTCCATGCATATTGTGCTACTATTTGAATCAGCCATCACCCACTATATGCCCTCTTGCTTCATGGCTACTACATACAGACACCTTTGAATGTTAATTTCTTATGCACACTAATTGCATGCCTTAATGTATGTGCTCTTGGTGGACCAAATCTTTTCCACACAATTGCACCTATTATCACTGTACGCAATGCATGGAATACACTTCTTCTCAATTTTTCCTAGCTCATTTTTCTTGTATATTGCTAAATATGGATCCCTTATACCCATTCTTGCATTGATCGTGCTTAACCAAGCCTTTCCCATAATGATGGGAAATTCATTTGTTTAGTTGTCCACCTTGATTACTAGAAAATAAATAGGATACGACCACCCACAAACTATGGTTACAATGTCATCTACTAATCCCAAAGGGATAGTAATCGACTGATCTACTAATTCTATATGGTTATTACTCTTCTTAAGAGGTGGTAGGTTCCAAGCCTTGTACATATCATGGGAGATGAGGTTAACTTTGGAACTAGATTTAAGAAGAGTCTTGCATGGATCTTTTCTAGTAATCTGTAGTTAAATGAGTGGACTTCTAGGGTCAAATCTTTTTTTAGGAAGTTTGATAGCCTTGATCTAGTCAGAAACAACATGAGTTAGCATTACAATGCAGATCCTAGGTGGCACTTATTTTGAAGGGAATTTGAAGGTATTTGATGCAGAGGATGAGGATGACGGAGATGTAGGATGATCAGTCAGAGTAGGTTGTGACGCCTGAAGAGGACTGCTAGGTCCAAATAAAGGTTGTTTCCTTGATCAATTATCTAGACCACTTGGTTGAAAAACTAGTTGTGAGTGTATAGCCCATGTAGCATTTCAATTTTTGTGGCTATGGAGGAATCTCATCTTACAGAGATGAAGTAGGAGGTAATTGGGTTCAAGGTGGAAGTGTAGGTGTAGAGGGATGTGGAGGATGATAAGGATATAGATATGGGTTTTTATCTCAAGTAGATGGTGAATGTGTTTAGTGGTACTTTAGAGGGTAATTGTGATTTTGGAATGATGTATAATTTGCAAAACTTCTAGGGGAGATAGGTTGCTGAACATAGTAACCGTATGGATCTAGTTTCCTATAGGGGTGCTACTGCCTTGGCAGTGGCATTCCCCATGATTGTGGTTGGTACCACTGTTGGTATTGTTCATAAGGTTGTGGAGGAGTTCCACTTGGGTAGTAAGCTTGTTGTTGTTTGTGGAACTACCTTGGGCTACCTTGATGGTAAGGCAATCATCTAGGAGCTTACCTACATGCTAGGAAAGGATTCAATGCATACACTTCAAACTCTTGTAATTGTGACTCCACAACTTCCTCTACTACAGTAGCTTTGCCCTTACCTCTTTGATCATTACATTCAGCTTCTTTTCACCTCTTGTAATTATGATCACTATTTTTCTTTTTGGATTCTTCAGCAATCTTCAAAGTCGTTTGAAAATTTTCATTCAAAGAGTCCTACAACTTATCAAACTTGGCTGAAATGTCAAAAATAGATTTTTGAATGGGCAAGGTCTTTCTATTCACCACTTCATTAAGTGGTGATTCCTCCATCACAAAATTGAACCTCTCATTTTCTTATGGAAGGGTCCATATTATACTCTTCAACACTTTCTCTTTTTCATAGCTCTTCTTCTTCTTTTTCTACCTACTTGATTAACCTTTGGATCTGATGAGCTCTTAGTTCAAACAATCTTCCTTGGGCATACACCCTAAGGGTTCTTCAAGTTTTTTCTTTGATCCCATCTATACTGTGGCGAATTTGTTCCCTCTAATAATAATCAAGGCTAGGGCATTAGTGTAGGAGTGAATAGTATCATCCCATGGTAACATCCAAGGGTTCATGTGCTCTTTGTTTCTGGCCTTGGATTTTCCTTCTCAGATTAGACACTCTGAAGTACATCTGGTATTTGTCATTAAATAGCTCTAACATAGTACTTCATCTACAAATAGATTCTAGCTCTAATGACTGGTACCAACTTTCAAATTTCTTGATGAGTGTCCTTGGAAAAATCTTGAGTTTCTGCCACTCATTCTCTATGTTCTATAAGGCACAGGCATCTTGAAAAGCTTGTAGGTGTGTTTGCAAATTAGAGTTGTATCCCCCTTCAAATCTTGGAATATTATTCATGTCTAGGTTCTTGATCCAACTATTCTTCATATGCCTTGTTGAAATTTTCATTACCTCTACAATGTTGAGCATACTTCGAGTCACTAATAGAGGTTCATCATCATCGTTGCATTGATGACGTCGATGATGGTTTCAACCATCACTTTGGTTTTGGTGGCCTTCATAGTCATTTTTATCTCATTGACCACCTTCATCATGGTTTTTTAATGGTGGCTTTCATGAGAACCATCAGATGAAGGGTAATGTTCAAAGTTGGATGAAGAGGATAAAGAGGAAGGTGGACCATCACTACCACCATAGTGTCTGCCATCACTCTTATGTTTATTATGATCATCATGCTTAGATTCCTTGCTATTGTGATGTTTACCTGAGTCCCTACCTTGGTTGTCACTTTTTCTTGAATCCAATTTATGAATACTGGATTGTAGGGTCACGTTCACATCCTCACCATCAGTAGTAGAAAATGGAGAATCTTCATGTTGAGAGCTTTTAGTAGGAGGATCCTCAATGTCATCTTGATTTAGTAGGAATAAGGGATTGGTGTAATGTTTCCCCTTTGTAGCTTCATGGATTTTCTCCTGACATTAATCTGGTTTACATTGTTTTTCAGTGGGATAGTAGTTTCAAGTGTCATAACCATCCATAATGTATTCTTCATGAAGATTTTTTATGTCCAACTTCTTAAGGGTTTTGAATAGCATCCCAAGCACAAATCGATTGGGGGGCAAGATGATGTTGCCCTCCATATCATGCCATCGTAGCTATTCATCCTAATGTAGGATGAAGGTGAAGTTCAATACAAACTCATCTGAATGAGTATATACCACTTTGCACTCTTGTGGAATCGATCGTTTGGTATCTTCATGCTTGCAAGAGGAAGAAGAAGAAGACATTTTGCAAAATAATACAAAATTAGTAGTGTGCTTTTATAATTCTATGTATAGTGGGGATGATATTAACCTTGAGGTTCATACAATGATATTAATGGTATTCACTTAGACCTAAATAGCACATGTTTCACAAACAAAGTCCCCGACAACGATGCTAATGATGAGTGGTGAGGTACCCCTACATCCAACCATACGAATCACAAAGCGTTCACATGTGATCTGGTCGAATCCCATGGACTTTATCATTTTCAGTGCACTAGTCTTTTAGGAAGTGAATCTAGCCTTAAGGTCAAGTGTTGTCTTCCCAATTACACTTGTGGCATTTGTTGGTATGGTTAAGTGTAACTGAGGCATCCAATTTTTATCATTTTATGTTTTATAGTTTGGTGCTTGAAATGTACATAAAATAAATTTGATTAGCTAATCTAAATTAGTTAATTAACCAAAATTTAACTAATCCTAACATAAGCATCGGATCCCACTTTTTGTACACATCCTAAACCCATGTATTCACTGCTAGGCAACCAAGTGCTATGCTACTGGGCATACCAAGCAATAACACTGCTGGGATTACCAAGCAAATACATGTTACACTTGAAGTGGTCATACTTATGTGTGTAATCTATCTCACTTAATTACCTCATTAATGTAATAATTGGAAAATGCTTAATAACTAATTGAAAACATTTAATAAATAATTTAGAATAGTAATTGCATAAATGAGATAACTAATCTATCCAAAGTGCTACAAGGTTTATCAGAAAGCTCATCTTTATTACCACACACACTATCATGCTTAGGTACAGTAATGCTCAAATAAAGATCCATACACTTAATGACTCTTGCTGAGGACACTTAGAGGAAAAATTCCAAGTTTCAAATGGGAAAAATGTGAGAGCTCCGCTATAACTACAATCTCTTATTATGCCATATATGCAGCTATGAGTGCATATTTATAGCTAACACATGATACTACATCAACAAGGACTCGTCGATGCATGGCAAGATGCATCGACAAGGCCATGTTGATAAGGCCTTGTTAATGTAACCAACTTAATGCAACTCATCATATGGCCAATTTTTTGTAGATTTTTCCTAAGTGTGGAACTATGCTCTCCCCCAGTCTAGAGCGTAGTCAAGCATAGTTAGAAAGAATAGCCTTCGGTGACCTCCATAACACAGCAATAGCACTCGGCTCAGCTCTAACTCATATTGAGCAAGCATAGTTAGCAAAATGCATCTTTTTTTTACCTCCTTTTGGTCCCAAAATTGTAATTATGCTTAACCCTATGCAAGGTAGTGAAGAGCGTAGTCTTGGAGCATAGTCTCCAAGTTACATTTTTTTAGGTACCTTATGGTCCTCTCGGCACATGCACATGCAATTGGCAATGTAGCCATAGTCTCATAGATTCTAGCAAAGCACAAACAAGGCACAACACCACCAGCCTAGTGGAAAGTGTAGTTGGGTGATAGCATAGTTCTGGCCATTCCTCCTATCACATGGTATCCATCCCACATTTCTCACTAAACCTAACCCTCGCCTTCAACATTTTTAGGGTTCATAAAAATCTGGGTTGGGAAAAATTCAAAGCATTGGAAAATTTAAGAGATGACCCACTCTTGGCATTGGCAAACCTAAAGAGCACTCAAGAGAAAACCAAGGCATATTAGTGAAGTTGCAAACCATTGCAACCCACCACAATCCACCAAATCATCGTAGTTGATAGTACACAGCAGTAGCCAACCTAGTAGGCATAAACACCTCAGTAAAACACCAGTCTTCATGGCTAAACACCCCTGAGACTATGACTATGCTATCTACTACACCTATTATACACTGTGTACCTTCTAACCCCTTTTGGTGTTAACCATGCTCAACCCCATTTGGGGTGTTGTTCCACTTCTCTCTCTTTCTCTTTACATTTTTAGCATTTTATTTGCATTTTTCACGGTTTCATCGCATAGCTGTGTTTAAAACTATGCTTGGGTGGTGGTCTGTACATGTTGACACCTTCATTTTTTTTTTCAAAAACCTTGAATACACTCAACCCCACTAACACTGTTAACAACACTCAAATACTTAGCATAGTTTTGCATCAGCATCGTAGCTAACCATGCTACACCCTAGTTACATTCAGTAAGTCCTTGTTTGATCGAGAAGACCATTCAAGGCACCCCATATCTACCTCCAACAAGCCCTCATGTAGAATCAGGGTTAGACTGTGCATCCATCAACCTCTGTGTTCCAGCCACCAATGTTTTAAGTCACTACAATCATCATTTGCATCATTAGAGAGTTAGTGATGAACTTTCTCTAGTTCATCCTTGCCTATGATATATGTGCATGTCAAGCTGTCAGTTGGTTCCATGTAAAGCGTGCTACTCTCAAAATTAGTAGTTAGCCACTAGGTGTCCTCCTATTTTATGGCTGCTAAGTATAAATACCTTTAAATGTCAACTTCTAGTGCACACTACTTGCATGCAGAGATGGATATTCTTTTCACTACCCAAAGTTTCTACACATAATTGCACTCTATGTTGTTGTATGTAATGCAGAGAACACACTTCTTCTCAATCTTCTCAAATGCATTTCTTTAGATATTTTTAGGAAAAGATCTCTAATGCTCATTCTTGCATCAATGGTGCTTACCCATGCCCTTCCCATGATGATTGGAAAATTCCATTTGTAGTTCTTCACCTTGATCACTAGGAAATCAGTAGCATAAGACCATCCATAGACAGTGATCACAATCTCTTCCATCAATCCTAATGGAATAATGATAGAATAGTCTACCAATTCTAATATGATATTGCTCTTCTTGAGAGGAGGCAGGTTCCATGCAATATACATCTCATGAGAAATTAGGTTGACACTAGAACCTAAGTTGAGAAGAGCTTTTCATGGTTCATTCCAAGCAATCTGCAAATAAATAAAAGGACTTCCAAGATCTACTAACTTCTTGGGAAGGATTCTAGCATGGATCATATTAAATATGACATGAGTAAACATCATAGTATGGACCCTTTGATTTGAAGGGGACTCAAAGGAATTTGATACGGAGGAAGACGAAGGAACAAGATTGTCAACCGCAAGTGTATTTGAGGGCTTAGATAGACTACATATCAAAAGAAAGGTCTTTTCTTTGATCAAGTATACGAACCACTTGGTTGATAAACTAGTTGTAGATTAACAACCTTGGTAGCATTGCATTATTGTAGTTGAGCTAGGAATTCACCTTGCATAGGTGGAGCATGTGGTAACTATGTGGATGAAGGAGGAAGATGTGCTGAAATAGGAGAAGGATAAGGGTAAGAGGTGGTATCCCTTCTTGCATGTGGAGAATGAGTTCGATAATAATCAAAAGGGTGGTAGTGAGATTGGAAAGTAGAAACACAACTAGAGGAGTCACATGGAGATAGGGGTTATTAATGTAAGACCCATATGGATCAAGTTATTGGTAAGGGTATTGCTACCTTGGTGGTGCCAGCATCCATGACTATGGAATAGTATTGGTCAATGGTGGCATCCAAGGATTTTTTTGTTCCTTGTTTCCATCCTTGGATTTTACTTCTCAGGTTAGATACTCTAGAGTATGTTTAATATTTTTCATTGAAAAATTTAAGCATTATACTCCATCATCTAATAGATTTCGATTCTAAGGACCAGTACCAATTTTCTGCCTCTTCAATGAGTGTCCTTGGGAACAACTTAAGTTTTTCCACTCATTCTCTATATTTTTCAAAGCACATGCATCTTGAAAAGTTTGGAGATGGTTGTACAGATCTGAGTTATATCCCCCTTCGAACCTAGGGATATTGTTCATATATAGCCTCTTGATCCAACTATATTTTACATGCCTTGTTGGAATTCATACTACCTCTGTGATGTTTAACATACTCTAAGTAGTAAGCAAAGCCTCATCAGGGTCATGATTTTCATGCCTACAATTCCCTCTACTACCCCTTCATTCATGGTGTTGCATCTCTCTTAAACACTCGTGCCCCTAGTCTTAGCCTGCGTGACAATTCCTTTGGTTATCTCAGTCTCATCAATCACCTCTATCATGTTCACACACTCTATGGTTGTGATCAAAGCTAAAAGAAGAAGAGGATGATGATGAAGGGGAAGAGGAAGGAGGACTAGCACCATCACAGTGCCTGATATGACCTCTTTGGTGATCGTAACCATGATCACGATCATTTTCTTTGTTCGCATCCCTACCTTAACTTGCCTCTTTCGATCCTTCTTTTTCATTGGATCCATTCTTACCAAAACCAAGATTGTGAATCCTGGATTGCAAGTTTTGGTTTTGACCTCCTTCACCAAAGTTAAAGAGAGGAATTTCACTGAATGGAAGACCCCCCAAAGAAGGGCTCTCCATCATCTTTTTAGTATAGCAAGAATGAGAAATCATTAAATGCTTTTTCCTTTGTAGAGAGATGACGTTGTTCTAACTATCGATCTCTTAGACATTGTGCCTCAATGGGATGATAATCCCTAGTGTCACTATCCTACCATGAAGTCCTTGGAGACCCCATCGTATAGGCATTTGTTGAAGCATTACAAGAATGGATCAATCAAGCGGCAACACAATGTTTCCCTCCATGTCATGCCACTGCAGTTGTTCATCCTAATGTAGGATAAAGGTGAAATTAGGTACATACTCATCAAGATGAGCATATACCACTCAGTATTGTTGAGGCATTTGCTGATGTACTTCATCATACTTTGGTGGAGAATCACTCCTATGAGAAGAAGACATTTTATGTTAGAGAATGAAAACATAATGTGCTTTTAAATATTGTAGTAGTTATTTTTCAAGTATAATATGACTCTAAGGTTCATTTCAAAAATTTAAATAATTTTTCTCTAGTCCTAGATAGTGCACGTAACAACTAAAAGGTCCCTGGCAATGGTGCCAATGATGAGTGGTGAGGTACCCTTACACCCAACCATATGAATCACAAGCATTCAAGCATGATCCAGTCAAACTTCGTAGACCTTAATTTCTTAAGTACATTGGTTTTAAGGAAGTGAAATATAATTGAAATGATCATTTTCTTCTTAGTTCCACTTATGAGGTACAAGTATATGGTTAAGTGCAACTAACATATGTGATTTTTATCGATTTATATTTTATAAGTTTAATCACCTAGAACCAAAATGAAAGGTAGAGTAATTTGAGATCTAATTCATCTATTGCCTAGCTAGCCTAACACAAGTACCCATTCCCACTCTTCAAACACATCTTGAATGCATATAGGACTGTTGGATTACCAATGTTAAGCATTTCTGGGTTACCAAGAACTACACATATGTTCAAAGTGGTCATGCTTGTGTTCATTAATAACTAGAAATTAATTGCCTAATTAAAGTGCATTAAAGTAAAGTGCATGAATATCAAATGCATCAAATGAAACATTAATCTATTCTTAGTGCTGCAAGGATTATCAAAAGGGTTCATTTTTATTTCCATCACGGTGTGCTCAAGTACATTAGTGCTCGAACAAAGATCTGTACACACTCAAATTCTTTCTACGAGCACTTAGAAAATATTCTAACTTTGAAGAAAACAAACTACAAGAGCTTCACTATGCTATGACAAAAACTATATGAAAATCATGAGTCCAAGCACTATATTTATAGGCTAGCAGATACCTCATGATATCAAATATTCAACATCACATCTTAGGATCCGATATTAGGTATTCGATATCGAGGCTATAATATTGGATATTTGACATTGAAGCCAATCAAAATATGATTCATCATTGATGAATTTATAATTTATATGTATGTTGAATGCTTGATGAGCCTAAATCTCACATTTATCAAACAAAAGGCTGATATGTCTAAATCTCACATTTATTAAACAAAAGGTTGGTTAGCCTAAATCTTAAATTTGTCAAACAAAAGGTTGGTGAGCTTAAATTTGTCAAAAGTCCATACTAGGATTTTGAGCTAGCATGTTAATTAATGTTATCAAATTGAAATTTATGATGTATCAAAGGGGGTCAAAACCCAAAGTATGAATGTAGGTGAATGTCTTAAAAATATTAAAATGTTACTAAATGGAAATCTAACCTTCTCATGGTCGTTCTATGCTCCTATAGCTTTACAAAATTTGCTCCATTTTTCATGTTGAATCCAAAAATATCATTTTTTAGTCATCATGATCTCATCATAATAGACTAACAAGGGTGCCTTGTGATTAACAGTGATGTACTAAGCATTTTTATCTTCTAGGACAACATCATCTAGAGTTCTCTTGGGGGTCAAAAACACAAAAAAAGTTTAAAATCCTAATTCTATAACTGAATTATCAACAAATTTGAAAAAAAAAAGATAAAACATAATCAAAATTAGACAAAATGTGGTCAAAACAATGACTAACATCTCATGCATGATAAAAAATCCTTAAAAAAATCAATTATAAAAAATAACATTAAAATATTCATATATAAGAATTTAGGCAAATTGACAAATGATTACTAAACAAATTGATTTAGCCAAACACATGTGCACTAAATAAATACCAACATCAAAAAGTATCATTGCATGGCTTTGATCTCCTTAATAGGCTTCAAATCCTAGGTGAAACAATAGATCAACAACAAGATATAAGCTAGATTTGAAACAAGATTAAGAAATATGGCTTATAATAGGATCCTAGTTAATAGCTCATATGTAGTTGAACGTAGATAGATAGTAGCTCCTATCCAATTTGGTAGAATCTCCCTTTCTCACTCAATCTCCTAAATGTCAGCAAGGCAAAGCAAAAGGTTATTCTCCAAGAAAATCTTCATAGTTTATAATCTCATAACGTTTTTGGCAGTGTTGGACATGGTTCTCTCTCATGGCAAAAGCTAAATTAAAAAGAAGAAATTTCTAGAAATATTTTTAAATATTTTTTAACATGAGTTGGTGCCCAACGCTGGCCTATTATGCATCTTCTATTATCAAAGTTAATGGCTATGTCTAATCCCAAGGTCATAGTTATGGCTAAGCCCAACTAATAACAAAGTCTAAGCTCTAAAAGTATAACTAATAAAAGGTTGAGCTAAGACCTTCTAAAAGCATATTCTAGCAAAAAATCAAAAATAAAAACAAAATACCAAAATATAATTTTATCAAAAATACAAATCATCTAAACAAGGGTACCAAACCAAAGTAGTACCCCATGTGCTAATAACTCACCTAGTGCCTAATACATGCTAACTCAAAATACCAATAAAGGGGTTAGTGCTCATGTGCTAAATTAAAATATAATTAAAAATATCAAAAATATAAAAATTACAAAAAAACCACCACATGACAAATGTATTAGAATTAATACCATAAAAAAAAGAAAATGGTACAAATAACCTTTTAATATTTAAAAAGCACAAAGGTCAATAAAAAGGGCATAGCTAACAAAGCTTAGTCAATATAAGAAAGGAGGAACAAGTGTACATATAGATTAGCTAACAAAACATCAAGGGTTCAAATCACAAACATACCAAGGGATAAGATGTATCTTAGACAAGGGTGTTACATTACATCTATATCATCATGAGTACACAAGAGAAGACTAATGCAAGAGTTACCTTGGTGCTCTTTTTAGTAGTAATCCTATTTGGAGAAAAAAAATTTAAACATGTTTTAAGATGGCATCATCAATACCACCAACTTCGACTAATGGGTTTTTTACAACTAAAATTTATAACACTTTTGTCATTGTCATTTTTTTTGTAATACTCCCTTAACTTCCTTAGACCTTTTTGTATATATGTTATGGTTATGATATATTATGGATAATGGTATATATGAATGTCTATTTCATTTAATATTAATAATAAAAAAATTAGAATAAATCACATGCTTAATCACTCACTAAACAACACTAAAAATAATACCCAATAGAATAACTTTCCAATTTTATGGATGTATACTTATATGTACAACCTTACAATAGATGGTTTAAAAATCATGAGAGAATTAATTGTTAGTAGGAAGGATGACCCCAATACTAACAACATTTACATCATTTTCAATATTTACACTTGATGAGTGATGAGGTATCCCTATGCCCAACCATACGAATCATAAGCATTCATGCACAATCTGGTTGAATTCTATGGATGGAACTAGTTGTGCATATAAATCGTTATGCTTTGATCGTAGTTTGCTATCTTCCCACTTGGACTAGTGGTAGCTTTGTCACATATGGTTTTGTCCAAAGTGAGGCATATGATGTTATCTAATTCTATGCTACTCCTAATGACGATAAAGAGATAAATTAACTAAGCTAATGAACAATGGAAAATAAGATCTAAACTATCCTATGTGCAATGAGTACATGTTCCCAATCATCTATACATGCCTTGGACTTCATATAGCTATTGTTGGAATTACTGAGCATACACCACTAGGTATGCCAAACGATACACTATTGGATTACCAAGTACTTACACTTAAGTGCTCGTGATTAAGTTGTACTCATTTTTCTTAATAACAAAAATAGTAAATAGCAATAAATGGAAACACTAACTAAAGAAAATAGTAAATAATTAAACAATTAAACAATTAAAGAAATAATAAATCTAAGTGAGTGAGGCAATGATAGAAGTAATCTCGATCTTTATTTCCAATCATGTAACGTGTCCAAGTGCATCACACTCGAATAAAGGTGTCATACGATTACAAACATCACACTATGAGCATGCACTAGAAATAATAGAACTTGAATGTAAAAATCTAAGAAATACTATCAAAAACTAAGAACTAAAACTATGTTCCAACTGTGCACTCAAGTGTTGTATTTATAGGCTAGCATAGAAGAGACAATATTAGATATCCAACATTGTTTCCTAGGACCCGATATTGCATACTAAATATCGGAGCCTCAATATCGAGTATCCGATATTGGGGCTAACAAAAAGATGACTTATCATACCTCCATGACTAAATGAAAACTCATCCTCAAGTTAAAAAAAATGAGGAACAAGTTCTTTACAAAAAATTGATGAAAAGATATAAAATTATTAACTGACTTAGATAACAACAAATGGACTTATACATGCCACAATGGTGTTTACAAAAAATTGGATACAAAATTACAAGACACAACATTAGGGAAGCTCATGTAGTTCCTGGAGGTGGTGGATCCTCGATCAGTTTCTTTCCTTTATCACCAAGCTTGTGAAATGTGTAACGATTAAGTAATTCTTGTAATTTCTCCTCTTTCATCCTTGGGTCGTGTACCATTCAAGCTACTGAACCAATGTGTGCTGGTGTTGATACATCCCAAGGACATGGTAGTTTCAAGAACATCTTATTTTCCTTCACATACTAGGCAACAATTGTCATTATTCTTCCTCAAAGATCCTAGCTTTCTCTCTTAATTCTTGATAATCTATTAATCTCCTAGCTAGGTTTGAGGCAACATTCTTCTATCCATGGTAGCTATCTTTAACCACCTTCAATTTTGAGTTTGCCACATGGAGCTTTTGCAAAGCATCTTTTCTATCTTTAAACTCTTTCTCATATAATGCATAAGTGGTTGCTAACTGTTTATCCAACTTGCTTCTAGGCTGGCCTACTATTAACATGGCAAGGTTGGCATATTTGAGGTTAGTCAATGCCATGTACTCTTTCAAATCCTCAATCTACAGGCTTTATTTTTCACTTCTACCTCACGGACTAGAGTATACTGGCTTTAGTCATCTATATTTCCTTTTCATTTATTTCCTTATACATGCCTACTTAATCACGAAGTGTTCCTTCAACATTTTATGTTTCTTGACCTCATTTTTCCATGCACTAATTTCAATTGTGGACTTCTATCAAATAGCGTGGACCTCCTCCATTGAGAGGGTTCTATTTTCCTAGGCCAATCTACTAATATTCTAGTTGATCCTCATCAATTATTTCCTCAACTGATGGATGCTTTATTCCAAAATATCCTTTTGTTATTCAATGGTAATCAACCTAGAGTTTTCTATAGTGAGCTACTTATTCTCTTCCTAAGTGGTGATCAATGCCTTTTTGTAAGCATGGGATTGTGCATCAGTAGTAGAGGCATTCCAAACCTCATTCTCTTTTTCTTGCTCAACAAAATTATTTTTCTCAATTAGCTTGGTCAGCTACTTTGTTCTAAATTTCTCAACTTGGTTAGGTGTAATAAATTGGGCAAGATCCTATCTTTTGGCTCTTAAGGCAGACAACTCTTATTGCAAATGTTGCACCTCTACTTTTGTGTGTTTTGCCCTAACTTCAGCCATGACCAATTTTTCTTTAGTGGCTATGAGGTCTAACTATGCTGTAGTGACATCACCAGGGATGTCAAACAAAGTAGTCATCACTTTCCCTATCTATAGCAGTTGATCTAATATGTCCTCATGTGCTGCAAGAGTCATTGAAGTCTCAATAAGCATTTGTGCATCTCTAGTCCCAATTAGATCTACTAGGGGCACAACAGGCACATTTAATGATTCTTTAATATTATCTATAATCACTTTAGTTGTGCATGTTGCATCCTAATGTTGCATTACCACTACTATGGCATCTTCTCCTATCTCAGGCATCACTTGGAAGGATACAACATTACTAGAGATTTTTCTAGACCACTAAGATTCTCTTCCTAATTGTAGTGAGATCTACCCTCTTGTCAGATTGGCTAAAATAGTAGGTTGTACCTCATCCAAGACTTTGAAGAGGCTTGATTCTTCCCTACTTTCCCAACTAAGTGTCTCAGCAATTTTCTGCAGATGGCTCATTAAGGATCTATAATCTTGTGATGGTGGCAATGGCAAGGTTTATGTTTCAGGGCATTTTTCAAGCTCTCATTTTGCTTCTTTTTTGGTTTAGCCTCCTTATCCAATTCTTGTTCTTCATCAAGGTCTTTCCTTGATACTGTAGGTTTGAGCAACTCTATGAAGGAAGTATTCTGAGCCTTCTTGGGGACATCGTTTATGTACCCCTAGATTCTAGTGTGCTTGCATAGCTTTCTGATTAGGAAAAGGAATGGGAGTATTGGATTTCCTAACTTTTTCTCCTTGAATCACCTTTGGATCTCCATACAATATAGCAGGGGAAGGTTGGTTGCATACTTGTCCATTAGGATGGTACTTCCCCTAGCTACATAGGTGGAGATTTGGTTGAGCCCTTTGGTGGGAAATAGATGATATGTTCCTATTTTGAAATAGGTTCTCTCTTCCAAAGTTAATTCATTATATGCTTTTCCATTCTTACCATATGCTCACCTCATCCATAGCTTTCTTATGTTAGGGTTGGATCTTGTAGACAAATGGGCTAACTTAACCCCTTCATTTGGCAATTTCAGAGCTTTGGTGATTGCTTTAACCAAGAAGTCAACATTGACTCTACAAATGGTAACTATGGTACCTTCCTTCTTGTTATGCTAGAATTTGTATGTTTCTCCAAGATACCACTCACCATATCTAAAAGAATAGGCCACAAAGGTGATGCCTAAAGTTGTGTCCAAACTACTTTTGGAGCAAACTCCATAAATGGACCAAAGTTCATCACCACGATGACCATGGTCAACATGGATTTTACTTGAATGGCCTCAAGGTATTCCAAGGATAATGTGAGACATTGTCCCTGCACAAGAACCTATAGTTCTACAGGCTCTCCTTGGACTGACTATCCTATGATAGGAGCCTCTTGATGAATGTTGAATGATTGGGCTTCCTACTCCTCATGCTTCCCACGTTCACCTTGTTGGCCTCGACCACCTCATGGGTGCTTGGCTACTTTCTGTGAAGGTTCTTCTTGTGCTCCTCTTTTTGAGGCCATCTGCAATCGAGCAAAGATTGGGTGTTACTAAGGTGTTGATATTTACCATTAACATATGTATATCATACTCCTTACCTTAATTTCATTAATTTCTTTAGTTTATATGATTGCAAAGTTAAAAAAATTTTAGGAAAAATCCCTAAAAAGTGTTTATCTTCTTTTACGATCTTTGGGTGAAAGGGTTAAGGTTTTTAACTTTACCACGATTGATTTTTTAGTATAATACTTATGGTTTTTAACATTTTTACTTTTATAATATCCTTCAAGTGAAAGAAAATTTTGGAAAAAGTGGCATAAGTTTCTCATGCAAGCATCCCCTCATAACTAACTTGAACACTCTAGGTTTAGCCAATTTTAAATGGTACAAAAAATAAAGCAGTAGAGAGCCAAATATCACAAGTTGTAGTTGGTTGCATAGAGCTTTGGGTCACGAGAGAAAATCTAAAAAACTTTGTTAGCTACAAATGATGAGGATGAAGTTTGGACACTGTGAGGGTCATATATATAGGTTTGGTATGACTCGATATTGGGTATTTGATGTTGTGTCCCATCTGATATCAGGTACTTAATATTGGGATCCATGAATAAGCATCTCATGGGGGTACTAAGCATAAGAAATGAAGCTCTAAGGTTGGTTGGAAGGTTTCAGGTTAGGTCCATAGTTCTAGGGTAAGTAGAAAATCATATGAAGGCACCAGAAGTGTGAGAAGGTGGAGTTTTTGACGTGAAAAGCTCTGCAAGAAGCAGGAAAAAGGGCATTGAAATTGAGGTTGTGGATGGATCAAGTTACATGAGAAGGGAAACTATGAAATTTAACAATTATGCACTTGGCAAGGTAAGAATAATGTGGTTGTGTCAAACAAGTACAAGTCACAAAATTTACACAAGTGGATCCTCCCCAAAGTAGGCTTCAACCCATGATGCCCTTGTGTAACCACACCTAAAAATGTCTGTAGGCACTAAAGGGGTTGAATGCAATACATACTTATGCAACAAAACACACATGTTAAAACCACCGATTTGAGATAATAAGTCTATATTACATAAAAACACAAGTTAGGATCAAATGGACAGTGAGATGAGATGGACTATAGAAAAGATTGCAAAAATAGGGACATGAGGTGTCTTACCATGGACATAATGAATCCTTGTGTTTTATTAATGGTTAAATAATCATGAGTCCTTCTTTCCAAGATTCAAACCAAGTTCAAACCACATTTCAATGACATCACATCATTTCATCACTTTGGCTAATGACCATAAGACTATCATAGTTGCAAGGAGTAACATCACTTGGCATTTTGTCCAAGGAAGGAGCTTATTTATGGTACACATGTTTTTTGTTTCTTATGAAAGTTCTAAGAAGCTACCAACCTTTAGGCATGAGTACATGTCTTTCCAATGGGACCTGCATAATTTATTCAGTGCCTTTTTATAGTACACTTACTCCCATTTTTCATTAGATCTACAAGGATATAACTAAAACCTAAGCAACATGATAGAACATAGAGAAGTGGCCAAAGAGAATCCACAAATCCCTTTAATGTCACACTCCTTACATTCTACCTTGGTTCTGCACTCTTCTACCTAGACACAATGATTATGGATTTATTTTTAGGTTCAATGATGAAAAAGAATATCATTATGACCAAGGCAAGAACCTCTTATTAATGGAATGAGTGGATGGATGATGTGGTCACACTATCCGAATAATCAATCCCTTATGACTCAACAACATAGAGAAAACCTCACCTCAATGGGCAACATGATTGTTTTATTCAGAAGAAAGATTACTAACAAAGAAAATGAAAACAACAAATAGAAAAAGTTGAAAAGAATAAGAAAAATTGTATCAAGAAATGAGAAAATGATAAAAAAAATATGGAAAACACTTATGAATCCTGAAGATTAGAATGGGGGATGACCCCCACAACTAAAAATTTGGTCATGACAAGGATTAATAAGTGGATAGATAGGATCCATACATGTATAAAACATTGGAACCATTTATTCCCTAGCCACTGGGTGTCTTGTGATGTTGCGATGGCTGGGTATACAATTTTTTGGTCACATACTTGATTGTTAAATGTCTGGTGGGTCAAGATATGAGGTGTGTTAATGTGACAGATGTTTAGCCCATGATTGCACCCTTGATCATGATATGGTATGCATGGATTTTTTGGTCTCCCCAAACTTTTAGATTCATTGCTTGGGTTTGGAATTGAAGTAATGATGGATGATGGCCCTTTTGTAGGATCAGAAGATGGTGGTGGTGAAAAGGAAGGCATTATACCAAATTAGCATTGTGCTGGTTCAAATGATGTGGTAAATCCATGAGTCTTTTTCTTTGGCTTATAGCCTTTCCTAAAGAAGGGACATTTCTGATGTGGTGGTTGAGATCTACCAGTGTCAGCATGTATATGCACATTTACAATAAAAGTGGCATTTGTTTGTTGATATTGTGGTTTGAAACATTCCTATGTCCTTGATGGTGGCATGTGATGAGGTGGAGTATGAGAATATCGAGGGTAGGATGGATGATAAGAGGCACAAGGTGGTGATCCCTCTAGGGATGTCATGGATTGATGGTACTTGGGAGAGTGATAGTAATGATTTTAAGTAGAGGATGTAGAACTAGTTGGAGAAACATGATGTTGAACATAATATCCATGTGGTTTTGGTGAATAGGAAGGATAGGGCTGATTTGATGGTGGCCTCTCCCATGACTATGGTTGTTGCCACTGTGGTTAATGATAGTGTTGAGGCTAGTAATAGGTCCCCCTAGGATGATACAATTGGTTTTGGGGCTGTCTATAGTTACCTTGTCGAAGAGGAAATCTCCCAAGCATGTGCTTCTATATAAACTTTGGATTTAAGGCACCTACCCAATACTCATATAGATGCAACAAGACTAGGAAATGGCACTTTTGATGGTCATATATGTAGATGTTACATCCATTATCTCCATTTGGGGCTAAGTCTATAGCCTCACTTTGTTCAACCATTTTTCTTGTTTACTAAAAAGTGTTCCTAGCTATTTCTTAGTTTTGTATCCTTTATTATGATCACATGGCTTCTTTTACATGATCCTCTCCTTGACCATCTCAATGAGAGTTGTAATGTTTTCATATATCCATTTTGACATCCTATTAAACTTTACTTCAAGTTCATCAATAGACTTCTGTATTAGCAAAGTTCATTGCGAGATCACCTTATTGAGAGTAGTTTCTTTCTCCTTACCATAGATATGGAACTTTATCTATTGAAGAGTTGGATCCCAATGATATTTCTCAACATTCTCCTATTTTCATATCTCTCCTTCTTCTTTTGCCACATGTTCAATTAGCTCTCGGATCTAATGGGCTTGTAGCTCGTATAATTGACTTGGGGCATACATCCCAAGGGTCTCCCTTGTTTCATTACAAAGCCCATCTATGATGTAGAAAAGTTGACTTTCCTTAGAGAAACCATGGCCTAGGCACCTATTTAGTAGGGAATAATATCTATCTAAGGTCATGTCCAAGGTGATGAGCTGCAATATCTGGTACGCAATATCATAGCCTTCCAAGCGATATCAGACATCTAATATCGGGGCCTATC
This sequence comes from Gnetum montanum, assembly GCA_015680685.1. Classification (NCBI taxonomy): domain Eukaryota; kingdom Viridiplantae; phylum Streptophyta; class Gnetopsida; order Gnetales; family Gnetaceae; genus Gnetum; species Gnetum montanum. Next base: position 492,254 of record MNCI01028452.1, on the reverse strand, counting down.
TTGTTGCCTATAAATAAGAGGTGGGCACACTTGGTTTGGCAATAGTTAGTCTTAGTCCCTTACCCAAACTCTTGCAATTTTCCTTCCTCATAGTTAGAATCATTTTTGAGTGCCCGTAGTAGGAGTCATAAAGTGAACGGATCTTTATTCGAGCATTATGTACCTAAGCACACTTGTGACCTGAAATAAAGAAAAACTTTGTGATAAACCTTGCAGCATTTAGAATAGCTTATTAAATTTTATTTATAGTTATTTAATGCTTTCCTTAGTTAATTAATGTTCCCTCTCTCTCTCTCTCTCTCCTCGTTAACTCCCCCAAGTAAGCACACTCAGTACGACCACTTCAAGCATGCGTGGAGCACTTGGTAACCCAGTAATGATTAGCGTTTGGTAATCCCAATAGTGTCNTAACCCAGTAATGATTAGCGTTTGGTAATCCCAATAGTGTCGCACTAGTTCAGGATGTGTATAGCAAGTGGGAATAGATGCTGGTGTTAGGACTAGTTAGAGCATAGTCAATTAGTTAAATTAAATTAGTTACTTAATTAGTTCACTTCTCCCTTTGTAGCACCAGGATATAAAACATCAGAAAATATATAAAAATCATATACCTCAAGTTTACTTAACCATACAATCATGCTATACAAGTAACCTTGGGAAGACAATGATTGACTAACCCATCTAGGTTCTGTGAAGGTGCATAAGCACTTAGTCCTTGGAATTAGACTAGATCATGTGCGTACACTCATATTTGTATGGTTGAGCATAGGGATACCTCATCATTCATCATTGGTGTCGTTGTTGGGGACTTTATTATTTGTGTGCTAGCTAGAACTTAGGAAATCTTCCCATCATTGGAACAAACCCTTAGGGTTGGTTATAATACAATTATTGAAATGAAAAGTATTGCACACTGAATAGAAAATTATGTCTCCTTCTTCTTACAAGAGTGTTTCACCGCCTAGGTCCAATACAGGGAACAATTGGAGGTATAGTACACATGATGATCCCCCAGTCCCCCAATAGTTTCATGTGGTATACGTTCATCCTGATGAGTATATACCAAAATTTACCTTTATCCTCCACCAGGATGAACAACTACGTTGGTGTGAGTTAGAAGGTAACATCATGTTACCTTCCAATCGCTCAGTCCCAAGCATGCTTCTTCATGCTCTCACATGAATTGGTATGTAGCACTTACAAGTAGATTATGTTGTGCATGATTATGACTCGAGAGAGTATTGACCCACAGAGGCACAACGTCAAAGGAATCTACAACAGGAGAGACGTTATGAATCCATGAAGGGGAAGTTGTCTCAGAATGTCTCGTATGTCATAGGTGAAAATGAGGGTGGAGAACCTGCCTTAGGAAGTCTTCCATATAATGATGTGCCTCCCATTGACTTCAATCAATGGGTGGTGTATCAGAATCTTCACTCAACTATTCATAACCCAGATTCTAGTATCAACAAACATAAAGGATCTGAAAAAGGAACAAAAACACATGACAAAGATGAACATTCTAATCATAACCACAATCGAGTTCGCAACCACTGAAGAGAAGGAAGTAAGCACCATCATGGTGATGGTCCTCCTCCTTCACCTTCATCATCTCCTTCACCCTCTCCTTCAGGATCTAGACACAATCACAAGGAAAAAGACCCTAAGGATAATGGTAAGTGAAATAGGAATCATAGACAAAGTAGTCGAGAAAGGGAACAAGGGAATTCTAGAGAAACACATCATGAAAGGAGGGAGAGTAGGGAACAACATAGAAATCATAGATGCCATAGATAGTATGATCACGATGAACCCCTACTTGCTACTTGAAGTATGCTAGATATAACTAAGGCTGGTAGAATCCCAACAAGGCACCAAAAAGATAGTAGGATCAAAAGATTAGACATGAAAAATATCCCATGATTTGAAGGGGGATACAACACAAATCTTCAAAATAATTTGCAAGCATTTCATGATGCATGTGCCTTGAAAAACATAGAAAATGAGTGGAAAAATTTCAAGTTGTTTCCATGGACACTGATCAAAGAAGCAGAAAGCTAGTACCGATCCTTAGAACTAAAATCCATTCACCAATGGAGTACCATGTTAGAACTGTTCAACGATAAGTATTAGACATACTCATGAATGTCCAACCTACGGAAGCAAATCCAAGGATGGAAACAAGGAGGACATGAACCCTTGGATGCTGCTATGGGCCAATATTATGCACTATTACATCATTTCCCAAGCCATGGTTACTCACAAAGAGAACAACTATGCCATCTCGTAGATGGGCTTAGGCACGAAACGTAAAGAACCTTTAGGACTTATGCCCAAGGAAGGCTATCTGAGCTTAGGGCCCATCAAGTACAAATATTGTTAGAGCAAGTTGCTAAAGAGGAAGGTGAGTTAAGGAAAAGAGAGAGTGCAGAAGAATATAATAGAGATCCTTTCCTCCAAAAGAAGAGAGCTATATTTTGTGAGGATGAAGAAGAGTCATCACTTGAAAAGATGGTGAATAGGAAAACCTTGCCCATTCAAAAACTTTCATCAGAAGCATTGCCAAAGGTGGATCAAATGTGGAACTCCCTAGATAATAGATTTCAAACAATTCTAAAAATAGTAGAGGAGTCTAGAGAGGAAGGTAGTGATCGAGAAAGGAGAAAAAAGAGAGAAATTGAATATGCACATAACAAAGGTAAGGGCAAAGTTACCATCATCAAAGAGGTTGTGGATTTGGTTATAGAAAATTATGGTGGATGTGAGATATGCCAATATGACCATCCTAATGGATGTTATCATGTAATCTCACATTTGCAAGAGTCTGGGATGTATGCACTCAACCCACAATTAAATAGAAGGCAAACACCCTGAAGGTTACCTTATCCCCAAGGTAACCCAAGGGAGTTCCACCAATCCTTGATGTATTATCCAAGTGGAACTCCACCATAACGAAAGGAGCAATACCAATAGTGGTAGCACCCACAATCATGGGGAATGCCACCACCATGTCAACAGTACCCTTACCATCAGCCTGACCCATATGGATACTACGTGCAGCATCCAATCTCTCCATGTGACTCTCCTAGTCATGTCACTCCTCAGCCTCACTACCAAGCCTAAGAGTACTATAGAACTCCTTCTCCTTAGGGTGATGTTCCATAAACAAGCTATCCTTCTTATCCAGCTACATCTCTTCCATCCTTAGCTCCATTACCACCTACTCCAGCTATGCAGGATGAGCTCACTGCCTAGCCACAACAATGTAATACTACAAGGGCTGTTAATCCTCAATCTATTGTTGATTTAAACAACCACACAAAGAAGAGACCTTTCTTTCGAACCAATAGTCCAACTAAGTCCTTACAACCACAAGTGGATAATCCTCTAAATGCCTCACCATCATTCAAATCTTTGGAACTCCCTTCAAATCAAAAACTGTTCTCAACACATATGGTCATGTTGACTCATGTTGTCACTTATTGGATTAAAGCTAGCCACCTTCCTAGGAATTTTTTTAATCCTGAAAGTCCTCTTATATATCTACAAATTTCTAGGAATGAACCATGCAAAGCTTTTTTGGATTTAGGTTCTGGTGTCAACTTAATCTCTCAAGAAATGTATAAAGCCTAGAACCTACCTCCACTGAAAAAGAGCAACATATGTTTAAAGCTAGCTGACCAATCCATCACTATCTCATTAGGACTAGTAGAGGACATTGTCACCACTATTTGTGGATGGTTGTATCTAGCTAACTTCCTATTTATTAACGTTAACAACAAAATGGGGGACTTCCCAATCATAATGGGAAGATCATGGTTAAGCACAATTGATGCATGCCTAGAAACACATGATCTTTCCCTAGAAATATCAAAGGAAAACACATTTGGAAAGATCGAGAAGAAGAAAGTTCCATGCATCGTATACAGTAACACAAGGTGTAATTGCATGTAGAAGTCTTGGTTTGTACAATGTTTAACATTGCCTGCATGCAACCAGTGTGCATAAGTAACCAACATACAAAGATGCCTATATGCAGCAGCCACAAGACAGGAAGGCACCCAATGGTTAATAGCTGACTAAGAGAGAAATTCAACTATATGCATGGAACCAATTGAGGGTTTGACTTGCACTTACATTGATAACATAGATACATTAGAGAAATTCCATCACCAACTTCCATGTCTCAACATTAAAAGTATCAACTAGGAGAAGCTGGAAATCCCTGTTGTTGTTGTTGACTATTTCACAAAGTGGGTAGAAGTAGCCAATGTTATGGATTGTACATCATCTAATACTACATAATTTGTTCAACAACAAGTCGTTAACAGGTTTGGTGTGCCTCATGCACTTATTTCTAACAATGATACACACTTTATAGGTGAAACTTTTCAAAAGTTGATGCAACGCTTAGGAGTGAAACACAAGCTAACTACACCATATCACCCTCAAGCGAATGGTCAAGCCGAAGTCACCAATAGGGAGATTAAGAAAATATTGACATGAACCATTAGCAAATATAGGTGAGACTGGAGTACGAAACTGAACGATGCTCTTTGGGCATGCTGCTCCACATGGAAACTCCCTATAGGCTACTCTCCGTATGAGGTAGTGTATAGTAAACTTCCAATGCTTCCTATTCAAGCTAAGCTCCGTACACTATCTACAACATGTGATCTCAACCTTCACCTTAATCTAGATGAAAATCGATTAGCTGCCCTATCATCTAAAAAATTGCACAAGGCCTTTAATAAACAACATCATGACCTAAAAATTAGAAAAGTTAAATACCAACTGAGAAATAAGGTTCTTTATTGGAACCCCACACATGTGCCACAATGAACTAAATTTCAAATGCTATGGGAAGGACCTTATATTATTCATAAAAAGTTTCCTTCAGGGGCCATGATGATTTACAAACCTGAGAGCCCAAATAAGAACTTTTTGATCAACATCCAATAAACCAAACCTTTCCATGAGCCTAGAATATCCAATACCAATACTACCTCTGTTGGTGGACAACCTACTCACTATTTCAGATCTCCTCTCTCCAACTCAGTCATGGGGGAGAGGGCCACCAATGCTAATCATTCTCAACCCTTAATTCCTTTTGTATTTCTTTTACACATTTTTGTTCTACACATTTTTGTTTTACACATCTTTTCAATTTTACTTATTTTTGTTTTACAGCATTATTCACATTTTTACTATTTCTTTGTTTGATTTACTTTTATTCGTCATATAATAAGTGCTCACAATGGTGGGTTGGACTATAATAATGTTGATTGCTAATGTTTGGTTTTTACTTATGACTTTTGATGTTGATACTAAGATTTGGTTCTTTTGATAAAACAGGCAATGAGTCCATGTCATCCATTCCTCCATTCAACTCTATGGTCTCCCTTTTCTTGGATATGTACTATCCCTTTTTCTAAGTAAAACTTATTAATGAACTGGTGGCTTAGTACTTTTTGAACCAAGGAAAGATTCAAATGGATTGAAAAGGGTGTGATTTTAAGGGGATTTGACACATTTATGCTGACTATTCTCTTGGGTACTTGGATGCTTTTCATGTCTTCTGCCATTCCACTATTGACCAACTATTAGGAAGTTGAATGAATCTAAGTCTTTTCATGGTGTGGTTCTCATGCAAAAAAAAAAAAACTAGAGGGAATTCAAAGCACACCCCTTAGAAATAATAAAGAAACATGGGATACAAACACTAGTTATGGTAATAGAAAGATATGTTACCCATGCTTGAAGGTTCCCTCTAACTGAGGTCCTTTCTCGCTTCCTGCTTCCCTATCTTTCTCTCCTTGGAATGGTGGTGACTCAATGAACGCATTTTTGTTGCTTCACAAGGATGGGTTGGTCAAATGTGTTGATGTGAGGTCATTGAATGTGGTTTGTTTGAATCCATATTTGGAATGAATTATATTCAATCACCATAACCATATAATACACAAGGGACTCTACACAACCTTGCTCTTGGGATTCCATTCCATTTTCTCCTCTTCTTCCATATTTTTTCCCATATTCCACTTCATTGTTAGTTTTATGATCAGTCTATATCTTGGTTGAGGCATTGTTCATATTTGGTAACTTCTTGTGGGTAAGTTCTTAACCATTGTTTCCATATGTCATTCTGAGAGCCTACGGACTCTTTGGTTTGTGGGTCTATTAGGGCATAAAAGGCATTGGCCTACTTTGTGGAGGACCCACTAACATTCCTTTTTGGTGCAATTGTTAAGTTATTTTCTTTAAAAATTCTTTGTAATCAACCATTTCTTGTTTCATCCCCATCTATGACATCCATTTTATTAGCTTCACCATTGTTATTTCCCTCATCTTCATTGTTCCTTTAGTTTTTCCACCCTATTGCTACTAGAGGTTCGCTCTTAGTCATGGGGGCCCTGTCACAAATTTTTCCATTCAATTATCTATCTCACCCTTACACCTTGGATAGTTATCAGTTAACAACCTCTAACCCAGTATCTACCATACCCACAACCTAGCTAATGCGCTTATATCGAGGCAAGGTATCAACTGCATTATGGCTTATCTATCCTTGCTAATTTGTAACTATGTTGTGTGTGTAGATGATGATTACACGAATAATGGACTGAGATAGGAGGAAGCACTCAGGATGGACTAGAGCGGGAGTAGTTATGCAAGGAACACGCTTCATCACATGGCTATGGATAAACAATAGAGTGCACATTTCTGACATTGAAAACAACACACCTCATTTTCTTTTCTCTCTCTCTTTCTCTTCAAGTTGTCAAATGAGAGTCTAGATGTCATCTATGTATAGTGTTCACCACAGTGGGCATGAACACCAATGTTGTAATATGTTTGTCAATCCATTCACTGGGCACTTTGAGTCTATTATTCCCTGTCACTGTTAGTTCTCATTCAATCAATAATCCCATACCTTCCCAATATTTTGTAAGGAACTTGAGGATGATTTTTCATTTAGTTGTGGGGGTATGATGAGATGCGATATTGGCACCGCGATATCAGGTACATGATATTGGAGCCTTCCAAGCGATAGTGGCCATCTGATATCAGGGCCTATCTTGTTGCCTATAAATAAGAGGCGGGTGCACTTGGTTTGGCAATATTTAGTCTTAGTCCCTTACCCAAACTCTTGCAATTTTCCTTCCTCAAAGCTAGAATCATTTTTGAGTGCCCTCAATAGGAGTCATGAAGTGAATGAATCTTCATTCAAGCATTGTGTACTTGAGCACACCTTGTGGTCAAATATAAAGGTGAAATTTTTGATAAACCTTGCAGCATTCAAAATAGCTTATTTAATGTTATTACAACTATTTAATGCTTTCCTTAGTTAATTAATGTTCTCTCTCTCTCTCTCTCTCCTCATTAACTCCCCCAAGTAAGCACACTCAATACGACCACTTCGAGCATGCATGGAACACTTGCTAACCTAGTAATGATTAGTGTTTGGTAATTCCAGTAGTGTTGCACTAGTTTAGGATGTGTACAACAAGTGGGAATGGATGCTGGTGTTAGGACTAGTTAGAGCATAGTCAATTAGTTAAATTAAATTAGTTACTTAATTAGTTCACTTCTCTCTTTGTAGCACTAGGACATAAAACATCAAAAAAAATATAAATCATATACCTCAAGTTTACTTAACCATACAATCACGCTATATAGGTAAGCTTGGGAAGATAATGATTGACTAACCCATCCGAGTTCTATGAAGGCGCATAAGCACTTAGTCCTTGGAATTCAACTAGATCATGTGTGTATGCTCGTATTTGTATGGTTAAGCATAGGGATACCTCGTCGTTCATCACAAGGGTTCACGTTCTTCTTACTTTCATCCTTGGATCTATCTCCTCAATTTGGATATCCTTGCATAGGTTTGGTATTTGTCATTGAAGAGTGCCAACATTGTGGACCATCGTTAGATTGAATTTGGTTTTAACGATCCGTACCACAGTTTCCTCGAAAAGAGCATAAGCTTTTGTCATCCACTTTCAATGTTGCACTAGGCATAGGCATCATGGAAGGCTTGTATATGATGTATGGATTTGAATCATAGCCTCCTGCAAATTTAGGGATATTATTCATATCAAGCCTGGGTAGGAAACTCTCTCTGTGATTCCTACAAGATATCTTAATTGCCTTTGTGATCTACATTAGGTCCTTAGTGGCCAACAAGGGTTCATCATCATCATACAAACTGTGATGAAAATCTCTATTTGGTTGATTGTAATGATGTTGTCTATGTTCATGTTAATAATTGAGAATGTTTCTATGGGTTCAATTTTTGTTTCTATTCCAACCCTTTAGTGGAGCTTTATCTTCACACCTACGTTCATCTTCATCAGAACTAGACTTTAAAAGGGAATAGGAAGATGAGGAACTAGAAGGATTTCCATGGCTTCTATGGTGTTCCCTAGGGTCCTTTGATTTATTGTTTCTTGGTTTCAAGAAGGTCTTAGGCCTTGAGGCCTTCCATAGTTTAGCACTTACATCATCCCCTCCAAGATTGTCCATCCTAGGTGAATGTATTCTTTGAGTTTCATTAGGATGGTCATGAACATGAAACCCCTGCATAAGATTGGTCACTCCAATTTTCCTCACCATATATCTCATTAGTTCTCCAATGGATGTTTTCATTATATACTACATTATCACTTCCTCATGAAAGAGACATTGTTGTTGGCTTATGGTATGTGTGATTTAATATTTTCTAGAGGATATATCATTAGTACCTTTATAGTGATCATGTATAATATAACTAATCTAGATAACTAGCACCATCCTAGGCAATGGCGCTAATGATGAGCGATGAGGTACCCCTATGCCTAACCATAAAAATCATAAGCGTTCACCCACGATCCGGTTGAATTTCATGGATGGAACTAGTTATGCATCTAAATTATTATTCTTTGATCATAGTTTGTTGTCTTGTCACTTGGACTAGTGGTAACTTGGTCATGTATGATTTAGTCCAAAGTGAGGCATATGATGTTGTCTAATTCTATGCTACTCCTAATGATGATAAACAGATAAATTAACTACGCTAATGAATAATGGAAAATAAGATCTAAACTATCCTATGTGCTATGAGTACCTATCCCCAATCATCCGTACATGCGTTGGACTTCATATAACTACTAATGAAATTTTCGAGCATATGCCACTGGGTGTGCCAAATGATACACTGCTAGATTACTAAGTAAAACACTTAAGTGCTCTTGATTAAGTCGTACTCATTTTTCTTAATAACGAGAATAGTAAATAGTAATAAATGGAAACATTAACTAAATAGAATAGTAAATAATTAAACAATTAAATAATTAAATAAATAATAAATCTAAGTCAATGCGGCAATGATGGAAGTAATCTCGATCTTTATTTCCAGTCATGTAACATGTCCAAGTATGTCACGCTCAAACAAAGGTGTCATACGATTACAAACATCACATTGTGTGCATGCACTAGAAATAACAAAACTTGAATGCAAAAATCTAAGAAAGACTATCAAAAATTGATAACTAAAACTATCCCAATTGTGCACCCAAGTGTTGTATTTATAAGCTAGCACAAAAGAGATAATATCGAATATCCAACATCATTTCCTAGGACCCAATATCACATACTCGATATTGGGGCTAACACAAAGATTACTTATCAACACTTGAGAATTTAAAATAGTAAAAGAATTTGACATAGCATGTTATAATATCTTCCTAAGTTAAGATATAATCATTATTTCTTTAACTTAAGTTGTTAGTAGTTATGAGATGCTATGATGAATCATTGGTGTCAAAAATACTTATGAGATTTAAAGAAGCTCAATTCCATATCTTTTAAGATATACATAAGAATGTGAATAAACAATAGAAATAATAGCCATATAACAAAAGAAAGAAAAACCATTCGTAACCAAAAAAGATAGAATTTGGTGATTCATAAGACAATAAGTGAAGAAAGCTCTAAATTTTTTAGGTACAAAAAGGAGTAGAAGAAGAAGGAATCTCCTACCTCTTATGGATGGTACCTCGGATGTAAAAACATAAATCATATATAGTCAAGACAAGAAAAGATGAAGTTCTCAATATGCCTAATGTCAAATGAAGGATTAGTGCATTAATGACAAGATTGAAAAAAATTAGCATAGTGAATGCAAATAAAGGATTCATAAAAAGTGTGGCTATGAAAACTATGAAGGAGAAAATGATAGGTTTTGAATCAGGTAGTAGTCCATTATTTATTGATTATAGCTAAACCAACTTAGTGATAAATCACTAAATGGGGTATTGAAACTTGAAATAAGTGAAACATAGATACATCCTAAGATATATAGTCTAATTAGAACTTTATATAACTTAGCATTGTCCACCGGAATTGAACCCATGACCTAGAGCTTCAAAATTAAGTGTCTTATCACTAGGCTAATACCTCATTTTTTATGGATCACTAAAGGATTCTAGAGTAACATAGCCCATGTAAGACTAAGGATAATGATTTTTCACAAGTGATGAGACGTGACATGCACTGTGCCGCGATATCGCGTCTTTCCCTGCGATATCGCGTACGCGATATCGCGGTCCACCGCCATATCTATAAATAAGAGGCGGCACTCCCCTTATTTCCCAATCCTAGCTAGAAGTAGCGAAGCTCTGGCAGATTGATCACTCCAGAGTTAGAATTTTTCCCATGTGCCCGCAGTAGGAGTCTTAGAGTGAATGGCTCTTTATTCGAGCAGCTTGTAACCTGAACCCAAGTTGTGTACG